>CM038793.1:75341166-75941166 GCA_021764765.1 Vicia sativa
AAAATTACCAAAAGGTATGTAATAAGCAAGGAAGCAAAGGAAGACAAGTTGAACTGCCTTGACATTACCAATGCTCACAAGCTCCATAAACACAAGAATGAAATATTTGTGAATCCATATTCTGTTTTGCTACTTTGCACTTAGTTTTGGTTGAATCCATATTTTGTGTAATGGATCACATGTAATGTTTGTGAATCCAGATTCTATTTTCATACTTTGCACTTAGTTTTGGTTGAATCCATATTTTGTGTAATGGATCACATGTAATATTTGTGAATCCAGATTCTGTTTTGCTACTTTGCACTTAGTTTATGTTTATGTTTATGTATAATGCTTTGCTACTCTTTTGTTATGTGAACTTAATGTTAAAGCCATAACCATATTCTGTTTATCCAAATTCTGACAGTATTATGTTATATTCTGTTTATACATAACCAAATAATGACAGTATTCCTTATATGACAGTTATATGACAATATATGTTATATAGCCAAAATATATATGAACTGAAAGGACCAAATTGTATGAACTGAAAGGACTAAATTATATGACAGTATAATAGTTTGAACATTACATCAAAACCTCAATGATTTCAACATCAAAATCATTACATAATTAGTTGCGGCAATCAAAATCATTATAATCAAAATCCCTAAAAAATGATTATAATTAGTGACATCCTCCCTTTAAGTTTCTTGTACGCAATATGACAATCAAAATCCAAGAAAAAACCAGGAACATAACCAAATTCTTGATCTTCCTTTGGAGTTCCTCACCAATTTTCTTAGCTACACCTTCCTTATGCTTTAAGTCATTAACCTTCGCCAACAGTGAGTTTATGACTTCCTGTGAACGGTCTGGAAATTGCTCATCATACCACTCAAAGAAGGAACATCCTTTTCGTCCATGTATCTGAACAGACATAAATTTTGGTTTCAATGTATCAAATTAAGCAGAATTTAAGACGTAAAAATTAGGGTTTTCTTGATTACCTTGTATAATCCATATCCATGGAACCTACGCCCTAGATTTTGAGATTTCCACGTAGTAGCCATTGGTGATTCCAAGCCACAGTAACATACCATCTTTCTCCTCCTAGAATGAGACGAAGAACTTGATACTTGAAACGATTGGGAACCCATAAGCGAATGATTCGACCTCACAAATGAAACAGAATTTGAAATTTCTAAACGAAATAGAAAGAGATTCTGGAAATTGAAGGAAAGAACGAAAGGATATGATAAATTTCTGAGGAAGAAGAAGAAGGAGTGAGGAAACAAAGAAATTCTGGAAAGAAGGAAAGAAGACCGTTGAGGAAGAAGGAGTGTTTTTTTTGGATGCCACCTGTAAATGACATGTAAAATAATTTCATGCTACCTGTTAATAAAAAATGACACATAGACTTTTTTGGAGGCAAAGTGGGGATGGGGGACCAAAAGTGTTTAAAAATAAAATGGAGGGACCTAAATCGTGAAAACACCAAAATAGGGGGACCAAAAGTGTAATTTAGCCAAATATAAAATAAACTAAAATAAATCAATTAGAAAGAATTCTTAAAGAAAATGCATGCATTAAGAATTTGTATATTTATAAAATTAAAACATCAAAATGCCCTTGTCTTGTGTTCAAGCACTACATTATTGACAACATAAACCAAAGAATTCAGTAAGCGGGATCAAATCGAGGTAAAAATGCAACAAATAAGTATTGAACTCACACCTTTTTTCTTAAAGAAGCAACACTACAATCTCCAAGACACTACTTTCAGATTGATAATTAATTTGAAAAGATTATTTATATTAGTTATTTACTAATATAATTTTTAAACCCATTCTGATTTTGAGGCCCTTGATTTTTGGAGGCCCTATGCGACGGGCCATGATGCACGAGCCTAGATCCGACCCTGACCTTAGGCATGATATGGTTACAGAGATTGATACTAATATTAGGAACGATAACTTATTAGAGATCTCGAAAGAGAGATATTTATGTGTGGGAGAGATAATGTTTTAGTTTTGACACAGTCCACCTCAAGGCCTTGAGTGCATTAACAATCCAACTACTAACCTAGGAATAGTTGTAGAACTAATTAACAACTATCAATCACATTACTACAGTTATTATATGGATTACTAATATTATAACATGCATTCCACTATGCTAATGAATCTAGATTCTATTCTAATGGTACAAGCTATTGAATTAGTATTCCATCCGTTTCTATCCTAGATGCATTGCTTTGTACGCATTGAATATAGTGAATTCTTAAACATGCATGGACATGTGAAGGCAGTATATGTCAAGAATCTTCCTAACAATGTAACTCAAGAGCAGTTGAAGAAGATTTTTGAACACTTTTGTACCCTAATTTTTGTCCCTAAGATCCTCCGCCACCCCATATAATTACAATGCATCAAGATCACACATTAGGTTTGGTTCTCCTTGCTACTCTCTCTCTCCCTCTCTCTCTCTCTCTCTATCTCCTATATTTAAGTTTGTCCTTGAGGGATCACCAAACAACTTGATTGATGTGTGTTGTGTATATGATTTTGTGTTTACTAACCCTTAACTAAAATCAATATGTATGTTCTTCTCTTTTATGATTTATATGTTGTAGGTGTTGAATTAAGTGCATTTATTTCACCTCCTAACCCAGGGTTTGAAGGATGATCCTCAGTTAAATGGTTATTCAATGGATTTCAAGAGCTTGAGCTTCAAGGTTGTGCTTATGACATCAAAGTTCTTTGGCCTAAAGAGGTTCCTCAACTTCATTTGGTTAAGTCGATCCCAAAGATTAGTATTTGGATTAATCAAGAAGAGTCATAGGTTCATGTGTTTATTTCTATGCCTTCTTCAACAAGTTTCATTAAGATATGAGCTCCATAATAAAGTGTGATCCAATATAACATAATTGCAAGATCTAATGTGACTCATCATGCCTTGATTTGAAAGGAAATTTCAAAAGATTCAAATTTGATCCAAGTATTTTGACCTAATTTAGACAAGTTCTTGATTCTATGATCACAAATGCATAACTCTATCAATTTTCAGTATTATGAGGTGGTTCTTTTTGCTATTGATTCTTATCATAATCTACAATAATTTCTCTTTTCACGACAAGATCCGTTTATGTAAGTAACATCATCAAAAGTTGAAGGGGGTTATACATCACTTTTGTACTTTCTAAGTAAGAGTTTGTTGACTTCCAAAGACCATAATTTGCTCAATTTTTTATATTTTGAAGTGATTCCAATGCCATTATTATCTTCAAAGAGTTATTACAAATTCTCTTCAAGGATCAAAGGCCAATTTTGACTAGAAGATCACGTAGGTTTGAAGAATATTACAAGTTCTTTGAAAAAGCTATTGAATTCTCTGGGTTGACTTCAAAGGAACATAACTTGGTCAATTTCTATCTCCTTGAGCATATTCTTTTTCCATAATAAATTCGAGGATGTCTAATACAAATTTGTTTCGTGGTGCAAGGCTTGGAAATGCTTGGAAAGTCCTTAAAGAATTGAAAAGATTATATGTCATCCATGGATTTCTCAAGAGGACTTCATCATCTTCCAAGGGCCATAACTCTTTTAATTTTTATGAATTTTGAGTGATCTCGATTCCACAACTAAATTTGAAGATTCTATTCCATTCCATCTTCAAATATCAAGAGCTAGTTTTGAGCGGAAGGGCTTGTAAGTTTGCAAAACATTATAGGTCATTATGAAGCTCTATACTTAGAAAGTTTTTCGAAGTGTCAAAATCCAGGTGTTTTTCACAAATTCAAATGGAGATACATCTCAGCTCAAGCATCCAAATGCAACCTTTTTTTATCACATTGTGAAGATTTCTATGAAGTATTTCCTTACAAAAAGAATGAGATAAAAAATCTCCCTACATTGATTTCCCCGTGGTTTTGAAGTTAGCACCATGGAATCAAATCTTGAGTTTTGTTCAGATTTGAAAATTTACATAATTCCAATTATAAGCCCTCTAAGCGTGTGGTTTTGATTCTAATCATCATTAATAAGTTTCTAGAAGTTGTTAGACTCATCAAACACACGATTAGAGTGAGTTTTGACCATGTACAAGTTGAAAAACTGAAAGGGCGACTTAGGAAAAGATGAGCATCTTGGTGGATTTAAAACCTGAAAGGGCGGTCCTGGAAAAAGTTAGAGGAATAAAAAGAATAAATTATCCTGGTAGATTGAAAATCCACAAGGGCAACCTAAGCAAAAGTTAGGGTCTATTGGCAAGTAACTGCATCAGACAAGACTTGGTCGTTAAGGCAACAATCTTTTTGGATTCTCATTGTTCTTCAACTTAAGCTCAAGCACATGAATTCAAATTTTTTAGGTAGAATTGCGGTCATTGTATTTCAATGTACCTTTTCCATGTATTTACCATTTGCGGACTACTATTCCATTAATAAAGTTTGAGCTTTTATCCATTTATTTTCAATTCCTATTTTATTTTGTTTCAAAAATTTCATTTATTATTGATAGTAAATCTTGAAACAAAAAGGCTTAAATAATAAAAAAATGTATTTTGAAAAATTTTACAAAAATATTTTACTTCAATTTTGTGAATAAAGGAACGAAATCAGTTTCTCTAAAGATGGACGAACTCCCAGGTGGGAAATTTGCCTCTTTTTATTCAAAGGGCCTTTTCTGGTTTCTCTCGCAGATGTATGCATAGATTGAGTGTGTAACCCTGAATCCCCCAATTCAGTCTTAATCAGAATTCCTCCTCGGAAGAAGTGTGTAATATTTTCCCCCCAGTCGGTCTGTGATAATATATACACTGTGAAGTTATGAAGCCTTTCCCGAGTTAGTTGAATTCTTTCTCCCTTTGTGCTGAGACTTGATGTAGAATCTCTTGAAGAGTATTTTATATTTCCTGCCATGATATTGTTGCTTTTTCACACTCCCCTATAAGTGGCAAGACAAGGGTGTTATTTTTAAGAAAATTCAAGATGGTTGTTAACCTGTGGGTTTTCTCTCGCCATGTATTAAGTTGATTTGAAATTCCCACAAGCTTGAATTTTTGTTGCGATGTTAACTTCTTGGCTCCCATTTAAACTAAGAGTTCCATTTCCATTTTAAGGTGGTAATCCCCATGAAGTTTCTTTAATCATCTCTAGCGGAATTTGTGTAACCATTATTCTTAGTATAATGTAAGTCATATGATTTCTTCCCAATAATTATGGTACTATATTCTTGAGCAAAGTCTGTGTGTTTTCTCCTGGTGAAGCTCAAATAACTTTGTTATATCCTTAGAGCCTAATGGTTTATTTATTTGAAAGTTGTATTTTGTTCATGTTCAAGCAGTGTCTCTTTTCCTAGAGAAGTAAGCCTTGAAGTAAGGATTTTCTTCCACAGTTGGTTACTTACTCTTATGGGAATCTCCATCTTAGATATGGTTTAGTCGAGTGTTGTTTATACCCAAGTTTGTTTTGTCTAGTTATCCCCAGTAGCACATGTTTGTTTTATCAGCATACACAACATTATAACATTCATATATTACCCATACATCTTGCATATTTGAATGAAAATTCATTACTTATTTTCATTCATTGATGTTTCGGTCAGTATTTTATCCTCCTCGGAGAGTGTGTATTTTCTCTCTCCAATATAATATCAACCTTAAGCAGAAAGCATACACGCTTCCATTTCCCCACTGAGTTTATCCCTCGTGGAAGAAGTTTTCTTTAGCCTTCCTATGCAACTCATTATCTGGATGGAATTAATCCCCATGTGAGTTTGTTCCTCATTGGGTAGAGTCTTGTTTGACTGTTTCTTTCTATTTTATTCCTAGGTTGAGCTTTGGTCCTTGTTAGCAGTTGTTGCTTATAAATTTGGTTTATCCATAACCTTATGGGTGTTTACTATCATTATTAATAGATGGTATTCACTTTTATCTTGTTTGTGTTTTACCATTGTTATACTGTCACATCTTTGACATATGGCATTCACTCTTATATCATTTGATTAATTAGCACCGTCAGACTATCAGATCTTTGATAAATGATATTCATTCATTTCTGGTTGTTTACCATTGTTGGACTATCAGACCTTTGATAGATGGTATCCGTTCCATTATTTTTTATAGTTGTTAGCCTATCACATCTTTGACAAATGGTATTCACTCTTATATCATTCGATTGATTATCATTGTTAGACTATCAAATCTTTGATAGATGATATTCATTCCTTTATGGTCGTTTACCATTATTGGACTATCATACCTTTGATATATGGTATCCATCTCCAAAGCAATGATTCTCTTAAAGGAAACCTTAACAACTTCTGTTCAAGGATCAAAGGCAATTTTTGAGTTGAAGATCATGTAAGTTTTAATAATATTACAAGTCTTTTGAAAAAGCTGTTGAATTCTATGAGATGACTTCAAAGGACCATAACTTGGTCAATTTCTATCTCTTTGAGCATATTAGTTTTGCACAATAAAGTTGAGGATGTCTACTGCAACTTTGTTTCAAGGTGCAAGGCTTGGAAATGCTTGGAAAGTCCTTAAAGAATTGAAACGATTATATGTCATCCATGGATTTCTCAAGAAGATTTCATCATCTTCCAAGGGCCATAACTCTTTCAATTTTTATGATTTTTGAGTGATCTCAATTCCAAAATTCAATTTGAAGAGTCTATTCCATTTCATCTTCAAGGATCAAGAGCTAATTTTAAGTAGAAGGGCTTGTAACTTTACAAACATTATAGGTCATTATGAAGCTCTATACTTAGAAATTTTTCTAAGTGTTAAAATCAAGGTGTTTTTCACAAATTCAAATAGACATATCTCTTATCTCAAGCATCCAAATGCCATATTTTTTAGCACATTGTGAAGATTGCTACGAAGTCCTTTCATTACAAAAAGAATGAGATCAAAAAGGTCCCTACATTGCTTGCCCCATGATTTTTAAGTTAGCCCCATGAAATCAAATATTGAGTTTTATTCAGATTTGAAAATTCACATAATTCCAACTATAAGCCCTTTAAGCGTGTGGTTTTAATTCTAATCATCATTAGCAAGTTTCTAGAAATTGTTAGACTCATAAAATGTACGATTAGAGCGAGTTTTGGCCATGTGCAAGTCACACATTTTACACCTCACATATTAAATTTCTTTGGAAGCCTTCAACATGTGTTTCTATCAATTCTCATCACCATTCACTTCTCCTATAAATAGGAACTTTACCTCACTTATTTATTCAATCTTTGATAGCCAATTGACCATTGTTCAGATCCCATACGAACTTTAAACTTGAATTCTAGTTTTTTTTCACTCCTCACCTTAATTCACAAAAGTCTCCACTCAATTAGCTTCCTTGACATTCATTGAATCTAACTAGTCTCTTAGTGACATGAATCGTGCACTAAATCAAGCTATTGAACTCCATTTTAAGAGCTTACAAGTTGAACTTCAACAAGTTAATTTCTTCACCATTTCTCTTCAAATTTCTAGCTACAATGTAGCTCTTAACTCACTAATTCTCTTAGCATCATTTGATTTTAACTGTGGACGCGTTTACACCATCTGTTTTTGAGACTTTCAAATTTACCCTTGTCAGTTTTTTTTTTAAATCGACTATGTTGTAGTTTAAATAAAATTTTCGCGAGGTTACGGTTAGGATTGTCTAGAAGAGACGAATCCAAAGATACCACTATGAGCTTATAACATTTATGTTTGAAGAATCTCATCCTCACCCTATTTGCATAAGGCTAGAGATTGAAGATGACCTACGTGTCGCTCTTCAACCAATGACCATTAGCCAATTGTTTTAATCGGATTGGAAGGACTTTTATTGCTTCCATACATACAAATTGACTCTGGTTCACCACGTATCCACACATATGGTCCATTCGTGTTGCCAACATGTTTAAATTTTGTCCAAATCCAACATCCTTTGCTTTTTTTTATTTTTTAAAGTGATATGGTGCTTTATCCAATAGTGACCATAACATGCACAACAAATCAGATCCGTTGGATTTGATTACTAACGCGTTTTGACAATGATTAGATGGTACACATTATTTAGATTTTATTTTATTTTCTATTTTCTTATTTTTAATTATTTTAAACTTCAAAAAAGCATTAAAAAAATCATTTCAAGTTCAAAAATTATGAAAAAAATCACTAAAATATTTTTGGATGTTGTTTTTCTTATTCTTATTTTTTTCATAATTTTATTTTATGATTTGATATTTTTTTTTAATTATTTTTCACATTATTTGAGTTGTTTTAATTGTTAAAAAATGTTTTTAGACCTTTAAAAAATTTGAAAAAAATATGGAAGGATTCAATGACATTCTGAAAAATATTGATGACCTCATTTGTTTTTTTATTTTACTATTTTTTTGTGATTTTTGGTTTATTTTACTTAATACTTTATATTTTAAAAAACTAGTTTCTGACTTTTAAATATTCTAAATTTTTTTGTCAACACTTGTTTACCTTTGTTTGATCATTGGTAATTTTCTTGGATTTTTATGTGGTGTTTAGATACCTTTTGTGTATTTCATCAATAAATTTTAATTAAATAACCATTTTTAAATCTTTACCTTAATTGATATTTATTTTTATTTGACTTGGTTTTGACTTGGCATTGTGTGAACACATTTTTAGTCACAAATTTCATCAACATCAATGGAACTTGGGTGTTGATAGGTCAAAAGACCAAATCCACCAAGATGGTTGATTGATTTTGATGAAGTTAGACCTAATTGTTATTCATTTGAGGCATGAGTTTCACTGTGACTTCCCCATTTTCCCTTCATCTTATCCCTCTACTTCTCTTCCTATTGAGTGGTTCTTAGTGGCACAAACTTTGTGTTTGTAATCCAAAGTATAATTAAATGTTGAGTTGTGGCCAATAAACTTGAAAGCTCATTGTTAAGAGGCTTTGATTATATTAATCCTCTAATGAATCTTCATCAATTTTGACCTAGGCTCAAAGCTCAAATCAACATGGATCATATCATTTGAATTTCCCCCTCAACTCTTTTTTTTAACTAATTGATTCTTAGTGGCCCAAAGTCATGTTTGCAAGCCCTGTTAGAACATAGTTTCGTTCTAATCATATCTTAGAGATTTGATGATAACAAATGAAATAAATTTTGTATAGTAAATATGATTCTCTGATGAGTATATTTGCATCCGATACTCTGATAAGTATGTTTTTCATTTCAGATGATGCTCTGACTCAAGCACTCTAGAAAGTGAAATATTAACTTACACTGAGCAGATAAAGAATTAGAAGTTCTAAAAATGAAAGCAACTTCTAAATACGCACGCTGAAGCAAACTCTGATAATAGATAAGCTAACAAATTCTGAACAGAAGATAAAGAGAAATGAAGAGTCAAGTCTTCAAGTTTTAAGACAAGTTTCGCTACAATGCCGTTAGTCATTTAAATCTAAAATGGCTGAAGCACTCAAGTGGAACAAAGTTCGAGATTCATTGAAAACACAAAGTACACCCTGACAAGCAAACATTAAATTCGCTTTCACTGTTCAAGGCAACAACAGACAAATTCCTAAAGCTATATGTAAGATCAAAGTATTCAAAGAATATAGTGCGCGCTATCCTACTAGAAAACTCACGCTAAACTTAAGAAAACAAGAAAACCTTGAGTATTGAGTTTATCATTTTATTGAGATTAAAACTTAGTGAAAAATCACGATTGTGATAAAGCTTACTAGAAGCAAACTGATACACTATTGTTAGAAGTAACTTTTGTAATTGTTCCTTGAGAGACCAGTTGGGTTATATTTCTCAAGAGGGTTAGGACTAGATAGTCTTAGAAGTGTTAGTCACTTGCAGTTGGCTTGTGCATTGTATCGTTAGTCACGACAGTTGGTTGTGCATTTGTAATTAGTTTATGATTATAGTGAATTAAGTCCTTGTTAAGAGGGACGAAATCACCTTGGCGGGTGGACTGGAGTAGTTTGAGCTTCAAACGAACCAGGAAAAAAATACATGTGTTTTATATTGTTGTTACGCTAAAGGAAAAAAAAGAGAAATTTATTGAACCCCCCTTCTAAGTGTTTTCTAAACCTTCAATTGGCATCAGAGCTCTTGGTTCTAGGTGTATACACTTAACCGTGTCAAAAAAAGATCCAGAAGTAAAACACTATGGAAACTGATCAGAACAACAACAACAACACAAAACCGCCTATGTTTGATGGAGAAGATTTTGACTACAAGAAAGATAGACTAGAAAGTTTCTTTCTAGGTTTTGATACTGACTTATGGGATATGGTATTACATGGCTACACACATTCGGTAGACAAAGAAGGAAATAAGATTGATAGAAAAAGCATGGATAAGCAATAGAAAATAGATTTCAAAAATCACCACAAATCCAGAAATATCTTGCTAATTGCTATCTCAAAAATGGAGTATTAGAAAATCACCAACAGAGATACTACACATGACATTTTTTAGTCTCTCAAAATGACTCATGAAGGCAATGCTCAAGTAAAAGATACAAAAGCTCTGGCTCTCATCCAGAAGTACGAAGCCTTCAAAATTGAAGAAAATGAGTCCATTGAAACAATATTCTCAAGATTTCAAACTCTGACTGCTGGTATGAGAGTTCTGAACAAAGGATACACCAAAGCAGACCATGTCAAGAAGATCATCAAAAGTTCACCCAGAAGATGGGCACGAATGGTTACTGTATTCAAAATCTCAAAAGATTTGAATAATGTATCTCTAGAAGAACTTATTAGTGCACTAAGAAGTCATGAGATAGAACTTTATGAATATGAGCCCCAAAAGAAAGGTAAGTCTGATGCCCTTAAATCTACTAGAAAATATGAAACTAACGCTTTTTAGGCTGAAGAAGGAAGCTTTGATGATTTTGCATCAGAAGAAGATGAGTTATCTCTTCTTTCCAAAAGGATCAACCAGATGTGGAAGCATAGACAAAATAAGTTTAGAAACTACAAGAGATCAGAAGATAAATCAGAACCTTCTAGACATAAGAAATATAGCAAAAGAGATATCGTCTGCTATGAATGTAAAGAACCAGGACACTACATAAGTGATTGTCCTAAACTGCAAAGAGAAAGGCCAAAGAAGAATTTTGGAAGGAAGAAAGGTATGATGGCCACCTGGGATGATTCAAAATCCTCTGAAGCTGAATCTAACTCAGAAGATGAACACGCTAACTTAGCCTTTATGGCTACCAAAGCAGATGACTCTAGCTCTGAATCAGAATCTGAAGAGGTATTCTCTGAATTTACTAGAGTTGAACTTGTAGATAGTTTATCAAAACTTATTGAAAACCACAGTCAACTCAAAATCAAATACAAGAAACTCAAAAAGAGTCTTGCATCTGAAATTGAGAAACTTAAAGCAAAAAACTCTGAACTAAAAGAAAATAATGTTAAACTCAAAGAGGAATCTAAAAAAAAAAAAATCAAAAAGTTTCTAGTTCAGATATGGCTTCGAGTTCGAAAGATATTCTTAAAGAATATGACTCTAGTTTTCAAAAATTTCTTGCTAAAAGCATAGATAAAAGCAAAATGGCTTCAATGATCTATGGTGTTAGTGGAAACAACAGAAGAGGAATTGGATATGAAACTCCAAAAGGGAAAGAAAAATATCAACCTAAACCTATTGCTGAAATGGTTATCTGTTATACCCCAAAATTTTCCCTCATACTTCTCAAGACAATCCACAACTCCATACACAAGAATTTCACAAGGGGTAACTAGATAAACCCTTTCCTAAGCAATCCATCCAAGCTAGGGTTCTGCTCCTCTAAAGTTAAGATAGATTTCCAGTGATTCAAGTGGTCATCATTGTTCGCGTTAAAAAGTGACGCGCGAGGGAATCGAATCTGAATTCGAATTCTCTGGCTCGAAACGAATTACTCTTTTGATTTGTTTATAAAGATGCCGCGAGCATCAAGCTTTATTATTTTCAACACAAGAAAAGATGATTTAATGATTATGAAAAAGGGGAAAGCTGCTAATACCCTTAATTGATTTTGATATGCGTAACGACTAGCACAAACTAGACGTAACGCATTGGGGAGTATTCTGGGTAAGGGGGTTTGTTATATAAAGAGAATAGATGGAGCACCCTAAATATATATAGTTATCTATAGCTTTATATATGAATATGTTTGATATGTTTGTGTGTTTTAAATTGCTATTTCTATGATTGGGAAAGTTTCTCCTTTGGATTTTAAGAAGGGTAGATTATGTGGGATCCTAGGTTTTGTTATTATTGTGCTCGCAAAGATCATTGGGATCTTCTGCATACATATCCCTTAATGGGAATCAGAGCATTTGTAGCTCGGATCTAAAGGGAGCTATGGTTTGTTTGGTTTGAGGGAGAAAGAAATTTGCTCGCCAAGGATGAGACCTTGTGCCTACGTATTCTCAAAGGGATGTTGAGAAAGTCAGAGCAATCGTAGTTCCCACTTATGCTAGTGGAAGCAACAGGAAGTTATTTAAGAGAAACAGACAAATGTCATCTTAATGAAAAATGTATCTAATCTATTTCATCACATACATTTTGAAAAAAGTTGATTGATTGAATCTTTCATCGTAAGTTATAGGTGTTTTGCTTGAGTGTACAAGCGTTACCACTTACGAGTTTTAAAGATGTTTTGAAAGATGATTGAATCTTTTAATTGTAAGCATTGGGTGTTTTGCTTGAGTGTACAAGCGTTACCACTTACGTTTAAGAGATGTTTTGTTTGAAAAGAGTTTGAAAAAGTTTTTTGATTGTATGTGATGTGATAGATGAGATACTTCTTCCATAGAGATGATAGATGTCTAAACCTCTAGGAGAAATTGATTGGATTAAGGGATGCTTTTAAGAAGCCCATGGGTCCTTGTATTGTAACCCCAAGAGGAGGAATTTCGAGGGTCATCGAGGGTCCTTGTATGAAGCTCAAGAGGAAGCTATAGGGTATGGCTGGCTTTGGTTTTAAAAGGGGTTTCACCAGGAAACCATCCTCTTAGGATTGAAGAGCGATTTCACCGGGAAATCATACTCTTAGGGTTCTATCCTAGAGCGGGTGATTCTTTGTATTGGAAGCCCAATAGGAGGCTGTTAAGAGATTTCCTGGTCTCTTTCTTGTTTGATGCCCAAGAGAAGGCTAAACTCAATGAGGAGTTCTTTTGAACGAAGCCCCAGAGAGTGACTCGAGGGAGTGTTGTCTTATATGAAGCCTAAGCGGAGGCTAAACTCAGATGAATGAGTTTTCTTATATGAAGCCTAAGAGGAGGCTGAACTCAGATGAAATGAGTTACCTTATACGAAGCCTAAGAGGAGGCTAACTCTGTGGGGAACTTAATGGTTAGACTAGTTGTTATGTTATAACTAGACAATTATATGAACAAGTATATGAAGTTTATTCACACGAGTTTATGAAGGAAATATAAACAAATGCATGATGTTTATTTACAAGAGTTTATGAAAGAAATATAAACAATTGTGTAAAACGTGCGTTTAAAACGATCGTAACTTGATTATTTACAAGTTTGAATGTGTACAAGGAAATAAATATGTACACGAATGAGTATTTATGTACGAGGAAATGAATATGTACATAGGAGGGTTGAGACTTACACCGTAAGGGAGGCCCATTGGTTTAAAAGCAGTTTCACCGGGAATAATTCTCCTTTTAATACCAATGGTATTCAGTGTATATACAAGTGAAATGAAAACAAACGATCGAAGTTTGTCTATACTTGAGTATTTACAAAAGACGTCTGTATTATGTACAAGTAAAAATTGTTATGTACATAAAAGAATTTGATATGTACAAAGACATATGTATGTACATAAAAAGAATTTGATATGTACAAGGAAATATGTTTGTACATAAAAGAATTTGGGACTTACACCGTGAGGGAGGCCCATGATCGGTTAAGAAATTCGAGGAAAAACGAGTTCGGTTTTATCTTCAAATCGGGTCAATCATGGAAAAAAAGAGTGTAAGTTTGTTGAAAAGTTTTGAAAAAGATCTTGAAAGTGTTTTTGAAGGATGAAATATACTTACAAGAAGTTTGAAAAAGTTTCGGGCTTCGAAAGTTTGAACGAAACCTCTTTGAAAGTGCTTTGAAAAGTACTCAAAATGTATCATTTTCGGCTCGATGAAAATGTAATCAAAAGAAAGTATTTTTGAAATTTTTTTGACATTATCATAAAATATACATGTTAATTGACAAGTGTACAAAAAATCACCTCAAAATGAGGAGTTTTGATTGGGTTTTGAAAGAGTCAAAGTTTGAAAAAAATATGAAGAGAAAACAAAAAATTTTGGCAAAAATGGTCCCAAGGCTACTCGAACCCGGGACCATTGGGCAAGGCATGGCAAGTGACTTAAAGGTGAACTGGCAACTGCTGGGGCGGCAATACATCCGTTCACTTATGCCCATCCAATTAATTATATTACAAACTGAAAATTTGAATTTGGAAAAACACGCGCGAACTCATCTGCTTCTTCCTCGATCCTTCAATCAGCCATGGATTCTTTGTTTCTCAATGAAATTGCTCGATGTAAACATCAAACTTGATCGAAATTGAACCAGGAACATGATGATGTGGGTTAATTTCATTTATTTTTAGTTAAACATGATTAAATTTCCAAAAAACGCGAAGAACCCTAATTCCTCAAAATCAAATTGAAATCGTGTATGATCATGGAATCAAGCAATTGGTTTAGGGTTAATGATCAGTGATGGTGCAGAAACAAAACGGCCAAGCCATTTTTGAACTGGAAGTTAGAAAATATGAAGTTCAAAGTTCGTGTTCTTACCTCTTGAAGCTGGACTTTGATTCTTCGAAGGAGCTGTTACAGAGTTGTTTTAATGATTGCTATAGCACCAGTGGACTTCAGGGAACGTGTGAGGATGCTATGCTTGCTCTGAAATAGCCTGGATCATTCTGACCAAGTCCACTTGCATATGCTCAAAGTTAAACTCGAAATCGGGGTTAGAGGTGTTACAGGTCAGGGATGATGGCTTGTATCATTCATATGAAGTGTATTGATGATGTTCAAATGAAAAAAACACAACTTGCTCGAGCCAAACTGATAGTTTGAAGTTTAAGGCAGTTTTTGCAAGTTTGAAAGTTTGAAAAGAAATTCTGGTTTTTAGCTATTCTTGTGTTGATTTTAAGTTTCAAACCAGTTCTATTTGATGTTTATGACATGTTAGACACCAAGTTTCTCATAGTTTTTCACAAGGTTTGAATAATGCAAGAATTCTCACTTTTAATTATGTAACTTGAATTTTAAGAAAGAAGAGAGAAAGCTTGTTCTTGCATAGCTTTGGTGTAGTTTCAAATGGCAAACATGACCTCTATTTATAGGTCAAAAAATCAGATTAGCAAGTAAAGAAGATTGGCTTGGATTTGGACAACTTGCCTTAGAGGGCAACAAAGTCTTTTTTGCCATAAATGCAAAAGGAACCTTCCTTTTAACCATGGTTAAATTTCAACTTGATCTTATCTCATCATAATTACTTTCCATCTAATTTTTATCAGCTCTATCTATCTTGGCTAGGTGGCAAGGCTTCTAGAAGGAAAGAAAATCAAAAATGACTTGTAATCTTTGAAGCATGAACTTGAAACTTATGATTTTGGAGCTCTATGTTTCAAAATCAAAAGCATAGCTAGACACAATAGATTTGTAAGTTCTTGGACATTTTGGAAAGCTTATTTCAAGGGCTACAACTTTCATGTTTTGAGGTTTTTCTAATTCCAAATGGAACTATGTGAAAAAATGCCATGAAAGTAGGAAAAAACATGAAATTTTAACACTTGAAAATTTTGACTTTTTGTTGACTTTTCCAAATTTCTTGATTTTTTATGATCATGATGGATCATTTGAAGTATTTTGATGATTGAAAAAGTTTTGTCTTGAAAAAGTTGACCAAAAGTCAAAGTTTGACTTTTCAGTGCAGATGAAATTTCATCAGATGATCCAGAAATTGATTGATGAAAAATGTGAACTTCTGTGATGTTTTGAATCAAGAAATTAGGTCAAGATGTTGTATTGAAGATATGAAGATCAATCTCCAAGAAAAAAAGTCATTCATTGATCAGAAAATCAGTGATTGCTTATCCTCGATGAAAACCCTAATTGGTCGATCCTTGATAGATCATGAGGAAAAGTTGGATATCTGAAGATCAGAGGTTGATAATTTGATTAAGATAGATCAATTGAGGTGAGTGAAACTCAAACCCTAAGTGATTACCTCTTGAATCAGATGAAAAATTGATGAAACCCTAATTTTGACTTGTAGAAGCCACACCCGATTAATTTTGTTCTGAACTGTTAGTGATGCAATGATGCAAATGTAAGGTGGTATATTAGGTCAAAAATTGGGGTATGACAATCATATCCCATCATTTGCTGCAAGGGACCACCATATCAAGTTTCAAGCCTTACAAGTCAAAATTGCTCATCCAATTGCTCAAATAGTTGAAAATCGTATTGGACAAAAAGTCAACTATGGTCAACATGCAGTCAAACTTCGTAATTTTTGGTCAACATCAATATTTTGAAGTAATATTCATCATTTGATCAAGGGTTGACCATGATTCATCAAGAAAAGTCCAGATCTGATCAAAGGTCAAAGTTTCTAAATTAGGGCTTTTTAGACAAAAGTCAACAGAACTTTGACCAAACATAACTTTCACATACTTTATCAGAATTTTTTCCACAAAAGCTCATTTTAAAGGGAATTCAATTCTCTACAACTTCATGTCTCACAAGCTTGGGCTGGAAATGCTCCATTTGGAAGTTATAGATCAAAATATTACAGGTCCTTTTAAAAAGTCAACAAAAAGTCATCTTTTTGCAAATAAGTGTTCATGAGCATGGAAACTTCAATAAAGATGAAACCAAAAGGGATGTTTAGAGGACATCTTGATATTTCTAAAAAGTCCAAGAACACCCAAAAATGTTAAAAATTGAGCAAGATAAAAGTTGTGAAAGTTGGGCATTTTTGAGGAGGTGCATAAAGAGAAATACTTGAGAAAATCAATTTTTTTCCAAATGGGCTTAATTTTTCTTGGTTCAAACTTGTTTCTAATCATAATTAGAACCTCCAAGCCCAATGCCACGCCCTTGAACTTTTTATGTTATTTATTTTGATTTTTTATTCATTAAAGTCAATTTAATTAAAATAAAATAGCAAAAAATAAATCAATCAATGTAAGGCTGTATATTTGACATTCTTGAGGTCCAAGATACCTATTAAATGGCCTGAAATTTGAAATTGAGTGATTGGAAAGTGATTGGTACGAGATTGGAAAAATTTGATCAAGATTGACAAGATTGGCAATCAAATATACTCTCATTGAATGAGATATATTTTCTCATCAATGCTTAACCTGAATCCATCCTCTATAAATTCAGAGGGTTTCTAAACCTTAAAGGAGGTTTTTGGCAGCTTGAAGAACCCTAACTAAGCTCAAGAAAACCGTGTGATACAAGCAACTTGCAGCCAGAGTTTCAGCTCGATTCAAGCCATTCCAAGCATCCCAACACGTTCCTGGGTGTCCTCTGAATCGATCTAGCCATTCACCAAGCATACATACGTCCAGAATCATAAGAACAGAATCACGCTTTGCACATTCAAAACTAAAAATCGATTTCATATATTCATGCATTTTTAATACGATTTGATTGCATATTTGTGTTTAGACTGATGTTTGTAAACTTTCTGGATGGTTTGATTTGAGTTTTAGCACATGAATAAGAATCTGCCATTGCTAGGGTTCATGAGCTCGAATTAGGGATTTCCAAAATAGGATAAATTGGACGAAACCAGTGACCCTATCACACTCAGGGGATCAAATCGAGTTGATCCATGGTCTCATAACTAATTTATGTTGCATATTTTTTAGTTTTGATTTCTTGTAGGGGTATAGTGACGAAACAGAACCGTGGGTAAAAGTTTGAAAATTCAAACGAAGAAGATGAGACCTTGGCGCGTTTTGGTGCCAACTTCTGGACCCCTCAGAAGCGCTGCCTCCAGAAGCTCCAGCTTCTAGATCCCCAGAGGAGGCATTACCCCCAGAAGCTCCAGCTTCTGGATCCCCTTCAGCAACAGAACCCCCAGAAGCTCCAGCGTCTGGACGTCCCAGATCCAAAATCTCCAGAAGCCCTAGCTTTTGGACCCTTCCAGCACCAGATCTCTTAGAAGCTCTAGCTCGGATGTTTCGATGCATTCGAAGCTCCACGGACGTCCCCAATAGAATCTCCGAAGCCCCACGGACCCTTCCAGATGAAGCTCCGCCGGACACGCCAACAGATTCTCCCGAAACTGTGTTCGGTGCCCTGCGCCACTAAGACTTGGCTTCTGTGCCAACTTCCGTCAGAAGCTCTGATGGAAATTCCTCTCTTATTTTTTTTATATTTATTTTTCTGCTGTTTATTTTTTGTTAATTATTTCAACTAATTAATTAATTAGTAATTAGGTTAAACAATTAGCTTAATTAGGGTTAACTTCACAAATAATTTTCTCCATGCTTTTTTTTATTAATTAATTTAATTAGTTTAATTTAGGTTAATAATTTAAATTAAATTTCTTTTATTAATTAAAATCAATTAGAACTAGGACTTTTTACATTAATTTCAATCTTCAAAAATACCCAAAAATATTAGGATTTAGGTATTCACTTAGACCATTTTTCTACTGTTTTCCTTCTATTTTATTTTTTTTGTTGCATTTAAATTCTAGAAAGGATGAGTAGGTTGCAAGGTTGTTTTTCATGTAATAGCGTAGATTTATATTCCTGCTTTTACTTTCTGCATCTCCTATTATGTATCTGCCCCAAAGCCATGTAATAGCGTAGGACATTTACTTTCCCGCACTTTACATTTCCGTAATTTATTTTCCGCACCTATTAACTGCTAGTAATTAGGCGTGTATGGCAAGATTAAAAACAACGTAGATCACTTCTAATCATAAGATAAAATATCTGAATACAACACATATTTCATACTTGCACCCACCTTAGTGTATCCTCTCTCGTTGCCTTACGAATAATGGTCAAGTCCCTCGAACGTGGGGATATCTTAGCACAGCTGCCTACAATATATCATCATAGTCCATTCGACCTAAAAGATCATAGTCCCTCGATGTTTCCTACGAATATATGATCTCGTCCCTCGATTGTTGCCTACGAAAAGTGATGATCGTTCCTACGAACATGCTAGGATATCCCTACGAGTTGCCTTCTATGACCATCCGATGTCCCTTCGAATGTCCCTTTTACATCCAACGAAGAAGGTTACCTATCAACCAATCCTACGGATAACCTTATTCTAAAGGAAAGCAAAATAACACGGAAACGACCGTTCTGAGTGGGTAAAATAAGTCTCTTTTGCTTGCTCAATTAAAACATTCTTTTCACACCTCACACTTTCAAAACATCTTCAAACACTTTGTATACACTCCAGCGTGAATCATTACAAAGTCTTTTCCAAAATAAAACATTTCCAAACACTTAGTATACATTCCAGCGTGAATCATTACGAAGTCAAAGTGAAATGTCTTTTCAAAAATCTTTTCAAAACACACACACAGAAAAAACAAATTAAAGTGAGCTAAGCAATTAAGAGCCCGTAGATAACTACGGATGGAAAGGGTGCTAACACATTCCCTTTTCATAACCGCCTCCCGTACTCAGAATCTAACGAAGGTCTTTTCCTGTTCTTTTCGCCTTCATTTAATTGGATAAAAGAAAAGTTGGCGGCGACTCTTGCTATCCGCAACATTTACGATCAAATGCAAAAAAAACAAGTCAGTTCTGCCACCGTGTTATAGAACTGGCGACTCTTCTGGGGATCCCTAAAGAGAGGCTACCTTAGGGTCTTTAGATCACTTTAATTGTTTGACTTGTATGCTTTATTCTTAAGGGTTGCTTGGGCATTATACTTGTGGGGGATCCTACACCCGGATCCAGGTTTCCTTAGGCAAGTAGCAACAAATCGTCGCGACCGTTAGGCGTATACCGAAACGGTCAACATGATGGCTACGTTAGTGCGACATTTTGGATGTCCCGATGCTCCTAATGTTCAGTTGAGGAAAGTATTTAGCGTCTGCGTGGTGTCATAAGCACTAACTCAACTTTTAGAACCCTAATTGACTCATCTTGTCCATTAGAAGGTAGTGAGATGGTCGAATTTGGTACAGACTGAGGTTGGTTGATACTCGATGCTACGCTTATTAAGATTTGACTTTCAGGATGTTTCAGTCGACCACTTGGTAGTCGTATTGAAATAAAGCCTACAAGAAAGATCAATGATATGAGATTCCTAGAGCCCGGTTACTATTATAGGACAGGTTGAACCAACTCAAATTCTGGTAGGGTAGACACCTATACCTCATGCAAGCCTTAAACCTAGGGTTATTGTGTGAATTGCTTATGCTTGATGTTTATTTAAACATGACATCATGACATCAT
Organism: Vicia sativa; assembly: GCA_021764765.1. NCBI lineage: Eukaryota > Viridiplantae > Streptophyta > Magnoliopsida > Fabales > Fabaceae > Vicia > Vicia sativa. The sequence goes on from CM038793.1 coordinate 75,361,626, forward strand.
AACATCATAAAAATCATATCATTTCTAACTATTTCAAGGACCAAGGGATTTATCTTTACTCTATTTTGTAGGAATTATGGCTTCCAGAAAGTCTATTTGAATCAACTTCATGGGTATATCCTCCCAACTCAAAGAATTGGTTTCAGTAATTCCTGATCATACTCAGTTCATCAAAAGACATGGTTATCTACTTGACTTGGTTATCTCCGGTTTTGAAGAAGATATGATGCACATCGTATTCCAGTTCTTCGATCCGAAACACCACTACTTTACATTTCCAGATTTTCAGTTGGTACCTACATTGGAAGAGTTCTCTAAGCTACTTGGGATACGTATCCTGGATCAGACACCATTCACCGGTTCAAAGAAAGCTCCAAAATACGAAGACATCGCGTCAACATTACATCTAAAGCGATCAAACATTGAAGCTAATTGGGAAACAAGAAGCGGAGTTAAGGGTTTACTTGCTAAGTTTCTGATAAGGAAGGCTCGAGAATTCCTAAAGGCTATGAGTTTCCATGCATTCAAAGACATATTGGCCTTGCTAATCTATGGTTTGGTGTTATTTCCTAATCCAGATTAGTTCATAGACGTGAATGCCATCAAAATATTCCTCACTCGTAATCCAGTGCCTACCTTACTTGGGGATATTCTGCATTCTCTCCACAGTCGTACAATCAAAAGACAAGGAACTCTCATGTGTTACATACCGTTACTTTCCAGGTGGTTTATTTCGCACCTTCCTCAATTAGTAATGAAGAACGAGCAAAGATTGAAGTGGTCTCAAAGGCTAATGTCACTCTCTCATTCAAATATCCGGTTGGTGTCTTTTTTCTCAAAAGGACTTCACTTTCATTGAGAGTTGTGAGGAATTCCCTAATGTACCACTCCTTGGCATAAGGGGACAAATCACTTACAAACCCTCTCTAGCTCTACGTCAATTTGGTTATGCTCGAAGAGATGGTCCTCATGATATGCTTCTCCAAGACATTGTGTTTGACTACAACAACGATCTCCAGAACTACCATTGCAGATCCGTACACACTTGGGGCATGGTGAAGAAGACTGATACCAGGACTTTGGGACACAAAAATTCCATTCCTTGGGAACCTTACCTCAAATGGGTGCGAGCTCGAGCTCAAAACCTCATGATTCCGTTTACAACTGTTCTACCAGTAATTATGGAACCTGTTGCTATAGGTGACGAACCCTACATCATTCTCCATCCAGATATACCTACTAGTTTCGAAGACTGAAGAGATCCTGGATTAAACTTAAAAAAGAAAGGGATATATTCAAAGCTCAGTGCTATGCAAGCGAGAAGAAGGTACTAGAGTTGACGAAGCTACTTCAGGAGGAGCGAAGCATCAATACCTACTTCAACACAAAGAGGAATCGCCCATGGGAGACCTTAAAGCTTTAGGCATTACTTTTTTTATTTTGTTTAAAACTTTCTTTTGTACTCGCTAAAAGATAAACTAATAAAAAAGTTTGTTCGTGCTTGTTTAACAAATTTAAATTCCTAAGGTCCTTGAAAACATTGCATTGCATAACATCGCATATCATGGTATAACATCTCATAACAGGTACATCGAAGACCAATTTTCTTATTCTCTCGCTGTTTATTTCAGCAGAAATGGCTCTTGAACAAACTGTCGAAGATCTCCAGGCTTAGAATGCTCAATTCCATGAGATGTTCACCAACTTGGTCCAAGACCAGAAAGACCTGAAGAAGCTCATAACCAGAAAGAAGAAGACCATTGGTATCCTCAACATGGGAATAAATCACAAGGGTGCAGATAGGGTGGCCAGCTAGTTCAAACTCTCAGACAAGATCGGTGAAATTGAGGAGATTTTTACCGTTGGATCAGTGATCCGCTGTCGCACGCGAATCAAAACGAGTAATTTTTGAAAACGTAGTATAGCGACAATGACTCGAATCGTCTCACAAGGATTCTTGATTATTACTAACCGAAGGTAAATTAAATTAGGGGGTTGGTTTGGTGATCGATTAAGAAAATAAGCGCTTAAAATAAGTGATTATAAAATAAGTCAATCTACTGATTCAGTTCCTACTATCATCGATTATTATAATTTTAATACCCAAAGCAGATTGTCTATTCCTATTTGGATACAAATCCAGTGACAAGCGCAGTGAAGTTTGTGAGATGTATGATCCTATTGTCCGAATTAAGCAAACGGGATAAATTTTCATGGATTAAGCAAACATGATTGATCAGACACAACAACGAATTAAGCAAACGCGATGAGTCTAAGTTAGGATCATACAATCAACCAAATTGAATCAATATATTTTATGCAATTGAATTAAGCATACAATAACACAAAATATTATTGAAAGGAATTAAACTGAAATTAACATTATAATAATCTCAAGTGTTGGAACCTGAATACACTAGATCGACTCTGGATGTTTAGTTCCTCATCATAATCGTCAAAAACAAAAAGTATTTTTTTCTGAATAATGAAAGGTCATCTCAAATTACTGTAGCGGCTGCTAGGTATAGCAAGGACAAGGGTTCGGGTCATAACCCAACTGGGTCAAAAACACAACCCAGGTCCAAAACAAATGACCCAGAACTTAAATATAAAAAAATGCTGCAACTTCGACGACTTTTTCAACCTTGCTACAGTCCGGATCAGCTTCTGGCCACAACTAGAGAGTTATAGCTCTTTCTCTTAGCTTTCCAACACATGGTCAAACACCTCAATCCGATTCCTGTAGCTCAAGTTATAAATGTTTCCGTGAAAGCTGTTAAAGCTGAAAAATAAATACGAAAATGAAATAAGTGCAAAATAGAATAAAAGAGAAAACAATATAAAATATAAAAATAATCAAAGGAAAACAAGGAAATGCTTAGATACAAACATGGAAGAATGTGCATGAAAATGCACCGATCAAATTCCCCACACTTGAACTTTTGCACCGAGCAAAATAAAGTAAAAGAAACACAAAAGCATCTTCAGTTACTCGTTCTAGGCTACAAACTCCTCTTCGGTTAAGATTGCATCAATAGGTACTAATATTACACACTAAGGATATCGTAGAAACACTAATATTATCTCCTGAATATAGAACCCAATTTAAATCAAATTATTATGTTAAAGCCTAACTTACTCATCCTCCTTTTTACTCTTTTTCGTTCAGGCGCAATCACATTAAGCCCGTTATCTCCACACACTCATAGCAAAGCGACCGGTTAGTGACTCTGATCCTTTTTGCATGGGGTTCTGGTACTTACGTGGTATAACCCTTTGATTACTCAGCTGTAGTTGCGGGGGATCAGACCGTAGTCCGCCCTACCAAGTTCAGCACCAGAAACCGCTGAACCAACTAACAACGAGTCTTATTATCAATTTTTTTTTTGCAAGTTCTACGATCGTTGGGTTAAATGACCGGGTGAGGGTCACTAGACTTAGAAGGCGCATTCCTTTTTCTTTCTCTTTAAAATTTTTCTTTCGAACACTCACTTATATTCATCGCCTTCCTTGTGTAAAGTGTGTGAGATGGTCTTATCTGAAATAAACTACTCAAAAGTCACGAGAATGAGAATTCAAGGCTAAAACATAATAAGAATTCAAATCAATTTCCATATGCAGGAGACTTACAGTGTTAAGACGATACCGATCTTATGAACTTTTCCCAAGTCTCCACAACTAACCTCAGATTAATCTCTAACCCCAGAACTTTCAAACCAGATGCAATTTATTTTATAACTAAAAACAAAACAAAACAAGAAAACAGGAAATAAAAGCAAATAAAACAAAGGATTCTCTCCCCCACACTTAAAACAAGCATTGTCCTCAATGAAAAGACATAACTACTAAATAGGAGTGAGAGAGAGAAAGGAAAGAACACACCCGAGTAGTCAAGGAGGATAAGTAATCACATAAGCATCCTTTCTCAAAGAGAGATCTTCTACATTCTCTTCTTCCAAAGTGGGGCTCTCATGGAGTAGTTTTGGGTAATGTCCATTGAACTTGAGAATTTTATCACTGCCTTCGCCTTTTATTCCAGGATCAAAGAAGAATCTTCGATAAGTAAAAGTGTCGAGTGGGCACGTGATCTTCTTTTCAACAACATCGGTGATCAAAAGATTGAAGGGCTTCCTCACTACTTTTGTTTCATCTTCCCCTTCAATTGAGAACATGTGCAAAATCATGGATGGGCTAATATTGGGAATGTCGGCCAAAGTCCACCCAATCTCCTTCTTATGCTTCTTCAAAACCTGCAAAATCTTATTTTCTTGATAAAAATTAAGGTTAGAAGAAATTATAACCGTAGCTTTTCATTCATCTCTAAATAAGCATATTTAAGATTTTCAGGAATTTGTTTCAGCTCTTGGGAAGGTGGTTGTTCGATGGATGGTTTGTTCCGGGCAGCTGGGGTGTCGAGAGTTTCATCTACATGAACAACTTCATTTGCAACCTCATCTGCAGAAGAATATCAACTTGCAAGGCACCTCAATTTCAAAGACAAACAGAGCAAATTTTAGTGTCAAGACAAACATCACAAGAATAAACATCGTCAAAACCGCATAATGATGGAAAATCATGCAAATAAATCACTACAAGTATCATCAACAATTTCGAATTAGACTCTATTTGAAAATGAACTCTCTTCCAAGGGTTGTTGGTTTGATCCTTGAGCTTGTTGCATGACATTCACCAAAGTGGCAAGTTGTCCAACTGTGTTTGCAGAGTCAGAAAGTATAATCTATTTGTTGTTGATATTGTAGATTATTTGCAGCCATTTGTTTAACAATGTCCTCTAGTGAAGGCTTGGGAGGTGCATAGCTCACAACACGAATTCTTTAGATGCGTATGTGCATCCTCACCGCAAAACCATTAAATCTAGGCAAATGTATTAAACTAGATTTCAATTCAAAAGGTGCATCACCGTAGGATAGTCAATACATAAACCATTATAGTTCATATAAGGAGAAACCAATTGCCTCAAAGTTCTTTGTTCACCATCTTATCAACAAACACATAAATACAAACTATGTCCCAAACATGCGTAATCAAATAGAAAGAAGAAAACGATTAAAATAAATTCATAAAAATACAAAACACCAAATTTAATCTAATAACGTAAAATAATAATTTTGAGATTTTTTCAATTTTTTCCGACTCTATGAAAACAGAATAAATTAATTAAAATAGAAAACGATGAATTTGGAAATTTGACGTCGGAGTCCCTTACTCTTCTAGAGTAAGGGAGAATTGATCGAACGATTTTTCTGCTTCCAGTAGGCAAAAATATTATACAATCGAACACAAATTTTCTAAAAACCTGTTTTTTCCGACTCTAAACGCGAATTGGCCAAAACCGTGAGGAAACTAGGGCCTAAATGCGAGAACACTAATTCTAAGACTCTAAAATTAGTTAATAACAACAAGAATCCCCGGCAACGGCGCCAATTTGATCCACTGTCGCACGCGAATCAAAACGAGTAATTTTTGAAAACGTAGTATAGCGACAATGACTCGAATCGTCTCACAAGGATTCTTGATTATTACTAACCGAAGGTAAATTAAATTAGGGGGTTGGTTTGGTGATCGATTAAGAAAATAAGCGCTTAAAATAAGTGATTATAAAATAAGTCAATCTCGATTGTTCCTACTATCATCGATTATTATAATTTTAATACCAGATTGTCTATTCCTATTTGGATACAAATCCAGACAAGCGATGAAGTTTGTGAGATGTATGATCCTATTGTCCGAATTAAGCAAACGGGATAAATTTTCATGGATTAAGCAAACATGATTGATCAGACACAACAACGAATTAAGCAAACGCGATGAGTCTAAGTTAGGATCATACAATCAACCAAATTGAATCAATATATTTTATGCAATTGAATTAAGCATACAATAACACAAAATATTATTGAAAGGAATTAAACTGAAATTAACATTATAATAATCTCAAGTGTTGGAACCTGAATACACTAGATCGACTCTGGATGTTTAGTTCCTCATCATAATCGTCAAAAACAAAAAGTATTTTTTTCTGAATAATGAAAGGTCATCTCAAATTACTGTAGCGGCTGCTAGGTATAGCAAGGACAAGGATTCGGGTCATAACCCAACTGGGTCAAAAACACAACCCAGGCCCAAAACAAATGACCCAAAACTTAAATATAAAAAAATGCTGCAACTTCAACGACTTTTTCAACCTTGCTACAGTCCGGATCAGCTTCTGGCCACAACTAGAGAGTTATAGCTCTTTCTCTTAGCTTTCCAACACATGGTCAAACGCCTCAATCCGATTCCTGTAGCTCAAGTTATAAATGTTTCCGTGAAAGCTGTTAAAGCTGAAAAATAAATACGAAAATGAAATAAGTGCAAAAATAGAATAAAAGAGAAAAACAATATAAAATATAAAAATAATCAAATGAAAACAAGGAAATGCTTAGATACAAACATGGAAGAATGTGCATGAAAATGCACTGATCAATCAGTCACTAGGCCGACGATATTCATGGTCATCCAAGGTCGACCAAGTTATAATCTGCTAGTGGATAGGGAATGGTTACATAGAGTTGATGTTGTGCCATCTTCCATGCATCAACGCCTGATCATATGGCAAGAAGGTGTCATCATAGAGAACATCGAAGCTGATCAAGGTTACTTCATGGAGGATATCAGTGCTGTCAGCCAAAACCAATTCGACAGGAAGTTGGCCAATATTGCTCCTTGCCAACCAGCAGAAGAAGTGTATGCCAACTTAAATGAGGCATTCGTTTCTTTGAAACTGCATGAAACCCACGGATTTGTGTGGGATGTTGAACCTCTGGAGGATCTCTATGCAGAGGAACCCGTGCCAACAGGCTGGGGAAACCATCACGACAGTGATGTCTGAGTTGGAGACTCTTAGAAGGATTTCGGCGTACATTGCCGAAAATAAGAGAAATTCGGCTCTAGAAGCTGAAGAAGAGAAAATGGCAACAGAAGCTGGTAAAATTCCCATTCCAGAGGAAGTAATTTTGGTTGTAGAGCCAGAACCACCAGATAAAAGTAATCTGGTCAACAAAAGCGTCGATGAGCAACGTCTAGATTGCATATACGACGACAAACCTCTAGGGTTTGAAAAGGATCCTATGGCACTAAAAAAAATGCAGCCACAAGATCCTTTGGAAGAAATCGACCTTGGCGCAGAGGGTGATAAAAGACCAACCTACATTAGCGCCAACATCGACCAAAAACTTAGATGTAAGGTAATATCTTTACTAAAAGAGTTTAAAGATTGTTTTGCTTGGGACTATAATGAAATTCCAGGTTTGAGCAAGGAATTGGTCGAGTTAAAGCTGCCAATAAAAGCTGGAAAAAAGCCAGTGAAACAAACACCTCGACAATTTGCACCTGCAGTTATGTCGAAGATCAAGGAGGAGATAGAAAGCCTCCTCCAAAGCATGTTCATTAGAACTGCAAGGTATGTGAAATGGTTGGCTAATATTGTGCCAGTTATTAAGAAAAATGGAAAGCTAAGAGTGTGCATTGATTTTAGAGATTTAAATGCTGCCACTCCTAACGATGCATATGCTATGCCAGTGGCTGAAATGCTAGTCGATTCGGCTGCTGGTTTTGAATATTTAAGTATGCTTGATGGTTATGCTTGTTATAACCAAATCTTTATTGTAGATGATGATGTGCCGAAGACGGCGTTTCGTTGCCCAGGGGCATTAGGTACCTATGAATGGGTAGTTATGCCAGCAGGCTTGAAGAACACCGGAGCAACATATCAGAGGGTAATGAATACTATGTTCCATGATTTCATTGAAAATTTCATGCAGGTTTACATCGACGATATTGTAATCAAGTCGAGTAGTAAATCGACACACTTAGAACACCTTCGGAGATCTTTCGAAAGAATGCGAGAATATGGATTGAAAATGAATCCATTAAACTGTGCTTTTTGTATGCAGGGAGGAGATTTCCTTGGTTTTGTTGTGCATAAGAAAGGCATTGAAGTCAATAAAAGAAAGACCAAAGCTATCATGGACATCAAACTGCCATCAACCGAAAAGGAGCTTCAGTCTTTGTTGGGCAAAATAAATTTCTTAAGGAGATTCATTTCCAACTTAAGTGGCAAAACTAAGGCATTTTCACCACTACTTCGGCTGAAAAACGAGGAGTTTCTCTGGCAAGAGGAGCATCAAGAGGATTTCGACAAAATAAAAGAGTATTTGGTGAAGCCTCCTATATTGGCACCTCCACTTAGAAATAGGCCTATGAGGTTGTATATAGCAGCCTCAGAATCGACCATAGGTAGTATGTTAGTTCAATAGGACGACAATCATGTCAAATGACCTATGTATTACCTTAGTCGTATGTTAAATAGTCCTGAAACTAGGTATAGTGACATAGAAAAGCTATGCCTGTGTTTTTATTTCTCTTGTATCAAACTGAAGCAATATATAAAGCCAGTTGATGTTTATGTTTCCTCTCATTTCGACATTATTTAGCATATGTTGTCTAAACCTATTTTGCAAAGTCGAATTGGTAAATGGGCTTTAGTATTAACTGAATATTCCCTAACGTACTTTGTAACGCCCGTTTTAATTAACATTATGTTATATTAATATTTTCGAATTTCCGATCGATATTTATTTTGCGATGAAAATATTTATATTAATCAATATATCTATTAATATATTTGGCGACGTTTCATTCGACCCGGTTTTTTATTCCGTTCGGTTCGATAAAATATTATTCGAAGCCGGTATTTAATTTCCCAAAATTATTCTAATTAATTGGATTAATAATATGATTAAATATTATTAGTGTGTTATTTATAATTAAGTTAGGGGTGTGGGGAGCAATTAGTGAGGATTGGGTGTACACCCCCAGCTAGTAAGAAAACATAATTATAAAACCAGTTTTTTCCCTTTTCTTCACATCTTTTTTCCTACACCAACCAAACTTAGAAACTTGGAGGAAAGAAAGGGTTTTGGGAGAAGATGATCAAGAGAAGAAGAAGAGGAAGAGCATGAGCAAGCTTGAGGTTGGAGTTGTTGAATCTTCATGGATCAACCAAGCTAGAGGTAAGGGGTTTGATTTCTCTATCTCATATGATTAGGGTTTAATAGTATATTTTGGATTTGGGGAAAAATTGATAGGTTGATTTATGAGTTTGGGTGATTGATTGTTGAATAACATAGGTAGGTCGAGTTAGGAGTATATATTATTGGGTGTTTTATTGTTAGTTGTAGGAAATAGAAATGAAAAAGAAGGGAAAAACTGTAACTGTGAAAAAGGGAAGAAAACCAGAAAAACATTCGCAGGGAAGAAGATGGAAAATTATGGAAGGTGTTGCAATGGGGGAGGCGCCCACCTCCATGTGTGGGGAGGCCGTCCCCTTTCCTGAGGCAACCGCCTCCTTCCCTTAAACCATCTAGGGCGTCCGCCCTTGGGAAGGTAGAGGTGTGCAACAAAAAATTTTGCTGTCTGCGTTTTCTGTTTCAGTTTTTCTATTTTCCTGCATAACTTCTTTCTGCATAATTTTTACAGTTTGTTTTCTGTTTCTTCAAATTTCATTAAATCCATATACCACTAGTTGGTATTAACAAAATATAACTAGAGCATAAGTTAGCCGATTAAATTTAGAACCCAATTTTTTGATTTCGGTAAATTCGACGACGGAGCAAGTTGCTCCGAATTCAACGAAAATTGACGTGCTAGCTAAGTTCGACGTGTAGAAAGTAGTGGTGAGGTTAGTTTTTAGAAATTACGAGTTTTTACGAGATGACCCGAAATAGGCCAATTTACGGTTAAATTGAATCGGATTGTGTTTTAGTAGATTTAAGGCACGTATGGACAATCCGATTACGATGTTGACGATTATAATTAATGCCGCTTATTAGGAATGGCTTTCGCGATGATTATAGGTGTTTGACTATTTTCCGTATTTGGAATTTAGTGAATGAATCGATAACGATGTGGGGTGGTTAAACATAATGTTTGCGACGACGTATTAATTAATGAATACTTGTTGATATGCGATGCGATGATATATGTCTTTGTACATGATGATGTGATGAGTATGTTGATGTTGTTAATAAATGCTTCCGATTTATGAATGCATGACTTTTGACGATGATGAATTGTTTGGTGATGTTTTGCATAATGCAAATATGATGCGATGATATATTTATCTTGATGTGGATAAATTATGGCGATGTGGGCTTTATGCCAATTTTGATGAGGGATGATGATGTTTTTGTTGTGTTGTTTTATTGTCGAGTCACATACATTGCATTGGCGACGATGGGATTTTATGCCAAGCAACGAGGCTTTTATGCCAAGCGACGAGGCTTTTATGCCAAGCGACGAGGCTTTTATGCTAAGTGTTCCTAATTATGGACAAAGCGACGGGTACCACATGCATAACATAGTCGTGTCTCATAGAGTCGGTTATATTTATGTTTGAGTTGTTTGGCGTTGGGTTTTAATTGATTGATGATGTTGAATTGCGATGATATATGATGCTTTGCTTGGTGATGATCTTTATGATGAACATGAAACAAATATAACTTGATAATTTCATGATAACTAGGCTATGAATATAAATGATGAGTTTTGTGATAATTTACTTTTGATGAAATGATTAATGCAAATATGATGTAATGATTTTTGTAACGATGGACTTTTATGCCAAGCGACGATGGGCTTTAGCCAATTTGTGATGATTTTATTTATGTTGTTTATGTTATCAGCATTATTTGACATTGTTGCTTGATGTTGTTGTTTATGATTGCCGTGTTGATTAGTGACGTATTAACTTGTGACGATTTCGTGGTGAGGAACGTTTATGTGTTGTTGTGACGATTTATGTCAATAAGGTTATGGAGATAGAGTGTAGATGATATACATTAGAATGACGATTAAAGTAAGTGAGTTTTGAATACTTGTTGGAATTACACTTATTAATCTATACCCTTTATAATTCCGAAACTATATATATATATATATATATATATATATATATTATCATGCCTTTAATTATATGTTTTAGAGTATCTCACCCTATACTTGTTTAGCCGTTACCTTTATATTGGTAACGTGCAGGTTATGAAGATGGAGTTTATAGCTGTTGTTAGTCGAGTCGGTGTCGCTCTGATACGTAGCACTCGGGGGGAATATTTATGTTGTCTTTGTTGTTGTCCTTTGGTTGTTTTCCTTTTGTAAATAAGAATCATACTTTATGAAAACATGATTTGATAAGGAAGTTTAATTAAGAAGATGTTTTGCTTTTTATGAATCAATTTATGATTTCCAACGATGCTATGTATCCAAGATTTATACTTTAAAGCAAACTATTTAAAGTGATTTGGTTTTGAAGGTGTGATGCCTCAGTATTGAATTTATGAAATTTTAATTTACTCTGATTTTCGCATATTAAACCTTGGGTAATATTGGGGTGTTACATTAGTGGTATCAGAGCGGGTCGGTTTGTCGGCCAGGTTATTTATGTGTTTAAACCCCGTTGTATGCGACATGTGTGTGAAACACTGCCGGTACATGCTTGTTTCTAATTGTTTGTCTGCAGAGATGAGTTTGAAACAAGTGGAGGAGAAGTTTTACTTTTTGGTGGCGCTTGAGGTGTAAGTTGAAGACGCTGTTGTAGTTTGGTAAAGATGGTTTATGTCACCATCATGATTATCGACTGTCTATTGACAAATTGAGGAACTGATCACCCTTAATCTCTTGTTGATAGTAGTCGAGATTTGTGTTGATTGGGATGGACTTGTCTTGCCAGCTTAATTGTGTGTGAAGCAGATGAGTTGGCACAAGGTAGTGCATGGTTACTTGAGTTGTAGGTTAATTTGGATTTTTGTTGAGAAACAAGATTTTGGCAAGTGAGCTTCTTGTTGTGATTCTTCTAAAGTGTATTGTGATTATGTGAGTGAATTTCCGCAGTAGTGCGAAGTGAAGTTCTAATGGATTTAGTTTCTGGAACTAGTTGTGATTCGAAGTATCCTTAAGGGATGTTTGCTTCTGAATTAGAGTTGAAAAGTCAACTTGAGGATTGGTTTGAGCAGAGTTTGTTTATTAGAGCGGGTCACAGTGGAGTGCTAACGTTGTGTTGTTCGAGAAGAGAAAAGGTCGCTTAAGTTGGTGTGTCGTTTTCAGACAAAGGAACGAAGTGGATGTTGAAGACAAGTATCTACTTCCAATGATTGATATTTGGATGAATCAGTCATTTAGAGTTTATGTGTTTATTGAGATCGATGTGAAGTCTGACTGTCTACGGGTTAGTGTGAGAGCTGAAGGTGTTTAGACAATGCTTTTCAAGATAGTGAGTGGTCTTGGCGAGTATTTGTTGATGTCATTAGTGTGACTAATGCGTCAGGTATGATTTTGGGATGTTCAAACAGTACTCTCATGAGTAGCTGTAAAAGTTATTTCGTGTTCATGGATATTATTGGGTTCACATCAAGTTAAAGAATTGTAGCAAGCATCCAAGCTTTGCGTTATCAGTAGTGAAGCTAGATCAGTGCATGTCGAGTATTCTAAAGATAGAGTTTTGAACTATTGGACGTGAGTGCCTTAAGTAAGCGACTTGGACGGTGATATTTTGGACAGTTCCACGAAGATTTATTTTGTATCTTGTAGGAGACCTCAAGAGGTATTTCAGAGCTTAGAATTTCCTTTGTTGTGGATGGTTAACCTTGTGAGATTGATAGAAGATCTTTTTACAAGTTGGTAGTGATCGTGGGCACTTTGACTTGAGATGATTGAGTCGCTATTTGGACTTCACAATAGAAAGCGAATTTGTTTGAACCAGTGCAAAGTTGAGCGAATGCTTTGATTTTGGTCTTGTTTAGTACTGAAGAACCTTGTGCGGTGTATTGAGATATTTCATTTTGGACTTATGATATATTTCTACATAGAGTTGGAAAGTGTATTGCTACGTTGGGACGATTTGATTTTTCATAAGGAAAAATTGTCGGACGCGTGAGTTAGAGTTTGATACGGTTGTGCTCATTGGAAATTTTAAAGGTGCAAATGTTAACGACGAGGAGATAGGAATTGTTGAAGATAGTTCAAGTTTGAGTGCGATCTATAAAGATACTTCGTCTGGTGATGTGTTTAGTATGTTGATATCGCAGATGACCCAAGAATATTGCCCTGGCTACACTATCTTCCATGTTCAAAGTTAACCATTGGAACGATATGCCTAAGATCAACATCAGATGTCTTGAAAGACTTGCCTATGTGCTTGCAACTGAAGCAGTCGTCAATGATAGACCGTGGTTCCACAACATCAAACTCTTCCTTCAAACTCAAGAGTACCCACTCAGGGCATCGCACAAAGATAAGAAAACTCTAAGGAGGCTTTCTGGCAATTTCTTCCTAAATGGAGATGTGTTATACAAAAGAAACTTTGACATGGTCTTGATCAGATGCGTGGATAGACACGAAGCAGATATGTTAATATACGAAATGCATGATGGGTACTTTGGAACTCATTCAAATGGGCATGCAATGTCTAGAAAAATCTTAGGAGCAGGTTACTATTGGATGACAATGGAATCCGATTGCTATAAACATTTTAAGAGATTTCACAAGTGCTAAATCTACGTAGATAAGATCTATGTGCCACTGACTCTACTCAACGTTCTCTGCTCTCCGTGGCCTTTCTCCATGTGGGACATCGACATGATTGGAATGAATGAACCAAAAGCTTCGAATGGTCATCGCTTCATCTTAATGGCTATCAGTTACTTCACCAAATGGGTCGAAGCAGCATCTTACGCTAATGTTACAAGACAAGTGGTTGTGAGGTTTATCAAGAACAACCTCATTTGCCGATATGGAATTCCAAGCCAAATCATTAAAGATAATGGATCAAACTTGAACAACAAAATGATGAAAGAACTGTGTGAGGAATTCAAGATTGAGCATCATAACTCTTCTCCTTACCGACCGAAGATGAACGACGCTGTGGAAGACGCCAATAAGAGCATTAAGAAGATCGTCCAGAAAATGATTTTCACTTACAAAGACTAGCATAAAATGTTGCCATTTTATTTACATGGGTATCAAACTTCAGTACGCACTTCAATAGAGGAAACCCCTTTCTCTTTAGTGTACAACATGGAAGTAGTGCTCCCCGTAGAAGTTGAAATTCCATCAATGAGAGTCCTCATGAAGGCTAACTTATCTGAGGCTGAATGGTGTCAAAGCAGATACGATCAATTGAACTTAATCGAAGAAAAACGTATGACCTCTTTGTGTCATGGACATTTGTATCAAAGAAGGATGAAGAAAGCCTTCGACAAAAAGGTTCGACCTCATGAATTTCAAGAAGGCGGCCTCGTGCTTAAAAAGATTTTGTCTTTTCAACCAGATTCTAGGGGCAAATGGAATCCTAATTAAGAAGGCTCATACATCGTCAAAAGAAGCTTTTTTGGCGGCGCTATGACTCGCACAACTATGGACAGTGATGACCTCCTGCATCCTGTAAATGCTGATGCAGTCAAGAAATACTTTGTCTAAAAAGACAAAAGAATAACTCGGTAAGTCGAAAACCCGAAAAGGACGGGTTATGAAAAAATGAGCGTCTCGATGGACTGAAAACCTGAAAGGGCGGTCCAGGCAAAAATTAGAGACAATAAAAAAAAATTTATCCTGGTAGATTGAAAACCTGAAAAGGCAATCTAGGCTAAAATTAAGGATTAAATGACAAAGTAACTACATTAGTCCGTACTTCGTCAATCTGAAGAATCTTCCATCAACGGATCTTCAAATCAAATCTTCTGAAGCAATAAGCACAGTTGGAACTCAAAGTTGTTAGGGAGAATAGCGGTTATTGCTTTCAATGTAGCCTTTTCCTAATATATTACAATTTCTAACTTTTGTAAATAGTCCATGGAATCACGCCTTTTGCGGATTACCAGTCTATCAATAAAATTTGAGCCTTGTGCCCACTTTTGAAACACTTTTGAAACAAAAACGAAAAAAAGATTTAAATGAATTTTTACTTCTAAATCTTTTTTAAAATAAAAGCGAATTTTTCCTTTTAACTGTGAACATAGAAGGAACATCAACGATTATCTCCATGAGAGTTTCGACCTCTAAAGGATAAACAACTTCTAAGAAGTTTTCTCTTCCTCAAAATGTGATCATCAAAAATTATATTCTTATCCAAAAAAAAGAATCCCCAATAGGGTTGCCAGTAAATATGCTTTTTCTCCCCAAAGAAGTTTAAAGCATGCAATTCAGATTCATCATCAGTGGCATCTACACCATTATTGGAGATTTTACGGAGTATTTGTTTGAACTGCGACAGTCGTCCTTTTTCCAAATACGCTTTATTGTCTTGTCAAGTATCATCAACATGCATATGACATTCATTAATCATACCTAATTGCGTCATTAATGCATTCTTGCATTTTTTCAATGTTTGTTTCAATATCAGTTGTTTTAGGTTGCATTTATTCCCGAAAACAAGTATGGGCGTGTCATCTCTCTATTAGATTGTCAAAACTAAGCAGAAATAACACATTCTTTCTCCAATTCCCCAATCTAGTTTGTTCCTCATTGGGTCCAGAGTCTTATTTGACCGTTTCTTTCCAGTTCATTCTTGGATAGAACCTTGTCCTCAATCAATTCAGGTCTAGATTTCACAAAAGTTTACCTACAAACAATAAGCAATAGTCTCGTCATCTGAGCCGCTTATTTCCTTTTCATCTTTGAACTTATCATAAAATGATTGTTCTTCTTAACAAGTCCAATCATAAAAGTTCAAGAAATCCCCACAGTTGTCTTTCTCTTTGAGAAACTTGTATCTTTACAATCAAAATGCCCGCATCTTCTCAAAAAGATCCCCAACACGATTGTAATTGGGAAAATAGAAAATCATTTGAGATCTGTTTCCATTATTATTTGTTATTCACAAGGATGAATTCTCAGTAAAATCTCTCAAGAATTACCTTGTTATAGTTATCAGTTTGCTGATAGTTGGTAATATCTTCAGAACTTATACCATTTACCATCACAATGCTGATAATCGGTAAATGAGTCTTCATTCCAAATTACCATAAACTATCACTAGGCTGATAATTGGTAATATCATCTTTTCTTAACTTGAACATTATCACAAGGCTGGCAGAAGGTAATCTCCTTGTTTCCCAAAGCAAAACCGATATTCACTTCCTTTGTGAATCTACTTTCCCAGTGACACATATACTTGTTTCCCAACAAACTGGGTTCTCCTTTCTTACACAGATTGAGACATCCTCACAAATTCCCCCTAGCATGTCACCCTTTGGCACCTCCTAGGTAAACTTTCTTCAATCACTTTGCATCATTCACATTTCTTGGTATCTTAGGTCCAAAATTTGCGTATTCTGATATTTAAGTCTCTTCACACCTATCGAGACAAAGATTTTTTTCTTCATATCTCAGGTTCAAGAAACTTAAATAGGGGAATCTGTCATACACCAATTTTTTACCTAAGATACCATCTCATATCATTCATATATGCACCATTACATCACTGACAATTTTAATACAAGATAGATCGTATGTGTGCTCCCTAAGCCAAATTAGGGTTTTAATCAAACTTTGCATCTGTTCAAGATATGATCAATTAGGTTTTGAGTCTCGAATCATATTAATTGATATATCTTCATCAATCATCAACGTTTGATCTTCAAATTTCCATCATTTTCCCAAGATCTATCATGAATCGACCAATTAGGATTTTGATCGAGGATGGTGTATCATTGACTTTTTGCTCAATGGATGGCTTAACTGCTTGGAGCATGATCTCAAAATCATCAAGGCAATATTTTGACCTTATTTCTTGATTCAAAACATTTCAAATGCCATGATTGATTCTCATAGAAATTTTGAATCACCTGACAAAAATTCAACTGTTCAGATTAATCAAACTTTGACTTTTGGTCAACTTTTTGAAATCTAAATTTTTTCAATCATAAAATCATTTAAAATTATTCATCATGATCATAAAAAATCAAAATGTGTGAAAAAGTCAACAAAAAGTCAAGATTTGAAAATTTTCTAACACTTTGAAAATTTTTCAAGTGTTTTAAACATGGTTTTTCACCATTTTGATGGCCATTTTTCACCTAGATCCACTTTGATTCAAGAAAAACTCAAAACATGAAAGTTGTAGATCTTGTTACAAGATGTTGAAAATGTCCAAGAACTTGCAAAAACATTTTGCATAGCTAGGGTTTTGAATTTGAATCTTAGAGGTCCATAACCATAATTTTCAAGTCATTTTCCAAAATTACAAGTCATTTTTCACCAATTCTTCCTTCTAGGAGCCTTTTCACCAAAAGAGATAGGAACTAAGAGTGAAATATCTTACGAGAATGATTTAGAAGAGGTTAAGATCACTTGAGATTTTTAACCATGGTTTGCAAAGTTAGCCATGTGCCTTAAATGCAAAGATTCCTTTCTTAAGCCTTAAGCTCCAAAATGCAAACTCATTCAATCCTATCATTGCCTTGGCCATCAGACCTCTTGGCCTATAAATAGAAGTCTTTTCTTCATTCTAAATCACACCAAAGTAATCCTAAAGAAGCTTTCTCACTTATTTCTTCTTTTCCAAATTTCAAAGTTCCAAAATGTAAGAATTTGCAAATCTCCAAACCTTGCAATTTCAAACAAATCTATGGCTTCATACACTCTCTAAACATCCTTAGGAAGTTGTTAGAATCATCAAGTCATCACAAAAACAACCAAAAGTCAGTTTTCCTAAGAAATCTCCATTAGTGTGCATTTTGAGCCTTAACTTGTCATCTCTCAATACACTCGTTCGTTTCACTTTCTAATCATTCAAACATCATGTACACACCATATAGAAGTGATCCATACCATCAAACCACTTATGTAAATCCAGAATCACCATCTCCATGTTCAAATTTCTCGAGTTGCAGTAGGGGCTGGGTAGCAAGTTCCAAAAGGTTTCAATCCAAGCTAAGCACATTAACACCTTACATAACGTACTGTGAAGCTATTAGAATCATCAAACCAACTCTGTAACACCTCCAAGAAAGAATTCAATTACAACTTGAAGAGGTAAGTTTCTCAACTTTGATTTTTATGATTTCTGAATTCCAGTTCAAATATGGAAATGCTATCATGTTTCTGCACTTATGAGGATCATAAACCCTCAATCAATTGCATAAATTCTTGCACAAAAACGATTTTATGATCAATTTTCTCAAGCTAGGTTTCATAGGTTTTTCTCTGAAATCCTCCCTCTTAGGCTTAAAATAATGCAATTAAACATCACCATCATGTTCCTGGGTTCAAAACGATCAAGTTTGATGTTTACATCATTCAATTTCATTGAGAAATGAGGAATTTACAAAATCAAAGCTTAAGGAAGAAGGAGATGGAGTTCGGGCGTGTTTCTCAATTTCATAAAATTCAAAAACTTGTTTTATCTTATATTTATTCATTGTTGATTCATGTGTTCTTGCAGAAAAAACTTATACAAAAGTATTTAGGGATTTGGAGGCTCAAGCTAGATATCTTGAACTCCAAGCTAATAATTGTCTTACTTATCCCGCTGGCGGGAACCCTATTTATACAAGTATCGAGACTTTCATGTTTAATGCCCATAACGGCTTATGCCTTCCCAGTTCCATAACTGAACTGCCTTAAAGGTGAGTAACGTCCGCCGTTCACAAATGATGGCTTTAAACTGTAACACGCACTGCCAGGGTTAATGTGGCAGTTTCACCTTTGATGAATGGCTTGGACGTAACACTCTCTTTATATGCCGACCTAGATCATGGCTCGTAAGGCCGATTTATATGCCTGGACTATACTCCGATCTCCTTGCCTTTTGGCCGAGGAGAATGCTCGGCTTCTTGCTTATCCTTTCGTCTTTATAGCTCGGCTAGAATTTTATGTATGATCATAAGCCCCCCGAGCATACGACTTCATGCCTTGAAGTTTTGTGGTCGATAAATATAAGAGTCATAAATTTTAGCCGAGATACACGTTGGTTTGGATGACCTGTGAGAGTGTGTGTTACACCCCCTAGTTTCACTGAACAGTCATCTATCTTTGTATAGGTGTAATAATTATTGTTAGTGGGTTTTTAATTCCAACATGCTACCTCTTCACTTTTTCCTTTTATAACGTTCTGTTACCTTTGCAAACCCTATTTCCTTATTCACTTATCTCCACAAAACCTTCGTTGTCGTCTACTCAATTCAAAACCTTTCAAGTCCTTCAATCGTACTTTCAGGTATTCATTCTTTTTTCTCCATTTTCTTCTTCTTTTATTTTACTCATAGGATGGTGATCATTAGAGAATGTGACGATTTAGGTCATAGAAAACATTTAAGTAGTGACGAGCATAGGGTCTTATGGAAGGAATGTATGCAAGAGATGAGGGATGCCCTAGTGGTAGAGGAACTAGATAGGGTTATGAAAAAGATTGATTCTAAAGTTCTAACCTCTAATAGCAATTTTGACCCTGACTCTTCAGGTTCCATGGAGATCCTAATGGAAACCAACAACTTTCTCAAAGGAGAAGCCCTAGGCTTCAAACAAAGCATTGTTAAAGACTTGGAAATTTCTACCCTCCGATCTCTCTGGAATGTTTCTTCCACAGGAAACGAAAAATGATGTATTCCTGGAACCCTGTGAGACCGGAGAGAATGTTTGCATGTCTCGACCCAAAGGAGTAAACCCTGAATGGTTTTATTTCTACGCCGGGGTCGTGGAAGAATTAAACATTTAGTTTCCCTTTACTGACTTTGAAACTGACAAACTCCAAACAGTGAACGTATCCCCCTCTCAACTTCGCCCGAATAGTTGAGGATTTATAAGAGCTTTTGAGTTGATTTGTAGGGCTTTGAATGTAACCCCGACTATAGGGTTATTTTTCTCTTTCTTCAAAATAAAGAACACGGATTCTTGAAGTTGGGTGGCTATAAGCAGAATCCCAAAGAGAAGTTTCCTTCAAGCCTATACCTCCAACTTCAAAGGCTACAAGGAACATTTCTTCCGAGTCAGATGTGGTCCTCGGTTTCCACAACTCATCTATGACGCTGACGAGCACCATAAGTTTCCCTTGTATTAGACGAGCAACCCGCTACCCATCTCCGGTTTCGATTATGACGCTTTAAGTGAATCATAAACTCTATCACTTGGGATCTTAGATTCATTCCGACCAATCAGGGTTAAGGGCTTATTATCACTATCCCATAATGTAATCCCTGCTTTCTTGGGTAAGTTTCTTTTTACGTATTACCTTTTTGCTAGGTTTACCTCTCTTAATTAACCTCTTTTCATACTTTCCTGCATGCAGATAAGATGACTGACTTGTCAGTGAAAGAATAGAAGAAGTTGATGGCAGCGGCTCGTGCTGCCCGAATGGGTGCTGGTGGCCCCTCCGAAGCCAAATCAAACTTGGCCGGTCTAGAGATCCGAGAACCCAATAAGAAAAAGAACACGGGTTATAAGCCAAGTGCGTTCGAAATTGTAGTGATCACGACATCCCGCGTCAAACGTCTCTCAGACACTGAGCCGTTTGGCGAGAATGCTCAAAAGAAACTCAAGACCGTAATGGAAAACGAGGTGAATCAGGAGGATTGGGAAGTCTCCGCTCTATTAAAATAAATCGACAACAACTCAAACCACCCTTCAACCGAGAATAAGTTTTGGTCTGCTGATTTTGATGGTATCAAATTTTTATATGACCATCTCAATGCTACAGAAGATGTGAACAAGCTGAAGAACCTTTGTACTCAAAAAATCACACAACATCTAAGTTCATATTTGATGAGGTGTGCCGTTTTGACCCGGGGTCTCTTCGAGTTCGGCGATGATGCAGACAAGAAATACTCATAGTTGGAGAAGGAGGTCAAAAGGCTGCCCGAGAATGAGAAATCTCTCAATGAGGTGAACTCACATTTCAAGACTAAGGCGCTTAAAAGTGATGAGAAGGTATATAGGCCTTGGAAGAAGAGCTTGCCATAGTAAAAACCTCCGCTGACGAGCAATCATCCTGTCTACAAGCTTCAGAAAAATCATGCTCTAAGTTGAAAGAAGCTTTGGACAAATCTCAGATGGATGTGCTTAATGCCGGGGACGTGGATTTTGACCGAGCAAAGGCCCAAGTCGCCTGCCTGTGCCCGAATATCGACCTATCTGAAGTTGACTTTTTCAAGGCCATAATGGATGGAAAGCTAGTGGAGGTTGATGATGACAGTGAAGCCACACTGGATGAAGACCCGATTACCTTGGACGTTTCTCACCTCAAACTTTACCTTTTCCTTTTGCATTTTCAGTCCCAAGTTAATCACCCTTTTTGGTGGGTGCATTTTGTAAGACTTAAAAATAATTGCCCTTTGAGTGTTTAAATTTTAGCACTTTGCATTTCATACTTCATAAGTTTAATGTCTACTTTCATGAATTGTTTTCGTACTACTTTAATGCTTTGATTGCGTGAACAGAGATGTGTGATATATAGTATCCCCCCCGAGTCAAATGGTTTATCTTAAGCCATGAATACATTGCTGGAAATACATAATCCTCTGTTCATTGAGAATACTTAATCTTTGTAGGGAGACTAGCCCCCAAGTAGTTTTTCGAGGTTTTTCCAAGTCATACCCTATCAACCTTTCTAAAGTGACTCACGGCCTTAAGCCGAGTTGTGGCGAAACGCCAGGCTATGCCTGAGCAGGTTCAAGCAAAGTATCTTGAACCAAGGCAGTGAGCCGAGATATGGAGAAACACCGGGCTATGCCTGACGCTGATTCAAGCAAAGCATCTTGAATCAAGGCAGTGAGCCGAATTATGGCAAAACATCGAGTTATGCCGGAGTATGTTCAAGCAAAGTATCTTGAACCAAGGCAGTGAGCCGAGTTGTGGCGAAACGCCGGGCTATACCTAAGTAGGTTCAAGCAAAGTATCTTGAACCAAGGCAGTGAGCCGAGTTTTGGCGAAACGTTGGGCTATGCTTGAGCAGGTTCAAGCAAAGTATCTTTAACCAAGGCATTGAGCTGAGTTATGGCGAAACGTCGGGCTATGCCTGACGCTAATTTAAGCAAAGTATCTTGAACCAATACAGTGAGCCTAATTGTGGCAAAACATCAGGCTATTCCTGAGCAGGTTCAAGCAAAGTATCTTGCATCAAGGCAGTGAGCCAAATTATGGAGAAATGTCGGGCTATGCCTGAGCAGGTTCAAGAAAAGTATCTTGAACCAACGCAGTGAGCCGAGTTGTGACGAAATACTGGGCTATGCCTAAGTAGGTTCAAGTAAAGTATCTTGAACCAAGGCAGTGAGCCGAATTGTGGTGAAACACCGGGTTATGCCGGATGTTGATTCAAGCCAAGTATCTTGAACCAAGGCAGTGAGCCTAATTGTGGCAAAATGTCGGGCTATGCATGAGCAGGTTCAAGAAAATTATCTTGAGCCAAGGCAATGATCCGAATTGTGGCGAAATTTCGGGCTATGCCTGAGTAGGTTCAAGCAAAGTATCTTGAACCAAGGCAATGAGCTGAGTTGTGGCGAAACGCTAGGCTATGCCTGAGCAGGTTCAAGCAAAGTATCTTGAACCAAGGCAGTGAGCCGAATTGTGGCGAAACACCAGGTTATGCCTGACGCTGATTCAAGCCAAGTATCTTGAACCAAGGCAGTGAGCCTAATTATGGTGAAACACCGGGCTTTGCATGAGCAGGTTCAAGCAAAGTATCTTGAGCCAAGGTAGTGAGCCGAATTGTGGAGAAATGTCGGGCTATGCCTGAGCAGGTTTAAGCAAAGTATCTTGAACAAAGGAAGTGAGTTGAGTTGTGGCGAAATGCCGGGCTATGCCTGAGCAGGTTCAAGCAAAGTACGTTGAACCAAGGCAGTTAGCCGATTTATGGTGAAACACCGGGCTATGCTTGACGCTGATTCAAGAAAAGTATCTTGAACCAAGGAAGTGAGCCTAATTGTGGCGAATCTTCGGGCTATGCCTGAGCAGGTTTAAGAGAAGTATCTTGAACCACGGAAGTGAGCCGAATTATGGCGAAACGTCGGGCTATGCATGAGCAGGTTCAAGCAAAGTATGTTGAACTAAGGCAGTGAGCTGAGTTGTAGTGAAACGTCGGGCTATGCCTGAGCAGGTTCAAGGAAAGTATCTTGAACCAAGGCAGTCAGCCGAGTTGTGGCGAAACGCTAGGCTATGTCTGACGCTGATTCATGCAAAGTATCTTGAACCAAGGCAGTGAGCCGAGTTGTGGCAAAATGTCGGGCTATGCCTGACGCTGATTCAAGCAAAGTATCTTGAACCAAGTCATTGAGCCTAATTGTGGCGAAACGCCGGGCTATACATGAGTAGGTTCAAACAAAGTATCTTGAACTTAGGTATTGAGCCGAGTTGTGGTGAAATGCCGGGCTATGCCTGACACTAAGTCAAGCAAAGTATCTTGAACCAAGACAGTGAGCCGAGTTGTCGCGAAACGTCGGGCTATGCCCAACGTTGATTCAAGCAAAGTATCTTGAACCAAAGCAGTGACTCTAATTATGGAGAAACACTGGGCGGAATCCAATTAAGGATCTTCATGTTATTTTGGCTTTCAACCGGGCTATACTTGAGCTGGATCACCAATGGGGAGTTTCGAGGAAGGGATCCTGTTATAACTTATAAATATTTACAAGCTAGAATTGTTTCTAACGTGCCTCATTAAAAACCCTGGACATTGCCTAGGGAAAAGAGTACACCATCCTTATTCATGCAATTTACATTATTCAACTGAAATACATTTTGAGACTAGCTACATTCCAAGTTTTAGGTATTTCTATGCCTTCCAGAGTCTCTAACTTGTAAGCGCCATTATGTAGTTTCTCTAGTACTTGGTATGGACCTTCCCAATAAGGAGATACCTTTCCCTTTTTGGTCGGTTCCGTAACCCTTTTGAGAACCAAGTCTCTGACCTCAAAACCCTGCTGCTTCACCTTCAGATTATAACATTGAGCTATCCTTTATTTAGCAGCGATTTCTCTGAGGTGTGTTGTATTCCTTACTTATTCTACAAGGTCGGCTTCAGCATCCAAAACCTAGTTATTAGCTCCTTCCTCAAAACTTTCCCGTCTACGTGACGTTAAGGTGACCTCCACAGGGATCATATCATCGGAACCAAAAACAATTATGTAAGCCATTTCACGGGTTGTTGAATTAATTTTAGTGTGGTATGACCACAAGACTTCATGAAGATGTTGCGCCCATAGACCTTTGGCTTCATCCAGCTTCTTCTTTATCACATTTAGAATTACCTTGTTGGCCAATTATGCCTAACCGTTGGCTTGTGGATGCTCTACAGAGATAAACTTATTAATGAATCCAAGGTCCCTGCAAAATTCCACAACATAAGCACTTGCCAATTGTGTCCCATTGTCAGATACAATAATTCGGGGAAGTTCAAAGCGACAAATTATATTTCTCCAGTAAAATCGACGTACACGCTCCGCTGATATCTGGGATACCGCCTCGGCTTCTACCCACTTAGTGAAGTAATCAATCGCTATAATGAGGAACTTTAATTGCCCCGGAGCCACATGAAACGGTCCAAGGATGTCATCCCCCATTGATGAAAAGTCCACGGAGCAAATACAGAGTGGAGTAGCTCGGCCGGTGTACGGATTCCAGGTACAAACGTTTGGCATTTTATGCAATGAGTAACAAAATGACATTAGCTGAACTACTTGGATCAACTAAAACCCGCTTTACACCTTAGTCTCTAATTTGCACTTTAATGACCATGGGGTCCTTTTCATGAGGCAAAATGCCTTTCCATCTTCCCGGGACAAAGTTATCACTCTGGGATCATCATTGGTTGGCCCATCCTGAGCCACATACATTACACCCCGCGCATACCTCTTCCGGGCTGCACCGGTGGATCCACCTCCAGCAAACTCTCCAGAAATGGTGTTGAGCGTATGTCGCGTTATTCTTGCCTCATGAACTTCCTCAACTGCCTTGCCCTTCTTTTTTGACGGTGAACCAGAAGCCTTCTCTCTCTTTGGAGGCGGGCTATGGTTGCCGCCTTGTTCCGATCTATCTTGCACATAGGATGAAAGTTTACCCCTCTGGATCAACTTTTCTATATCTCTACGTAACTGAACACAAGACTAAGTTGTATGTCCTCTGATACGGTGATATTCACACCAAGATTCCAGATTTTTTCCCATCGTAGCATTTACCGCATCAGGATTCCATGGCTTAGGAAACAAATTCAAATGGTTCACGTCTCTCCAAATATCTTCCCTTCTGGCATTCAACGGTGTGAAGGTTTCGCCTAGTCTTAATGTCTGATGCCTCAAAGATAGAGGTCGTTTCTCTCGGGCACGATCCTGGGATGTTGACTGATCCCGAGGCCGAGCCTTTTGATCCGAGCTATCATCTCGCCCTTTGCTCTTTTCTCTAGCATCTCGGAATCTCTTTTCCATATTTCTATCTTCGCCCTTCACATGACATTCAGATTGGGTAATGATTTCGCCCATGCTCTTGGCCGGTTTCTGAGACAGAGACTCGTTGGATTGCTCGACCTTGAGTCTGAGCCACAAAGATCTCCTGATTGGGGTGAGAAACCTTTATGGTCTTTTCATTAAACCTGGCCATGAAATCCCGCAATGATTCTGCTGGACGTTGCCTGACGTTGAACAACGAGGTAGTGGCCACCTTCCGGTGACAGTTTGCAAAAAACTGTTGGATTATTTTTTTATTGAAGTCCTAGTAACTAATCACAGAGAACCGTGGCAAGCCCATGTACCATCGCAAAGCGGATTCCCTAAACGTGCCAGCCATTAGCTTGCATTTCAAGGAATTTGTTGCTCCTATTAACGCCATTATGTTATTAACTGAAATGATATGCTCATGAGGATTAGTTTTTCCATCGTATGTTGTCAAGATGGGAGGCTTGAATTTATCAGGAACAACATCCTCCCAAATGACCTGAGATAAAGATTGTGGTTCCAAGAGTTCTGCCTCTTGTTCTTCAATTTCATCCAAACTCCCATGCTGAAGATCCTGAACACTATCTTGTAGGGTGTCATTGTGCTGACGCAGATCGTCTATTAAGGCCAACAACTGTGGCAGGTCCAGTGGATCGGTTAGTGGTGTTGTTGACATCGTGTTATTGAATACTATGCGGTGGCCTAGGATAGATTTCATTGAGGCCCCTCGGTGGGCGCCAAATGTTCTTGCAGAAAAACTTATACAAAAGTATTTAGGGATTTGGAGGCTCAAGATAGATATCTTGAACTCCAACCTAATAATTGTCTTGCTTATCCCGTTGACGAGAGCCCTATTTATAGAAGTATCGAGACTTCCATGTTTAATGCCCATAATGGCTTATGCCTTCCCAGTTCCATAACTGAAATGCCTTAAAGGTGAGTAACGTTCGTCGTTCATAAATGATGACTTTAAAGTGTAACGCGCGCCGCCAGGGTTAATGTGGAAGTTTCACCTTTGATGACTGGCTTGGACGTAACGCTCGCTTTATCTGCCGAGCTAGATCATGGCTCGTAAGGTCGGGTTATATGCCCGAACTATACTCCGATCTCCATGCCTTTTGGCTGAGGAGAATTCTAGACTTCTTTCTTATCTCTTCCATCTTTATAGATCGGCTAGGATTTTATGTATGATCATCATGTCAATACCATTCCTAAGGTCCAGGGTTTGAATCCCCCATGAGACCTTTTGTTTTTTCAGTTTTCAAAACCTTCATTTTCAACTATTTTTCAAACAATTTCACAACTTGTTTTTAAATAAAATCAATTGAAGGTGTATACATAACAAGCCAAGCACATGGCCCAGTGGTAAAACTTTTCACTTCCAAGCTTAAGGTCATTGGTTCAAACCTCTCCAACACCAAAAACAAATTTTTATCACTAGTTTTCTTCATATTTTTTTTATCAAACTTCAATATTTTCAGAAACAAATCAAAACTTCTCATTTTGAGATGATTTTTTGCACAATTGTCATTTAATATACCTATTTTATGATTATATCAAAAAATACCAAAAAATAATTTCTTTTGATATATTTTTATTAGGTTAAAAATAGACGTTTTAAGTATATTTAAATACTTTTCAAAAAATATTTTCTTTCCGATTTTCAAACCTAATCTTTTTTCAAAACCTTTTGTGAATATCTTTCACTTTTAAAAATCATTTCAAACCTTTCTAAAACATTTTAAACTTACAGACCTCTTTTCCATGATCAATTCGATTAAATCTTTGAAAATACAAACCGAACTAGGTTTTTTCCTAAAAAATCTTTCGAATTCAAAATCAAATTGATCATGTGCCTCTCTTACGGTGTAATTCCCAACCCTACGTACATACTTAGATTCCTTGTACATAACCACCATTTGTGTACATATTCAATTTCCTTGTACATATTCAATCTTTGCGAATATTCAAGTACAATTAGCTTCATTCCGCTAATTTTTATTCCGCTTCTTTATACACCAATTCCACTAGTATTAAGAGGAGCATTATTCCTGGTGAAACTGCTCTTAAACCAGTGGGCCTCCCTTAAGGTGTAAGTCTCACTCCCTTGTATATATCCAAGTATACTAGCTTATCCACTTGTTTTAAACACTTATTTATATATTTTCTTTCACACTCATTTGTATATATCCAAGTTCACTTGCTTAATTGCTTATTTTATACACTTGTTTATATATGTCCTTCATAAACTCCTATGAATGCACGCGCACACACACACACACACACACACACTTTATCATATATATACTTTTTAATATGCTTGTTCATGTTTATTTATGTCATTACAACTAGTATAACAACTAGGTTCCCCATAGCCTCCTCTTGGGCTTTGTACAAGATAACTCACTTGTTGAGTTAGCCTCCTCTCAGGCTTCGTACAAAAGAACTCCCCTGTTGAGTTAGCCTCCTCTTGGGATTCATACAAAAGAACTCCCTCGTTGAGTTTAGCCTTCTCTTGAGCCTCATATAAGAAAGAGACCTGGAAACCTCTAACAGCCTCCTATTGGGCTTCCAATACAAAGAATCACCTTTGCTAGGATAGAACCCTAAGAGTATGTTTTCCCGGTGAAATCACTCTTAAATCCAAGCCAGCCATACCCTATAGCCTTCCCTTGGGCTTCATACAAGGAACCTCGATGTCCCTCAGAATGCCTCCTCTTGGGCTCACAATACAAGGACCCTCGATGTCCCTCGGATAGCCTCCTCTTGGGCTTACAATACAAGGACCCACAGGCTTCTTAAAAGCATCCCCCTAATAACTAATAAATTTCTCCTAGAGATTTAGGCATGTATCATCTCTGTGGAAGAAGTATCTCATCTATAGCATCACATACAAATCAAACATTTTTCAAATCAAACTTTTTCAAAATCAAAAACCTTTTCAAAACAAACACTTTTTTTTTCAAATAAAACAAAACAACTTTTAATTGTGAGTGGTAACGCTTGTACACTCAAGCAAAACACCCAATGCTTACAATGAAAGATTCAACGTTTTTCAAACATCTTTCTTAACTGTAAGTGGCAACGCTTGTACACTCAAGCAAAACACCCAATGCTTACAATGAAAGATTCAAACAATCAAATCAATTTTTAAAAATGTATATGATGAAATAGATTAGATACATTTTTCATTAAGATGACATTTGTCTTTGTCTCTTAATAAAATCATCATTGCTTCCACTAACACATAATTGGAAACTACAATTGCCCGGACTTTCTCAACCTCCTTTTGAGAATACGTAGGCACAAGGTCTCACCCTTGGCGAGCATACTTCTTTCTCCCTCAAACCAAACAAACCTTAGTTCCCTTAGATCCAAGCTACAGATGCTCTAATTCCCACTAGTGAATATGTATGCACAGGATCCCAATGATCCTTACGAGCATAATAATTATAACAAAACCTAGGTTCATGCCTAACCTACCCTTCTTAAATCCCAAAGGAGAAACTTTCCCGAAATAGCATAGCAAATAAAACACACAAACATACAAAATATTGAAAAAAAGTTCCTATAGAAAACTATAGATATATAGGGTGCTAATACCTTTCCTTTATATAACCAACCCCGTTTCCCTGGTCTCTCTCCAATGCGTTTCGTCTAGTTCACGCTAGTCGCATCGCATATCATATTTAGGGTATTTCAGCTTTTCCCTTTTCCATCTTCTTTTCTTGTTTGGAAACAATAAAGCTTGGTGCTCGCGGCATCTTTTTAAACAAAAAAATCAAAAGAGTAAATAGTTTTGAGCCAGAGATTCGAATTCCGATTCGATTCTCTCGTTCGTCACTTTTTACCGCGAACAAAGTGTAATGTTGAATTCCGGAGAAACATTGAAAGAGCGGTGCATGAAGGTGATGAAATAAGAAATAACAAATTCCACCACGCATCAGGTATGTATTTTTTACTACAACCATAACACTTTTAGTATGAAGGAGTCAATAGACCACGGTGAGGGAAGGTTATGGGACATTACAAGGTCAACATAATATATCGTTGGTGTGACTACGGGAAGTTTCAAGCATACCGTGTTCCTTGTTCACATGTTATCGCTGCATGTTCTGTGGTGCACCAAGATGCTCGTCTTATATTGTTTGACGTTTACAAGGTGGAAAACTTATTCGGGGTTTACAACACAAGCTTTCCAATTCTACCGTACCATGAGTATTGGCCGACTTATGAGGGACATTAAATTTTCCATAGTCCAATTACAAGGAGGAACAAGAAAGGTCGTCCAATGAGCACACATAATACAAAATAAATGCACACGTATGATAAGTTGGAGAGAAAATATGCATTGTGTCGTCTTCTTGCTCACAACCGAACGCGATGTCCCAATGTAGAAACTAGTAATAATTAGTTTTTTATTTTGTTATCAAGCTTCATAGTTGTATGAAATAATTTCGTCAAGCTTCTCAATTGTATCAAAAAATTATGTTTTATGCCCACTATAGCTAACCTGTTTCTTATGTGTTGCAACTTCACATTGAGCAGGGTCCTGTGCTAGAACAAGTTGGTTTTTCGCTTGGAGTCGTTAAAGGAATAGTTGGACATACATGATTGAAAGTAAAAAAAGACATTTTCAACGTGTTTAAGCAATTTAGAAGTAATATGTATACAAAAAATTAATTGAAAGATGATTTTAATGAAATGTTATTCTATGCCGGTTACGGTTAAAGGCTCACAAGGTCATGATGGAATTGTTCCAATGTCCATGCTCTAGGATTCTATGGTGGTTGTTGTTGAACCAATTGTACTTGTGAAAATTCTATGCAAACACCCTGAAGAATACCTTTCTTTTGATGATCATTGCAGAGATCCATCGATAAAATCACTTTCTAGTTCACTTGTTTGTACTGTTGGTGAAATATCAACATGGTCAAGTGTAACACCCCAATATTACCCAAGCTTTTATATGTAAAAACCAGAGTAAATTAAAATTTCATAAACTCAATACTGAGGAATCATACCTTCAAAATCAAATCACTTTAAACAGTTTGCTTTAAAGTATAAATCTCGGATACATAGCATCATCGAAAAACATAAATTGATTCATAAAAATCAAAACATCTTCTTTATTAAACTTCCTTAACAAATCATATTTTCATAAAGTATGATTCTTATTTACAAAAGGAAGAACAACAAAAGAACAACAACAAGACAACATAATTATTCCCCCCGAGTGCTACGTATCAGAGCGACACCAACTCGACTAATAGCAGCTATAAACTCCGTCTTCATAACCTGCACGTTACCAATATAAAGGTAACGGCGAAACAAGTAAAGGGTGAGATACTCCAAAACATATAATTAAAGGCATGATAACATATATATATATAGTATTTGGAATCATAAAAGATATAGATTAAAAAGTGCATTCCAACACATAACCAAAACTCACTTACTCCAATCGTCATTCTAATGTGTATAATCTACATTTTATCGCCATAACCTCATCAGCATAAATCATCACAACAACACATAAATGTTCATTACCACGAAATCATCATAAGTCAATACGTCACGAATCAACACGGCAATCATAAACTACAACATCAAACTATAACATCAAACAAAACTAATAACATAAGCAACATAAATAAAATCATCACAAATTGGCTAAAGCCCATCGTCACAAACATCATCACATCATATTTGCATTAAGCATTTCATCAAAGTTAAATCATCTCAACACTCATCATTTATATTCATCGCATAGTTATTATGAAATTATCAAGTCATATTCATTTCATGTTCATCATAAAGATCATCACCAAACAAGCATCATATATCATCGCAATTCAACATCATCCATCAATTAAAACCCAACGTCAAACAACTCAAACATAAACATAACCGACTTCATGAGACACGACTATGTTATGCATGTGGTACCCGTCGCTTTGTTCATAATTAGGAACACTTGGCATAAAGCCCATTGTCGCTTGGCATAAAAGCCCTTATCGCTAATGCAATGTATGCGACTCGACAATAAAACATCACAACACAAAAACATCATCATCGCTCATCAAAATTGGCATAAAGCCCACATCGCCATAATTTATCTACACCAAGATAAATATATCATCGCATCATATTTGCATTATGCAAAACATCACCAATAATTCATCATCATCAAAAGTCGTGCATTCACAAATCGGAAGCATTTATTAACAACATCATCATGTACAAAGACATATATCATCGCATCGCATATCAACAAGTATTCATTAATAAATACACCGTCGCAAACATCATGTTTATTCACACCACATCATTATCAATTAATTCACTATTGAATTAGTATATTGATTCTAGTCATTAAGTATACTACTAGTCCACAATACGACCACTAGCCGGCTCCTACTATTTCAACACTACTATGATACCTCGGCTAACCAAAACATCGTCCGCTATCATCAACCACTTTGCTCTTGTCGGTATTCATATAATCCACTTAATCCAAATTAATTTAATAAAACCATACAATCATATTGTCACTTCATTAATAAACTTTCCACCAATATTAATTACTTATCTTAGTTGATTCCAATGGCATACTATTTCAATTTCCCTCAAATTCTGGTTAATTGACTATATCGCTTACAACTACCAACAACCAAAACATTCGACAACAACAACGAACAATAGCAACTTTCAACAACCAACCACAAATTTTATTCAATATTATACATCATATAAATGGCACAAAATCTCCCCATTTATATGGCAAAAGTATAACCCACTAAAATATACCGATCGCATTTGTTTTAAATAACAAAACGTCCGACAATACAACCTTTCCATAACCACTCATTAATAAAATCATCTACTGTCCTCTAAACCAATACTATTAGAAAGAATATTTCATTAGCTTTCTAACGCTTCGAGCGACACCCAAAACGGAGTTACGGTTCAAAAGTTATGACCAAAACAATTTTCAACTTTACATCAAGATGCCCTAGTTCGGGCCGCGAACTTAACAGGTCAGGAGGTTGGCGCCGTGAATAAAGTTCGAGCCGCGAATTGGGCGAAACAGAACCCAAAAACTTGATTTTTATGTTCCCAAAACTCAATTTTAACCAAACTTCATAACCCCAAACATCTTTTATCACTAACCCACCATTTCTTATCATCAACACAACATATATACCTCAATTACAATATCAAAACATATTTCTACCATCAATTTAGAATTTCAACAACAACAACAAAACACCAAAACAATGGAAAACTGTAAACCCCATGAATTAAAATACCAAATTTTCCTAAATTCACAACATATCTATCAAACCCTAACTATATGGAAAGGAAAATCAAACCCCTTACCTCATCTTGTTCTTGCAAAGCTTCATGATTCCTCTACTACTTTCAACCAAAGCTTCCTCTCTTGCTCCTCTTCTTCTTCTTCCCAAAACCCTCTCTTTTTCTCTCCAAGTTCTAAGTTTGGCTTGGTGTTGGAAATGGAAAGAAAAAGGGAAAAATGGTTTATATGTTGTTTTCATACTAGCCAAGGGTGTAAACCCAATCCTAGGAAATTGCTCCTCACACCCCTATCCATTCATATAAATTAACACACTAATAATATCCAATAATATTATTAATTCAATTAATTGAAATAATTTCCGGGGAATTAAATATCGGATCCGAATAATATTTTACCGAACCGAAGGAATAAAACCCGGACCGAACGAAACGTTGCCAAATATATTATCAGATATATCGATTAATATAAATATTCTCGTCGCAAAACAATTGTCAAACGGTAACTCAAAAATATTAATATCATATAATATTAAATAAAACGGGCGTTACATCAAGTGCTAGTAATGTCATTCTAGGAGTTTTTTTTTTGCCAGCCCCTTTATTATATCTGGCACCCCCATTTTTTAATATTTCGGAAATACTCTTTAGTTTATTTATTCAAAATTTTAACCTTTTTGAAAATAAAATTTATTGTTGTCAAAATTGTGAAAAAAAAGTAAATTTCTGGTACCCAGACCAAATTTTCTGTACTCTTTTTTGGCGCATACCGGAAATTCCTTGTATTTTAAAAAATTTCCGATATCTATTTACCGGATATTTCTAAATTTACGGTGCAATTCATCGAAAATTTAAAAAACCCAATATATTTTAAGAAAATTATTATTACAGGTACCAGAAATATCCCAAATTTCTGGTATAAAAGCAATATCGAAAATTTTATATTTTTGGAAGATTTTATTCAAGTAAAAATTTATACGTTTAAGAAATAATAAAAATTAAGTCTCAATAGTACCGGAAATTTGAAATTTACGGTATATAATAAAATACCGGAAATTTAAAATTTTCGATTATTTTTTGTACTGAAACCATACCATAAATTTGAAACATCCGGTATTTTTTCGTTACCGGATTTTTGGAATTTCCGGTACGAAATATTTGGCACGGTAAAAATGATAAATCTAATAGAATTTCCAGTATTCCTTATAAAATTTTCAATATGTACTGGAATCACTAAATATCCAGTATTTTCTAGGGATATTTCGATAAAAACACCATATTTAGGGGATGCATGTATAACTATGGGAGTAACAAGAATAAATCTCCATTCTACGTCAGCCACGCGATGAATTTCCAAAATGTTGTTGCCTTGGTCTTCAAGTGATATGTTTTTTCTTCCTTAATTTGAATGTTATGATGATAATATGATGACTAGGAATTGTGGTCGAATATTAAGAGTTGGTTGAATATTTTGTTGTTAATATCATGAATTTTTGGTACAAAAATATGATTTAGTATACTTTTTGGTAAATATGAAAAATATTATGACTTAGTACATGAAATATGATTTTTATGTGTACGACTTTATAGTATTTGAAATATTATGACTTCTTTAGCATATGAAAAGTGAAGAAATGTGATAATTAAAATAGGATGTAATGTAGCATATGAAATAGGGTGTAAATGAAATTATATTAAATATAATATAATTTGTTCATTCATAAATGGTGTAGATTATACTAAAAAATACTGTAAATTAATATGTATTTACATTCAATTTTTATTGAAACAGAAATTAGCATGTATTTACACCCGATTTTTATTAAAATAGAGTGTAATTAAGAATATATTTACATTTGATTTTTATTAAAATACAATGTAACTAACAATATAAATACACCCAATTTTTATTAAAATAGCGTTTAACTAAAAATGTATTTACACTCAATTTTTATTAAAATATGGTATAATTAAGAACAAAAATTGGATATAACGTAGAATGTGTTTACATTATTATTCTATTAAAAAAGAGTGTAACATAGTATGTATTGACATGTATTTTTAAACATGTGTAAATTTATCAGACATTTCTCATCCGATAAATATAAATTTATTTATTTAAAAATTTTAATGGATGTATATCTAATAAAAACATGTGTAGATTAACCTTTTATAAACCGTTCAATTTGAGCGGTTTTGTTGGACCGTTTGACTTGTCTGGAACAATAATCTATCCTCCAACAGGCAAGTTCTAACCGACACCAACATTATGTTCTGACATCTGCATGCACTCCTACAATATTTTTCCGTATCACAGTAGGTGGCCTCAAAACTATACACTGTTTATTGACATTGAAGCTTGAGAGTAAATTCAGAAAATCTGTCGTTTCTCATAATATTTCATTTACTCGAGGCAAGTCGACATACCGAAACAACCATGCATAACGGATTTTATAAAAAAACGTTTCACAATAGTAATACTATACTATATCAAACAAAAGCTAAAAATAAAGACACGTAAATATGTTGCTTCCTACCATACCTAGTAGGAGATGTTTGGTCCAGTGACCTAGCTATTATGTAGTTGGCAATTATTATTTTTTTGTGAATAAGTTTGGCAATTATATATACTACAGTACTTAACTATTTGATTGTGATCTTCTGACTTTTAATTAATTTAGATTACCTAACTGGAATCTAGTGGTAAAGCAACGAAATTAGTATCATCGGTATTTCTTAAAAAATATATGATTTTATTTAGAAAAAAAATAGAACTCGAAAATTGAAAACATTTAACAGGAAAATTCACTCCGTGATAAAATTTACCATTAGTCACGTTAAAAGCAACCAACTCAATTATAGATACCACATCCAAATGCAGAATATAGAAAGGGGAATTTGAATTTGTAATATCTCATTTATTGACCTTTGTTAAAGAGTAATTCATATTTAGAAGTTGATGTTAGAATCAGAAGTTCTAATGTTGTTTTTAGAAGCAGAGTTGTTCAGAAGAGTAAAGCTTCTGAGGTTGTTAGTCAGAAGCAGAAGCTTCTGATGTTGCGTCCAGAAGTATGCTTAACTTCTGGGTTTTTAGCGTAGTTGTTAAGTTTAGTTTGAAGGGTACTTTAGTATTTCCTAGTTTGTACTATTAACTTACTTATTAAGTTTACCTTATTAGGGCCTATGTGACGATTTTCTCCTTGTATAAATAGACTAGTAGTT
This sequence comes from Vicia sativa, assembly GCA_021764765.1. Classification (NCBI taxonomy): domain Eukaryota; kingdom Viridiplantae; phylum Streptophyta; class Magnoliopsida; order Fabales; family Fabaceae; genus Vicia; species Vicia sativa. Next base: position 75,397,634 of record CM038793.1, read on the forward strand.
TATGTCTTTTATAACAACAACCTTATTTCTTACTCTTTAGTGCATATGCCATTCTCTCATTATTCTTCCATTATTCCTATTGTTTTTGATTCCTGTGCACCAACAAATTGGTATCTAGAGCTCCGATTAGAAACACAGTGAAACGTGAGTTTGTGTTGTGTGATTGATTTTGTTTATGGGTTCGTGCTGAATCTTTGAACAAAATTGTAACAAAATCATATTTTCTGATTCTGTGGGATTGAGAAACATTGTGTGAGTGAAGATCTGAGTGTACTGTACAAGATTGAAGATGAACGGAAACGAAAATATAAGTACCAAACTTCTAGTTTTTGATGGAAAGAATTGGAACAAATGGATGATTCAGATGCGCGTGTTATTTGGAGCTCAAGATGTTCTTGATCTTGTTACGGATGGGTATATTCTGGTTGCAGTAGATGCGACAAAAGAAGAGTGAGAGGCGCAGAGAAACAAGAGGAAGAAAGATCAGAAGACATTGTTCTTCATCCATCAATGTGTGGATGTAAACATTTTTGAGAAAATTGTTGATTTGATGACGTCAAAGGAGGCGTCAGACATACGGGTAAGATGTTATGGTGGTGACACATCAGTGAAGAAGGTGAAGCCTCAGTCCTTGAGAAAGAAATAAGAGAATCTCAACATGAAGAATAATGAGAAGGTAATTCAGAGTATATCTCTAGAGTGATTTTGATCGCTAATGAGATGGAGGCTTGTGGAGAAACCCTTTCTGAATAAGTAATCATAGAGAAGGTTTTGAGATCACTTATTCCTCAATTTGATTACATTGTTGTAGCAATTGAACATTCTAAAGATCTGGAAACCATGAGAAAAGAAGAGTTGCAAAGTAGTTTAGAAGCGCACGAGTTGCGTCTGACTGAAAGAAGTTCTGAGAGGGAAGTTGAGCAGGCTCTAAAGGCTTCTTTTGTCAAGAAGGACCAAGTTGAAAAAATATGGTAAGTCACAAAAGTCAGAAGTCTTCTATTCTGATGAAAAAAGACATCAGAAGGGAAAAAAGAAGTATGACAAGAGAATGGTTCAATGTTACTACTGTAAGCATTTTGGCCACTTTGCTAAAGACTGTTGGTCAAACAAAGAAGAAGCAAAAATAGCCAGAGGAGATTCTAATGATGAACCTGTATTATTGATGGCTTATGAATTTCACGACACAATGCTAGACGGAATACCATGCAAACTTACAATCTTCTCAACATACAATTCTGCCAACCTCTCCATCGGGTAATCCATTCTTATCGGAATAAAGTGAGCGGACTTCGTCAATCGGTCGACAATCACCCAAATAGAATCACAGTTCTTCGCCGTTCTAGGAAAACCAGACACAAAATCCATAGAAATGCCATCCCATTTCCATTCCGGAACAAACAACGGTTCCATCAGTCCTGACGGCTTCTGATGCTCAATCTTTGATTTCTGACAAACCAAACACGCATACACAAACTCGACAATTTCCTTTTTCATTCCAGGCCACCAAAATAACTTCTTCAAGTCATGGTACATCTTAGTAGCACCAGGATGAATACTCAATCCACTCCGGTGTCCTTCCTCCAAAATACTTTTCCTAATCTCAGCAACATCCGGAACACACACCCTATCACCAAATCTCATAACACCATTCTCATCAATTCGGAACTCGCCTCCTTGACCTTGGTTGATCAATGTCAACTTATCTACCAAACCAACATCAGACTTCTGCCCATTTCGAATCTCTTCCAAAATACCACTAGTCAGCTTTAACATGCCCAACTTTACACTATTCGGAGTAGTCTCACATACCAAACTCAAGTCTCTGAATTGCTCCACTAAATCCAATTCACGAACCATCAACATCGACATATGCAAGGATTTCCTGCTCAACGCATCTGCCACGACGTTTGCCTTACCAGGATGGTAATTCAAACCAAAATCGTAATCATTGAGAAATTCTAACCATCTCCTCTGCCTCATGTTTAACTCCTTCTGATCAAAGAGATATTTCAGGCTCTTATGATCACTGAACACTTCAAACCGTGAACCATACAGATAATGCCTCCACAACTTCAACACAAACACAACAGCCGCCAACTCCAAATCATGAGTTGGGTAGTTCCTCTCATGAGTCTTCAAATGTCTCGAAGCTTAAGCCACAACTTGCCTATCTTGCATCAAAACACCTCCTAAACCCATCAAGGACGCATCACAATACACCACGAAAGATTCTTCCGGATTCGGCAAAATTAAAATCGGAGCACTAGTCAACCTCCTCTTCAATTCTTGGAATCCTTTCTCACAATCTGCATCCCAAATAAACACTTGCCCTTTTCTTGTTAACTTAGTCAACAGTAACGCTAACTTCGAAAATCCCTCAATGAATTTCCTGTAGTAACCTGCCAAACCAAGAAAACTACGAATCTCTGGAGTGTTCTTCGGCGCTTCCCACTGAGATACCGCTTCTACTTTTGTAGGGTCTACCGCAATACCATTCTTGGAAATCACATGACCAAGAAAACTTACTTCGCTTAACCAAAACTCGCACTTCGACAATTTTGCATAAAGTTTCTTTTCCTTCAACAATTCCAATACAACTCTGAGATGCTTTGCATGCTCCTCATCATCCTTTGAATATATCAGAATGTCGTCAATAAACACCACCACAAACTTGTCAAGATACGGATGAAATATCCTGTTCATATACTCCATAAACACACCAGGTGCATTAGTAACTCCAAATGGCATAACAGAATATTCATAGTGCCCATACCTCGTTCTAAACGCAGTCTTCTGAATATCTTCCGCCTTAACACGAATCTGATGATATCCAGACCTCAGATCAATTTTACTAAATACACAAGCTCCAACAAACTGATCCATCAAGTCATCAATCCTCGGCAGTGGATACCGATTCTTGATTGTCACTTTATTCAACTTCCTGTAGTCAACACACAGTCTCATCGTACCTTCCTTCTTCTTAACCAACAATACCGGCGCACCCCACGGTGAAACACTAGGCCGAATGAACTTATTCTCCAACAACTCTTCTAATTGTTTCTTCAGCTCAGACAACTCAGATGCCGACATGCGATAAGGCGCCATCGACACCGGACTAGTTCCAGGAATCAAATCGATAGTAAACTCCACTTCTCTCTCAGGTGGTAACTCATTAACATCTTCCGGAAACACCTCTGGAAATTCATTCACAACAGGTAACTCACCACTCTTAGCCTTGCCTTTCACTTCCGTCGAAGAATATAACATGAACACCACAGCACCATCTCTAACAGCTGAATTCATCTGCTTAACTGACATAGTCACATCTTCAACTTTAACTTCTTCAGGAAATATGACCGTGTTCTCAAATCAATTGATATGAACCTGGTTGAAGACCAACCAGTTCATTCTAAGGATAATATCAAGTTGTTCTAAAGGTAGGCACACTAAATCCATACCGAAACCTCTATCGAAAATAACGATAGGACAATTCCTACACACATACGAAGTAGTCACTGAACCCGACGCAGGAGTGTCAATAACCATACTTCCATCCAAATTAGAAATTTCCAGATTCAATATCTTAGCACAATCCAAAGCAATAAAAGAATGTGTTGCTCCAGTATCAATAATTGCAATTAAAGGTATGCCATTAATAAAACATGTACCTTTAATCAACCGATCATCTGGCTTAACCTCTGATCCTGAAAAAGCGAACACCTTGCCACCAGCTTGCTCTTTCTTTGGCTTAGTACACTGCGGATGAGTGTGTCCTTCTTCGCCACAGTTGTAACAAGTTATCCTTCGGGATCTACACTCAGCAGCTAAATGACCAAATCTTCCACAATTGTTGCACTTCCTCGCATCAGTCTTGCATTCAAGAGATCGGTGACCCAATTCACCACATCTGTAGCACCTTACGGAAGAACCAGAAGAACCAGAGTCTCCCCCACTAGGCTTCTTCCAACCTCCAGATTTATGATTATTCCTATCATAAGGCTTACCACGATCCATCTGTCTCTTACCCTTACGGTCAGCATAATTCTGAGCATTCGCCTTAGTACTAGTAAGATCTTCTTCTAGAATCCTACTACAGTCAACCAAATCAGGAAACCTTCTAATACGCTGATACCTGATACCCTGCTTGATCTCATCACGCAGTCCATTCTCAAACTTGATACATTTGGAAAATTCTCCATCTATCTGTATCGTTAGGGTAATTAGCATAATACTTTGCTAACTCAGTGAACTTCGTTGCATACTCACTCACAGACTTGTTGCCTTGCTTGAGCTCCAGAAATTCAATCTCTTTCTTACCCCGAATGTCTTCAGGAAAGTACCTTCTCATAAAAGCTCTCCTGAACACATCCCTAGTCAATGCAATTCCATCTTCTTCCAATTCAGTCCTGGTAGCAACCCACCAGTCATCAGCTTCCTCTGCCAACATGTGAGTACCATACCTCACCTTCAGCCCCTCAGCACAGTCAATCACTCTGAAGATCCTCTCGATCTCCTTCAACCACTTCTGAGCACCCTCGGGATCGTGTGCACCCTTGAACAACGGAGGATTATTCCTCTGAAAATTCCCCAATTGTCTATCAGCACCAATCGCAGCCCCCTGCTGATTCTCTCCGAGCACTCCAACTAACATTCCCAAAGCCTCAGCAATAGCATCATCATTCCTTCTGTTACCTCTTCCAGCCATTGTTCTGTAACATTACAAAACAATCCACATCAGCACACAAGTATCGACAGTGTTACTTACACTAGTCGCATACTAAAAGGGATAACGACACTAAGACAAGACCGACTATGCTCTGATACCACTATTGTAACACCCCTTCTAATTACCCGCGTTTTATAGAATTAATATCAGAGTTTTATTCACAATTAAGAGGCGTCACAATTTAAATCATAAAAATTTACCAAACATGTGTCATGCCTTCACTGATGAATAAATCATTAAATAAATCATACTCAACGTCATGTTTAACAGCGGAAATGAAAACATAACCAAAATCCTGAATACATCACTCAACTGTTATTCCAGGATAATAAATCAACATAATTCAAAACTATTCAAAATATCCATTAAAGGATTCAAGCAACCGTTTCCCCAGTGTTACATCTATCAGAGCACGACACTGACACGCGGACTAGATTAACTAAACTCGACTCTAGAGCTATCCTCACCAACTCCAAGCAGCTAATCACTTCTGATCTGAAATTGTTAAAGTAAGGGTGAGATTCCAATTCAATATAACATGTATTATACGTTTTTAAATACAACAGAATAATCGGTTACATTAATCCATTAACCAAACACAAAGTCATAATCAATTCACAAAACGGTTCACACAATGATCATGTATATATCAAATGATGAAAATTGCAACACTGGAAATCATCCTAACATGTTACAACCCCATATGCAATGCAGACTCTATGCATGTGGTACCAAAACGTGAACCGAGTTCACCCACTGCTCCGTTTACTCGTGGAAAGACAGTGTAATCCATGATTCGCCCACAACCATTGGGTCAAGAATCTAGCCTCACCACCTCCGACCAGGTAAGTCTATTGGCTCTGCAAGCTCACTTCCGCACAATGGGAATGAACCAATTTAACAATGTTCAATGCATGCATCATAAAGGCATGCAACATCACTTCACAGATCATAATATCAATACAATCCACATCATACCAATTCACCAATATATCACATTCAAATCATAATGAATATCAACATATAACAAGGTATGCATTAGCTCTCATCCGGTAACTCAGACCATTTGTATTAATTCCCCATCGTCCTTAAATAATCCATACTTTTCAAAATCGGGAGCTCGACTCTTTTAAAATAATTTTTGAGAAAATAATATTTTTCCTTTTCAAAAGATAGAAATTTAAATTTAAGAAATAACGCCATATTTTTGAAGTTTTAGAAGTTTTGGAAAAATACACAGTGGTAACCGGTTCCTCACTGGGAGAACCCGGTTCCCACAATTTGAAAATACACGCTTCCTGAAAAAATGTATGGGGAACCCGGTTCCTCCCCACAGGGAACCGGTTCCCACGTTTTAAAAATAAGCCTCCCTGGATTTTTGTATGGGGAACCCGGTTCCTCCCCACAGGGAACCGGTTCCCATGTACAAAAATCCCCAGATTTTGAAATTTAACACCTGGAACCCGGTTCCTCCCCACAGAGAACCGGTTCCCACGACCTGTAACAGTAAAATCTGCTATTTTTGACAGCTTTATGCATCCATAATCATTTCCAATCTTCCAAACACGAATTGTGATATTAGAAACACCAATCTAAAGTCATTTTACACCATTTTGACATCAAACAACATAATTTACTCATTCCTATTAGTGATCTGACACACTAATGATCCAATTTCTATACACCGACACAAAATAGGGTTTCCTTCCATAAACCTATAACTCAATTTCCTAACATACCCAATTACCCAGTTGATTCCCAAAACCCATAAGACATATTAACCGAAAGAAATCACCCCTTACCTCGCGATGATTCTTGAATTCCTCGGCGTCGGCTTTTCCTCTCTTGTCTTCTCTTCTCCAATTCTACGTGAAATAATTTCTCCAAAAAAAACTCCTCTTTTCCTTCTTTTCCTTTTTATACTCCTTTTAATATTCCTTTATTAATCCAAATAAAATGAAATAATAATAATTAGTAAAAGTAGAGTAATTTACTCCTCATACTCACTAATTACTCTGCACACCTCCCATCCTTTCTTTATTAAATTGATCCAATTAATCCAAATAAAATAAATACTTAAGACTTTAATTAAATAAATAATTAAATTCCCATTTAGTTAATATTCGAATTAAATCGGGGTGTCACAGATACGGTTCCAGAATCAGAAGGAAATTCTTAACAAGAGGCAATTGCAGAAGTTCTCAAGAAGAAAGAGAGGTTGAAGACCATGAAAGAAGAACTTGAGGCTTCAGAAAGAAACAAGACTTGTAACTTAACTGAGTTTCCAAGGGAGAAGAAATCCATCAAAGTCAGATGGGTTTTCAAAGAGAAAACTGTATTTCTGAATGGAGTTGCGCATTATAGCAACAAGAAGAAACTTGTAGATTTTCTAATGAAGGATGTAAAGACTAAACACCTTATCCGTTTGAGCGAGAGAATTGGTGTTGTAGATTTTGGTTAGCATAATATGAATTAAGGGATGGTGTTGAAGAGTAATTCATATTCAGAAGCTGATGTTAGAATCAGAAGTTCTGATGTTGTTACTCAAAAGCAAAGTTGTTTAGAAGCAGTAAAGCTTCTGAGGTTGTTAGTCAGAAGAAGAAGCTTCTGAGGATGCATCCATAAGTATGCTTAACTTCTGAGTTCTTTAGCGTAGCTGTTAAGTTTAGTTTGAAGGGTACTTTAGTATTTCCTAGTATGTATTTTTTGCTTAGTTATTAAGTTTACCTTATTAGGGCCTACGTGACAATTTTCTCTTTGTATAAATAAACCAGTGGTATATGTCATTTATTACAACAACCTTATTTCTTTCTCTTTAGTGCAATAATCATTCTCTCATTATTCTTCTATTATTCCTATCATCTTTGATTCTTGTCAAAAAAGAAAATTTGGATAAAAATTAAATATTTAATCTCGAGTGGTAAACAAGTTACTTCTAAAGAAGTTTTAAAAAATATTGAGTTCGATTTTAGATGGAAACAATATTTGTCAATATCATGACCTCTCGGTACGAATTCTGGATTACTATAATTTTATTTTCTTGAAAATCAGAATCCGAAAGGAAAAAAACTATTTGACAAAAACAAGAATGGTCAAGAATTTTTTTTATAATTTATCATTTAAATATAATATGTTTTCTTGTATCCTTTAATAAGGACACATTGTTAAATTAAAAAAGAAAAATAAATAATCAATTTAAAAATTGGCATTGCCTAATCTATATACACATACATTTGCTTTCCTGAATATGTAAGTTATCTTGTATCTAAAAGACTGTATAGTGTGTAAAATATTCTTTCATTTAATTAAAAGATGTAAAAGAACTTTAGTCACATTATATGATGCACGAATGAGCAACATTGAGTCAGTTTCAAGTCAAATATTTTTCCAATTCCTCATGTTAGCATATTTAATTGCAAAGATGATTTCATGCAATTTAGTTTCAAAGATAGTGCAAACTCCAACCTTAGGTAAGAAAGCTCCCAAGAATATTTCTAAATTATTCCTAAATATGCCACCACAAGTTAATATTTCAGGATTTTTTCTTGAAACTCCATAGGTGTTACAAAAAAAAATGATAAGTTTGATAAGATTTTCATGTCAACCAATTGCTTCATCCAATGAAAGAAAAGTAAGGTGTACCTACATCTAACACAACTACAAAACACGCAAACAACAACGCCATGCTTACAACGTATTGATATGCACCGTAGTAATAAGTCAAAATTTCCGTACCTAGCGAGTTGTTACATTTATAAATAGTAATTTAATGACGGTTGATTTTAAACACCATAGTAAAAAATGATGTGTAGCACGCTTCGATTCCCAACAACTACATTTTTTCTATTTTTATAGAGTACATTAAGCGCGTGTCACATATCTCCATTATTTAAAAAATAAATTGTAAATGATTCAACAATGGTGAATACTCCAACCATTGTTAGAGGACTTAAGTTTCCACTACGGTTACTTTGTCCAACCGAGATTAAAAGAATTTACTAATAAATTAAAACAAAACTTATTTTGTATTTCTTTCATAAGACGCCCTAGGCGAACAAGCGATCCAGAGACGATAGAGGTGGCATAATTTTTACCCTTTTCATATCCATTCATTTGGATCTCAAATCTTTAGCTTCGCAGTACGGTACTCTTCAACATCTTCATTCCTATTTTCTTGGTTTATGTTGTATATGCTCAAATCTTCACCAAATTCGTTCATTTGATTCTTCAGCTTCACAGTATGGTACTCTACAACATCTTCACGATATAGTTTTTGACAAACCTTTTTACTTTCGTCATCCTTCTCGAAAATACACGTATGATGCATTAGAGTTTTTGATGGTTTACTTTCTGATATTTCAAATTTCTTCAGAATTTTTCTGACGTATTTTCCTTGATGAATGTAAGTAGCTTCTGGTGTTTGATTGATTTGTATTCCCAAAAAGTACTTTATTTTTTTCTTAATTTTATCTAGTCAAGAAGTTTAAGTGAGATATTCATTATTCACATGAGTTGTAAGTTGTGAAATAGTTATCTCCACCATATCAATATGATTGAGATTGTTTTTTGAGCTAAACAATTTTTATAAGTTAATAACATGATTATCTAATTCAATATACTCTTCTAAAAAATATTACCACGTCTCAATCTACCAATTTTGTTATTAGAATATCTCAATTTGAGGGTGTTGTGATAAAAATATTGTATTCCTATATTCATACTTAAACCACATACTTCTTACCTTGTTCCTAAAAATTTATGCAATGCCTTATATAACCGAATTTGAGCATTTTTTCCCTCCAATCTAAGTTCATCAATGTAACTTGCATCTCTAATCAACCTTTATATGTTGTTAAATACATCTGCTTCTTAAGTGACATTAAGATGATTTGTTCTAAATATTAAGAATATGTTTAAGATATCTCAACTTAGAAGATAAAACTAACAAAGGGAAACCATCACACCCAATATTCTAATTACCATCAATTAGTTGTCTAGATCTATCATTTAGAGTTCAAACCTTCAGAAATCTGAATGTCCTAGCTAAATCAAACCTACCTATGTCCTAATTGAGAAGAATACGGTAATAGTCTGAGTGATTATTGATCAAAGTGGAGAAATTGGCTATGTTCAAATTATCTAGCCAATTGTGATTACAAATGGCTTTGTCGAGCCTAACAAAAGAGTAAGCGTCACTTTTCATCCCATTGATCCAAATGTAATAGCTACCATTAATATCAAGACAAATAAGTTGATTTTAATTTGTCAAAATAAGAACCTCGACATTGGAATTTTTTTCCAGGGGGCCTATACCAAATCTCTCATGGGAACCAATAAATACATTAAAATCATATATCGTGCACCAAGGGCCAGGATTTATCTGTTAAAGATTGGTAAGTATATTTCATAAATATATTCAAATCACATGAGAGTTACTTGTATATAGTTCCAATGAAAAGTTTAGTGTGATATAATTTTATAGAAAAATTTGCATGTTATTTAGATAAACTCAACATAATGAAATTCATATCTATTTCTCAACAAGCCCATAGGTTTGAGTCATGCTTTTATCCAAAATTTAATGCAAATCTCTTAAGTTTGATTTGTTTAAAATAATCAAAGAGAAATGAGAATAAGGAATCATTGGTCCATAAATAAAAAACATGTCATGCTTTTGTTGAACGCAAATGTTTTTTATAGCTATAATACATAATAGGTATCATGTTCTTCTAGAATTCTAATAAATGGATTTTATTAAAAGGGATTATGTTTACCCTTCATGGATCAAGTGTTAATTTATGTTCTAGGATGATTAAGTTGATGTCTTACTCTACTATTTTTCTTGACCAAAGTAAATTCTTCCTAATGTGATTCATGAGGATTGTCTTCATCACCTAAAGGTTAATATTCTTCTCCATATGCAAATCATCACAAGGATCTTCCATTAATTTTTTTAACATTATTTTTAATAACCATAAGATCAAAATCAGGTGGCTCTCTTATATCATCAACCATATATTTTGCAATCACTAAAATTTTATTCAAATCCTTATCAATCTCTACTACCATTTCTTCTTCATTTAGAAAACTTGTTTATGATTAATGCTCCTAATTAGCATTAAACTCTCTCTGGATGAATGGGCACAACAAAGTCATATTTCTTTATGTCATTCCAAAGAGTATGATTTCCTTCCTTATTCAAATATACAGAGTCATCATTCACTATGTAATTCACAATGACATTTATAGATTCATCGTTCTCTATGTTATCCACATTGTTATTAACTAGTATAATTTATTCGGACTTTTAGGCTTGTATCTTAAAAATTATTTAATTATTGGCTTATCAACATTCTTGCATTTTAAATTCTAATATTTATCAATACTATGACTAACATATGGACAAGCATTACAAATAAAACATGAAAAAACCTTGTATTCCATTGAAAAAGTAATCCATAACCCTCTCGTTCCACCAAAATCCAACAATAAAGAGTATCTCACATGTTAAGGTCTATCTTGTGGAATCATGTTTTGCAGGGTACTTGAAGAAGTTATCAAAGGATATCTTGAAAATGTAATTTTGATTATGACAAATAAAAGGATATTTTGATGATGCAACATGTATGGAAACTTGCATAACAACCTTTACAATCTATAAGGATTTAATTATGACAAGCGGTTAAAGATGCAAGCATGTAGATTAAGGTATAATGATCACTACAAATATCCTCTGATGATACTAAACTTGAATAAATCTCAAGCCTAATCTCATAGAAGATTCAAGCAAGTGCCTATATGATTAATTTACTCGACAAGTCTTGAAGTATCATAGTGTAAAAAAGAGTAAGTATGAAAGCTCTCCCAGTTGTGTCTAAGTGACCCTTATTTTGTAAAAACACAAGGGCTTTCTATTAAAGTTATACGACTAAATCACACACACACACAAAAAAAAAGTTTTAAGCCTCTATTTTTCTTGAAAACTTTCCAAAAAAATTTAAGCCTCTACTTTTTCAAGAAAAAATTCCTGAAAGTGTCAGAATGTTTTGGATAAAAATTTGTATTAATTCTCTATTTTTATGATTGGCATTAATTTTGGTAAAACAAATGTGTCAGTAACATGTTCAAAAGGATGTTCCAAACTTGCAGTAAAAACATGTTGAACACGATGTTCTATCAAGTTCATCCGGTATCTTATTTGTTACAATTGTTTCTCTTGGAGTTGTTATGGTTTAACAGTTCCTAAATATTCTAGGAATATTAGGATATTATTTGTGTCGTCCAAGACTGAAGAATTAGAGATTGTTTTTGTATTTATAAGATTAATTTGTTTCATTAAATGTTGAGACATTTTATGCAAAAGTTTCTGCTGAATTTTTGTAATAGATCAACTATGTTTTAAAGCCCAAAATCCCGTCCATTCAAGGACATAAAAAGAAGGCTTCAACCCTAAATCAAGTTTGGAACTTACATGTGTTTTTGTTAGGGTTGTTGTTGTTATTGTGATTTGTGAGCCTCTCTAATATCATCTTGATACAAGAGTATGTCTTTTCTTTGATTTGTAAGTTCTATCTTTTATTAATAAGCTTTTAAACATTGAATGATTGTATGTCTTCTAAAACTATTCTACATTGTTTAGAGTTGGCTTGCCACGGTTTGTGACTGGAATATATTTTAGAAGGGTCTCATACTTAGGTGATTCTTATGTAGAAGTTAGCACAGATAGTGATTAAGTGAGTAGGCTGTATACTAGTGAGAGTTTTATGTGGATCTACTAATTTATACTACTTAGTTGACTTCATTCCTGGCTTGGTATCCCCCAGACGTAGATTTTGTTGTACACCAAACTAGGTTAACAATTCTACGTGTTTTTTAATTTCTGCACTTTTATCCGTGTATAAAACCGTTCATTGAATTAGTGTTTAGATATCAGTGTCTCGACATCTCTTAGGACATCTGATATCTGATTACAAAAATTTCATTTTGTATTGTGTAATCGTTTGAAACACATACCCAATCGATTAGGTTAGTGAAAAACCTATCCTTAAACATTTGTGAATGTGCTTTAATGAAGGGAAATGTCTTTGTATTCTTTATTTTCTTTTTGACATTCATAATCGATTAAATATGAGGTTCCTAATCGATGGCACAAGAATCCATTCTAATGGCTCATTAATTTTGGCCCATGGAAATGTCTTTTTTATGGTAATTTGTAGCCTATAAATAGAGGTCATTGAAGATTAAATAAAACATAAGAAATGAGGGGTTTAAATTGGGTGTCAAGATTAAAATTTTTTCTATCACCCAAATACAAATAAAACAAAAGCAACAATGGTAAAGAACACAAGAGATTTTATCCTAGTTCATTGTTAACTGGGTTATTTCTAGTCCACCCACTAAAGTGATTTTTCCTTCTCAACAAGGACTTAAACCATTAGTCAAAAACTTTGATTACAACCACAAAGAACACAGTCGTTGTCTTCTCAAGAATTTTGACTATACCCTGATTTCTCAAGGAAATATAACTAAAAAATTCTTCAATGACATCTCTGGTAATCTGACTATAGCACTTAGTCACTCAAGGAACTTAACCAACTGGTTATGTATAATGTTTATGTGTATCATAATTGCTTCTATAAAGAGTAGATTACACATATTTAAGCTTTAAAAGAAAAAACTTTAAATGATTTGAAATAAAAAGCTCTAAGTGTTTCTCTCTTTGTTGTTCATGAAGATCTTCTTACACTTCTCTTTTTCTTCTTGCTGAATATTCTTTTCATTTCCATTTGTATTGGGTTAGTCAGTTTCTCCTGTTTCTTGTATTTATTTTATTGTATATCTTCACTGATCTTCTTCATTTCTTTTTATCTTATATGAAGTCTTGCACATATATTTTCTTCTTGTTGTTTTCATCTTTGTCTATGCAGCTTTATGCTTTCTTACATTGTTCCAAGTCCTTTTTAAATAGGTAAAGAAATATACCCTTTGGAGAATAAAAGTTTAAGTATAAATAAAAATATAGCTGTTAGAGATGATAGCTAGTACTAGACCAGAGTGGCGTTTGCGACACTATGATAAATGATGAGACGTGAGAAAGAAACGATGGTGCATAGTACAATCCTTTATCCTGGTTTGTAGGGTAGTGGATTTGATATTGTATTGTTGTCATTTGATCTTCTTTTGCCCAGAATTTTGCATCAGAAGCTTCGAAAATAAGTTAATGAACCTTGATCAAAGGTCAGAGTATGACTTTAGAGCTTTGAGAATATTTAGACTTCAGAGTCTTGAATCATTAGAATCGTTATGGATAAGATTATTTCAAGACTTTACTTGATTCTTTCAGATGAAAATTAAATTGTAAACACATGTTTGTATTCATCATTGGTTTAGATGATTTTGATGTCCAGAGTTCAGAGTCCAAAATTTCACTATTCCAGAGTCCGGAATTATTTATCCGATCATGTACAATTAACATATCTTTAGAGTATAAAATGTTCTCCATAATTTTCATAATTTGTTATCATCAAAACTCTAGGATTAGTTGTAGAACAGACATGTTCCAACAGTCAATTCCTTCACATTTTTATATCCAAAAAACACGAGCCTCTAATCTAACTCCTCATAGTCTCACTCTAAAAATATTTCTTTATTTATCTCACTTAAAATTAGTTTTAGCCTTGCGAGAATATCTTTTTGTTTAGTGAAGAATTTTTTCATATGGAGGGGAAGTTTGGTTGAATAGTTTATCCTTAAGGGAGTATTCATTTGGGTTCAATGTTAAACTGTTTAATATATTTGGGTTGTGGATTTAGTTTCTAAGTGATCGTTTTGGTTCCTAAGCTCACCCCATGGTAAAAGCTTACTATGTTCGAGATCATTGTGATTTAATATCTCACTTAGGTTTAAGTTCAGCTCGGTCAAAAGCTCCCTTTGGTTCAAAACAATTCTGGTCAGCCTGGTCAAAATCTCGATTTTCTTCATGAGTTTAGCGCAGTTTAAAAGCTCACCTTAATTCAAGATAAATCTATAGAAAATATTGGTTTAGCTACAGGACTATCCACTTCAAATTGGTGTTTAGAAATAAGATTATCCTTTTCAGTATGCTCTTATGGAGGAAGACTAATTGATTCTCTTTGCAAGTTTGTATGTGGAAAGAAGACTAAATGCTTATCTCTGATGTATGTTGTTTGGTTGGACATAATCCTAAAACTTCACTTTTCCTTGTATAAGGGGGTTCGAGATTTTAACCTACTAAAAGCTCTCAAGCATTACTGGATACTCTCAAGATCAAATAATGGGGACAATATTAAGTTTTCTTGCAATAACCTGTATAAATCACTAGTATCATTTCTATTTCCTTCCTTTAACACTTTATTTTCCACATATTTACTTTCTGCTACTAATGTCTAAAACTTTTTTATCAAACTCTTTTTAAACTTTGAAAATGCTAACAAACGTTTTCCAAATTGTCATTTTTCTAAAATCCATAATTCAACCCCCACTTGTGAGTGGAGTCACATGTCCCACAAGTCGCATCAGATCATAACTTTTGTTCATGGACTAATCATTTCAAAAGGAAGATGACTTCCAACACATTTACTAATAAGATATCTTTCCTAAACACATCTCCACCATTTAGCGGTGTTAGGTTTGAATTATGGAAATCTAGATTTAAATTTTTTATTCAAAGCATTGATTTAGAAGTGCGGGAAACACTTCAACAAATCGTTTATCCCTACCCACCAAGTAAATAGAGAAATAATGTGTAAACCCGATTTTGTTTGGACCATAGAGGAAAACAGAAAACATCAAATTGATCTTTAAACCAAATTTTTCTAGTAATGTCTTTATATGATAGCAAAATCCGCTATGTTTATAATTTTAATTCCGCCAAAGAAATGTTTGATACTCTTGAAATAATATATGAAGTTTTTCCAAGTATCGAACAAGAACAAATGAACACATGAGGTGAAGAAAGGTAAAAAGTTGTATTAGAGCATTCGTTATTAACTAATATCTAAGAGTTAAGAATTGGTATTCTAATCCTATCCTTAAATAAAAATATGGGAGAGCTTATGAATTTCATGAAAAATCAAAGAAGGATGAAATCATATAAAAATTGAACAAATTAGTTAAATTACTCAAAGATAAAGGTACAAGCTCAAAGACAGAATAATATTCAACTTCATCAAAATCCTATCGAACAAATCCCTTGGTGTCCTTCAAAAGAACATAATTAATAGTTGAATGTTCTTCACATGATACAACACAAAATGAAGGAACATCATCCATGAGAGGATGCAAAGAAGAAGCATCGTCTATTGAATTATTCGAAAGAAAAAGAAAAAAAAGAAGCCTCTGTAAATAAATAAGAGTCAACTTCAGGGTGAACCACAAAAGAATACTCTTCCAATAAAGAAGATGAAGTAGTTGAATATTGGAAAGTATCTCTCGAGGAAGATGATTATGAGGTAATAAAGCCATCTTATAGATTTTTAAAAAAATAAATGCTAAGTTAAATGAAGAAACAAATAAGAGTAAAAAATGTAACTAATAACTTAAGGAATATCTATAGTTTCATGAACAAATCAATAAAACACTTAGTTAGAAATGTCTAATATTAGAAACTTATTTGGATCACGTGAGACATATAATCATTGAAAAAGGAAGTGGCATACTTGCGTGAAACCCTAGTATAATTTACTGAGGAAAAATAAATCATGATACTATCCTATCAACTTAAAGGTATTTCTTAAATACAAATGGATTAGGATTTAAAATTGACATAGCTTATAATAAAGAGATAAATATGAAGAAAAATAAATGACATATTTACAAATGCTCACACTGAAATAGATTTGGCCACCTAGAGCCCTTTAGTTTTGATAAGGTGAAATGCTTTAAAGATAATAACTTAAGACCCATTAGAAGTACTAACGCATATGGACCTAAAAAAATCCATCTACAAAAGGTGAAACCCTAGTATTTTTGCGAGAATGCTTTGCATCTCAAAGCCTTATCACATATTAACGAATTTGTGAAAAGAAAAGAGTTTACTCTTTAGTATACAATGTTTTGTAAATTTAAAGTCTCTAATTCAAAAATTATCGTTGATGGAGGATATCAATGATGCTAATCAAAGTAAAGTTTTTTCGTTAAGGGTGATCTAAACATGTCTAATCGAAGTCCGAAAGAGCATGAAGGAGACTGAAACACTTAAGCCCAACCGATTGAATCCTTAACCCAATCGACTGACCCAATTGTGCGTGTACACTTTCAAATCCATTACGAGTGAAACATAATATCAAATCAATTGGATCCTTGCATTGACTGTTAGTTTTCAATATCTTGGAAAGTCTAATCACCCTTGATTTGAGCCATAAACCAATCGACTGTGACACTACTATAGGAATGATTTTGATAGATTTTAAATATGTACTATCTCCATTAATTTATTTTAATGTTTACACACTCAAATGTGTTAGAAGCCTCACTATATATAGGTAATTATTGCTCACTCTTATGCATCTCATATTTTTTCTTCATCCTCTCTTTCTTGTGTGAGTTATTCCTCTTTCACTATAAGTATAATCCATTGCCTCACCAAAAATCCACAAATAAGGAGATTCCCTTAAGAAAAACATTTTCACCACTAGTTTAATATAAAAATCTCAATAGAAGAATATGATGATCCTCGGAAAAAAGGTAATACAACCATGGTACGTGGAGGAAAGCTTCATGGAGAGCTAAAAAACTTACTCTCAAACATGTCAAGTGTAACGCCCCGTTTTAATTAATATTATACTATATTAATATTTTGAGTTACCGTTTGACGATTATTTTTTGCGACGAGAATATCTATATTAATTGATATATCTGTTAATATATTCAGCGACGTTTTGTTCGGTCCGGTTTTTATTCCGTTCAGTTCGGTAAAATCTTATTCGGACCGATATTTAATTCCCCGAAGTTATTTTAATTAATTGGGTTAATAATATTATTAGATATTATTAGTGTTATAATTAATAGTCAGATAAGTTGGGGGTGTGAGTGCTAATTGGTGAGAATTGGGTGTACACCCTTGGCTTGTAGTAAGAACCAACATAAAACACCATTTTCCTCACTTTTTCCATTACAACACCAAACATACTTAGAAAGGAAAACTAGAGAGTTTTGGAAGAAGAAGAAGAGCAAGAGCAAGATAGGGGTTTGAAGTTGGTTGAAGCATCTTGCATCATCCAAGCATTTAAGGTAAGGTGTTTGATCTTCCATTTCCTATAATTAGGGTTTGGTTGATATATTTTGGATTTAGGATAAAATTGATAGTATGGTTTATGAGTTTTGTTGAGTGATTGTTGAAATAACTTAGGAAGGTTGATTTAGGAGTATGGATTATTGGTGTTTTATTACTAAAGCTAGTAGGAACTAGAAGTTGTAAAAATGGAAATATGCAGAAACTGTAAATATGAAGAAAACACTGCCTGCAATGAAAATAACAGGGAAGAAGAAGATTGAACGAGGAAGAATGAGATGGGAGGCGCCCACCTCACTATGAGGGCGACCGTCCCAAGCCCCCTAGGCGCCCTCCTCCTCTCATACATAACCATGGGACGTTCGTCCCTTTTGCTGGAGGAGGAAGAGGAGTTTGCTCATTTCTGTATTCTGTATGTTCTGCAAAATTCCTAACCTGCATAATTTTGGATTTAGGTTCTGTTTCTCCCCATTTTCCTAATTCCATATACTAATAGTTTATATTAATAAAATATAATTAGGACATAAGTTAGCCGATTAAATTTGGAATCCGATTATGTTCTGATTTCCCGATTTTGGTAATTTCGGCGACGGAGCAAGTTGCTCTGAATTCAACGAAAATTGACGTACTAGCTAAGTTCGACGTGTAGAATGTAGTGGTGAGGTTAGTTTTTCGAAATTTTGAGTTTTTACGAAACCACCCGAAATAGGACAAATTATGGTTAAATTGAATCGGATTGCGTTTTAGTCGATTTAAGTCCCGTATGGACAATCCAATTGCGATGTTAATGATTATGATTAATGCAGGTTATTAGGAATGACTTTCGCGACGATTATTGGTGTTTGAATATTTTTCCGTGTTTAGAATTTAGTGAATTAATTGATGATGATGTGGTGTGATTAAACATGATGTTTACGACGTTTTATTTATAATGAATACTTGATGATATGCGATGCGATGATATGTTTATCTGGATGTGGATAAATATGGCGACATGGACTTTATGTCAATTTTGATGAGCGATGATGATGTTTTGTTGTGTCGTGTTTGTGATTATGTATTGTCGGGTCACATACATTGCATTGGCGACGAGGGATTTTATGCCAAGCGAAGATGGGCTTTATGCCAAATGTCCCTAATTATGGACAAAGCGACAGGTACCACATGCATAACATAGTCGTGTCTCATGGAGTCAGTTATGTTTATGTTTGAATTGTTTGGCGTTGGGTTTTAATTGATGGCTTATGTTAAATTGCGATGTTATATGATACTTTATTTTGATACGAGTATAATGATTATGTCACAAAATTAAAGTGTTAATTTTATACACTAAATGCTAATTTAAAGTATGTAAGATTTTGATATATGTCGACATACTCTTATTAACTTATATCATTTATAATTCCAAAACTATTTATACATTTTATCATGCCTTTAATTATATGTTTTGGAGTATCTCACCCTTTACTTGTTTCGCCGTTGCCTTTATATTGGTAACGTGCAGGTGATCCACGAGGATGATGAGGATTAGCTCGAGTCTCTTTATTTTGAGTCGCTCTGCTCTGGTCGTAGTAACACTCGGGTTTTGGGCGACGCTATTATTTTGGATAAGATAGTTTATGTATACTATCTGATGATGTTATAACTTTATGTATCAATGATAACATGATGATATGTATATTTTGTGAACACATTCGCTGTGTTGTGAATAGTCATATGTTTATATGATGATTTATGATATGAAGCGGTATATCCGACTTTTGATTTTTGTGATGTGCATTATAATGCAAAGTGATGAAAACACGAATATGTGATACCTCAATTTATGTTGGATGAAATTTTGAAACTCTGATTTTATTATTAATTACAAGGGGTAGAATTGAGGTGTTACATTAGTGGTATCAAAGCAGGTCGGTCTGTCCGGCCAAGTTGTTGAGTTTGTTGATGTCTAACAATCAAGTATTGTTATTTGTTGATTCTAATCCTTGCTTTGTTGTGAGCAGAAGTTGGTATGGCTTGAAGGAACGCTGGTAGGAATGACGAGGCTCTTGCTGCTGCTATGCAGTCAATAGATCAGGCTTTCCAATACCCGCCGAATGTTGACGAGAACACTAGGTCTCGTAGTTTGGCAACCTTCCAAAGAGAGAATCCCCCTACTTTCCAAGGAAAGTATGATCCTGAAGGTGCTTTAGCGTGGCTGAAGGAGATTGAAAGAATCTTCCATGTGATGGATTGCACTCTTGTGCAAAAGATCCGTTATGGTACTCATAAATTAAGTGATGAGGCTGATGTCTGGTGGGTTGAAACCCGTCAAAGGCTTGAGATTGCTGGTGAGGAAGTGACGTGGGGAGTTTTTCGTAGAGAATTCATGAGGAAGTATTACCCGGAGGATGTTCAAGGAAAGAAGGAGATATAATCCCTTGAGCTGAAACAAGGGAATATGTCTATCACTGATTATGCTGCAAAGTTTGTCGAGCTGGCTAAGTTCTATCCTCATTATGATGGAGAGAATGCTGAGTTTCCAAAGTGCATTAAATTTGAGAATGGCTTGCGTCCTAAGATAAAGAAAGCGATTGGATATTAGAAAATCTGTGTCTTTGAGGATTTGATTGATAGTTGTAGAATCTTCGAGGAAGATAGTAATGCACACTATAAGATTATGTCTGATAAGAGAAACAAGGGTCAACAGAGCCGTGGGAAACCATATGATACTCCCGCTGGTAAAGGGAAACAAAAAGCGTTTCAAGGGCGAAGGACTAGTGGGGGAGATGCTCCTGCTAGTATTGTTAGTTACAAGTGTGGGAAACCTGGCCACAAAAGTAATGTTTGTCGAGGTGATGTGAGAGCTAAGGAGAATGACGTAAGATGTTTCCAATGTGGAGAAGTGGGTCATGTGACTTGTGATTGCAAGCATAAGGATGTGGTTTATTTTAATTATGGCGAGGGAGGTCACATTAGTGCTCAATGTAAGAAGCCTAAGAGAACTCAAGGAGCGGGAAAGGTGTTTGCTTTGTCGGATGCTCCGACGGCAAACAAAGATGGTCTTGTTCAAGGTACTAGTTTCATTAATAGCATTCCTCTTATTACTATTATTGATACTGGTGCAACTCACTGTTTTATTGCTACTGATTGTGAAAAGAGATTGGGTCTCACTTTGTCATCTCTAGATAGAGATATGGTGGTAGAAGTTCCGGCTAAGGGAACAATTACTACTTCTTTTATGTACGCAAGTTTCTCTTTATCAATCTTTGATAGAGACTTTGTTGTGGATCTTGTTTGTTTACCGCTTGTCGGGTTGGACGTGGTTCTGGGTATGGATTGGTTGAGAGCTAGTTATGTCCATATCAATTGCTATGACAACACTGTGAGGTTTTCTTCCTTAGTAGAAGAATATCAAGCTATGCTGATGTCGACGAAACAATTGAATGAGTTCATGAAGGATGAAGCATTGGTTTTCTTGTTGATGGTGACTCTTGCTATGGAGAGTCAAGCTGTGATTGCAAACTTTCTGGTGGTGTGCGACTTTCCCGAAGTATTCCCTGATGAGATTCCTAGTACACCTCCAGAAAGAGAAGTTGAATTTTCTGTCAAATGTCCCTAATTATGGACAAAGCGACGAGTACCACATGCATAACATAGTCGTGTCTCATGGAATCGGTTATGTTTATGTTTGAATTGTTTGGCGTTGGGTTTTAATTGATGGCTTATGTTGAATTGCGATGTTATATGATACTTTGTTTTGATACAAGTATAATGATTATGTGACGAAATTAAAGTGTTAATTTTATACACTAAATGCTAATTTAAAGTATGTAAGATTTTGATATATGTCGACATACTCTTATTAACTTATATCATTTATAATTCAAAAACTATTTATATATATTTTATCATGCCTTTAATTATATGTTTTGGAGTATCTCACCCTTTACTTGTATCGTCGTTGCCTTTATATTGGTAATATGCAGGTGATCCACGAGGATGATGAGGATTAGCTCGAGTCTCTTTATTTTGAGTCGCTCTGCTCTGATCGTAGTAACACTCGGGTTTTGGGCGACGTTATTTTTTGGATAGGATGGTTTATGTATACTATCTTATGATGTTATAACTTTATGTATCAATGAAAACATGATGATATGTATATTTTGTGAACACATCCGTTGTGCTGTGAATAGTCATATGTTTATATGTTGATTTATGCTATGAATCGGTATATCCGACTTTTGATTTATGTGATGTGCATTATAATGCAAAGTGATGAAAACACGAATATATGATACCTCAATTTATGTTGGATGAAATTTTGAAACTCTGATTTTATTATTAATTACAAGGGGTAGAATTGGGGTGTTACATCAAGCACCAATAAGGGAATTCTTCACAAAGGTACCTGATAGAACTTTTTCAAATCAAGCTATGGAAGAATTTCATTCAAACTTAAAAATTGATGGCGAAGGTTAAGAAAAACACAAGAAATAGGGGGTTAAATTGAGTTTTAAAACTTTTTCGTTTGGAAGTGCTTTCCACAAACAATCAGATTAAAAATCGATGTTATAGAAGAGAAATAATGACAAATTTTGTTTATACAAGTTCACCTTAGAAAAGGCTACTCTTTTCCACTCCCCAAGGTGATTTCGCCTTACAAAAGGACTTAATCCACTAATCTTGAAATATTACAAATGCACGGGATACCTGCCGGTGACTAAAAATAATACAATGATAGCCTGTTAGTGATGCCTTAAGAAGTTTGACCTACCCAATCCCCTAAGAGATATAACAATCACTGACCCCCTAAGGCTTCTGAACTACCTGGTCCCTTGAAGGAGATTTCTATTTTCCATAGAAAAAGACTTTAATCAAATACCTGTTGAATGTTGTGTTTACAAATTTTCTTCTAATAAGCAGATTACACAAATGTTTGAGAACATATTATTTAACACAAATATGAGCACCACAACTCTTGTGTTCAAACAATTTATAATAACAACACAAATATGAGAAAAAAATCTCGTGTTCAAACAAATTACAATGATAACTCAATAATGAGCAATATCTCTTGTGTTCTAACAAATAAAGAACAAATAATAACATAATTAATGAGAAACAACTTTTGTGTCTTTGTCTTCTTTCTTAGATGAAAAGTGAAGAACTAAATATCAACACGAATAACGAGCAACAACTCTTTGTGTTTTTTAATATTTTCTCTTGATTGATCTCTTCATGTTTTTGGTTTTGCAGCGTTACTGTTCTTCTTCTCTTGTCTTTTTATTAGCAAATAAATTCCTTGAACCTTTATATAGGCATTGAGGAAGTAGACTGT
Organism: Vicia sativa; assembly: GCA_021764765.1. Classification (NCBI taxonomy): domain Eukaryota; kingdom Viridiplantae; phylum Streptophyta; class Magnoliopsida; order Fabales; family Fabaceae; genus Vicia; species Vicia sativa. The sequence goes on from CM038793.1 coordinate 75,420,932, forward strand.
TGTAGTAGTACACACGTCACTTTCATCTTGCCAGCTACCAATGGTAAGAAATGATCATGGGAGACAAATAGTACACAATACATACATTTGAGTGGAACGTGTAATTGTACTTTTGTACTAACTCTTATAGCGCATGTTTCTGATGATACTTGTCTTCTAATAAATATTACTTCTGACGAAGTAGATTGGATAGAGAAGATATCATCTTTTTATCTTGTCTTCTGATGGACTATATGATGTTGAATAGTAATGAATCCAAAAGATCTATCTTTCCTTTATCTTTTCTTCTTATGGAATACTTCTGATGTTGAGAAGACATGCACATATTCCACGAACTATCTGAGTCTTCATAATATTGACTTTATCTTCAGAAATATAAGTAGCAGCTTTTCTGATGAACAAATCTTGACTTTTGATTCAGTAATAGAAGCTTTCTTTTGATGTGTTATGAATCTTGACTTTTTCTTCAAAATTAGAAGCAACAACGTTTCTGATGAACAAATCTTGACTTCTAATCTTTGTGTTAAAAGCTTGTTTCTTGTGCAATCTTGATTTCTAATATTGAAGCAACAAATTGTTAGAAATTCTTTCTTCTTAAACACTTATGACTTCTGAAGCAACAAATTATTGAGAAGTACACATGAGATCCTCTTTTTGGAAAACACTTAACATTCGTCGAAACTACTAGTGTTTTGTCAAAAGCGGTTGCGAACAGTCTTTCTAATGTGATTAGCATATCTCTGATTCTTTAGACAAAGATCCTGAATCAATTAGAATTCTATTTTGCACACGCAAGAAACCTATTAGAAACAAAATTATTTACATATAAAAATATGTATTATTATCATCAAAATATAGAGAATAATTGTAGAATCCAAATCTTATTCTAACAAGTGGAACATCCTTGATATTGTCGGTAAGAAGAGTTAATATAGATATCCTTAAAGACTAAATTGGTATATAAAATAAAATTTCTTATCTAGTCAACCTTCTTCATTTCAAAATTTCATATCATCCACTACCTCAAGATAAGAATCCTCCTCCATAGGAGCATCGATGTCATAAGAGATGATTTCACCCCCTTTGAATCTTAACCCAAAATATCCTAACAAATTGGATGGAAATAATATTTTCCCATATGATTCACTCTAAAGAAGACCAATCATTAGGACTTCCATATGGAATAATGATCACTAAAATCCTAGGGACCTTTAATATTGATACCATGGGAGAAACAATGGACTCATCCAACATCATTATTGACTACCACAAATAATATAATTCATGGCAAAATTTTCACCTCACCCAACAAAAATATGAGGAATAATGCCAAGCCACACTATATTTTATTTATTTTAAAATTAAAAACCATATATTCCCTCGGTTTCTGAATATATTTGAGGGAAAAATAATTTAGGACATGCTTTGAATCTTAGATAACACGATTTATGTTTTTAATTCTCTATAAGTGGCACTTTTATTTTTATTTTATTTTTTATTTGTAAACTAAATGATTTATCCCTTTAATTTCAATAATAACCGAGAGATTAAATTATTTGATTTTACTATAAAAGTAGTCGTTAAACAAATTTTACCATAATCCTAACTTATATGTAGCCACCCCAAATTCGTATGCATCATTCTTTGGGATGGATTGCAAGAAAAAAACTTCAATATTATGTGTTCTTCTATCTTGAACAAAATATTTTTTTTGCCATCGCAATCTATCTCACATATTGGTTTTAATGTTTTTGTTGTAGTTTTGGAATAACCTTCCTATGTTCTTAATCAAAGAAATTAACATTGTTTTCCTTGGTTGACAACATTGAAAAATTTATTCCTAAACATATATGCAGCAAATTGCACACAAAAATAGTGAATGGTAAAAAGTTGCACAAAAACATGTTACTTTAAATTTTTTATCATTCACCTTTCTTTGCTTGATACATATTACCTCGGGTTTTTACTAAAATCGAGGGGTTTCCTTATTTTATTTTTTTAATTAAAAAATATATATTTTCCCTCAGTTTTAAAATAGAACTGAGGGGTAGCTACAACAACGAATCTATGCCTCACATTCATAAAGTAACAAACTCAAGACATCGCCAAAACATTAATCCACAAGAAACTATCTACATCCACCACTATATATCTTGTTCTCTTTCTTGTAAAACCATTTTCCATGAAAACATTTGCTCAAGATAATGAAATCTTTTAACTTAAAGAATCTTGATAAAGTTCTCTATGATGGATTGAAAGTGAAGAAAAACATTTTTCAATGGTTGGAACAAATAACTTATAATAAGTTGGATGCATGCAATCCATTGAACAACGACAATGATGAATCTGGATATGTTGTAAACAAGGTATATTAATATTATGTGTAAAAAATATAATCTATATATCTATATATAATATATTAAAACCGAAGCTACGCATAATATCACAACACGTCATACATCACATACTTAATATTTGCCACATCATCTAAATTCGTATGTGGCCTTCAAAGTTCTTCTTCACTTTTCAAAACCAAAAACCACAAGCTTATTTTTTATGAAAGGTCATGAGTTCGGATCCTGAAAAAGAAAAAAATATAATATTTTCAATAATATTAGTTATATTTGTCTTACAATTATTTCTTTTTTTATGAAACTAAAATAATTATATTTCGGTCGGTGTATCAATATTCTATAGTTCTATATAATAAAATTTAGAGTTCTACATTAACAATTTCTTAATTTAACAACTAAAATATAAAAGTATTGCACGTCATATAATACATATGATGGTCAATATATCAGTTATTCATACCTCATTAAAAAAACTATATAAATTCTCACTACAATATTTTTTACTATAGTTTTATATAATAAAATTTAAAATTTTACTTTATAAATCTTCACTACAATATTTTGCGCAACATACACATACCAGCTAAATAAGAAGATTTATGCAATAAAAACTACCACAACTTTTTCTTCAAAGAATCTAGAATGCCAAATAAGAAAAATAATTTGGAAAGTTTGTGGATATTCTAATGAAATCTATATATATATATATATATATATATATATATATATATATATATAATATATTAAATCTGAAGCAGCAGATTATATCATGACACATACTAATTTTTCTAATTCATTTGTGTCACACCCATTGTCCTATGTGGCACCTCTCCAAACTCATTTTCAAAAGATCAAATAACTCCTTACAAAAACAAAACAAAAATGAAATATTTATTCTCTATCAGAACTCACAAGTTCAACTTCTCACAAAGACAAATATTTATGAATCTAAACACTAAATTAATTTTTTTTTAATTTCAAATCATTAAAAAAAAACTATTATAACATAGGAAAATTGAGTTACAAACTATTTGAATATACCTAAATCATTATTCACTTGATAGAGTCTATCTATGAATTAATTACAATTATTTTATAATTAACAAATTCAAAATCTACATTTTTAATAATATTTCAAAAAATTCTTCTCAACTCTGATGTATAGAGTCTATCTATGAATCACTTTCAATTATTTTATAATAAATAAATTCAAAATCTAAATTTATAATACTACTTCATAAAATTCATCTCACCCCCGCACATCACGCGAGTCTCTATCTAATTTTTAAATGAAACGATCGTATATAAAATCCTAGCCGAGCTATAAAGTCAGAAGGGGCAAGGAAGGAGCCGAGAATGGTGCCCAGATGTAGAGTACGGAGGCCGAAATATGGACCGGGGATACATCCTGATCATATGAGCCAAGAACCATACCAACTTATGAAACAAATGTTTCAGATGAGCTAGAGGTAACTGCCACATTGATCTTGGCGGCACACATTACACTATGAAGCCATCATTACTAGAAACGACTGATGTTATGCATCTTTAATTCAGTTATGGAGCTGGAAGCCGTTATTGGCGCTAAGACTTGGAAGTCACATAGTCATTGTATATATAGGGCTCCCGCCAGCGGGATAAGCAAGATATTCATCAGTTTGGAGTTCAAGATACTTAGCTTGAGCCTCCAAATCCCTAAATATAGATATATAAGTTTTTCCTGCAAGAACATTTGGTGCCTACCATGGCGCCTCAGTGAAATCAATCCCAGGCCACCGTATAGTATACGATAACACGATGTCAACAACATCAGCAACCGATCCTCTAGATCTGACACAATTGTTGGCCATGATCGTTGATTTACGTCAGCACAACAACACTCTACAAGATAGTGTTCAAGGTCATCAATAAAAGAGCTTGGACGAAGCAGAAGACCAAGAAGAATAACTCTTGGAGCCATAACCCTTATCTCATGCCATTTGGGAGGATGCCGTTCCTGAGAATATCAAACCTCCTGTCTTAGAAGCATACGACATGAAGACTGACCCTCAGGAGTATATCATTTCGGTTAACAATATGATGGCGTTAATAAGAGCAACAAATTCTCTAAAATGCAAGTTAATGGCTGGCACATTCAGGGAATCCGCGCTAGGTTGGTACATGGGGTTACCGCGGTTCTTCGTGGTTAGTTACCATGATTTCAACAAGAAGATTTTCCATCAATTTTCTACAAACCGCCATCGGAAGGTAGCCACTACCTCGTTATTCAACATCAGGAAACATCCGACAGAGTCACTACGGGATTTCATGGCTAGATTTAACGAAGAGACCATAAAGGTTTCACACCCCAATAAGGAGATATTTGTGGCGGCGTTTCAGCATGGGCTCAAGGCTGGTCAGTTCAATGAGTCTCTGGCTCAGAAACCGGCCAAGAGTATGGAAGAAATAATTACCTGGGATGAATGTTATGTGAAAGGTGAAGAAAGCAATGTGGAGAAGAGAGCCCGAGATTATAAAGAAAAAGGAAAAGGGCGAGATGATAGTACGATCAAAAATCTCGGTCACGTGACCAGCCAACGGCCCAGGATCGTGTCCGAGAAAAACGACCTCTATCGCGGAGTCGTCAAGCTCTGAGACTGGGAGAGACCTTCACACTACTTAACGCTAGAAGGGAAGACATTTGGAGAGACGTGAACCATTTGAACCTGTTTCCTAAGCCGTAGAAACCGGAGGCAGTTAATGCCGCGATTGGAAAGGATTTTGAAAGATTGGTGTGAATACCATCGCATTAGAGGACATACAACCGAGACCTGTGTTCAACTGCGAAGAGAGTTTGAGAAGTTATTCCAGATGGGTAAACTTTCGTCCTATGTGAAAGATAGTCCGGAACAAGGCGGAAAACGCGGTCCACCTCCAAGAGGAGAAGAGGCTTCCGATTCACCGCCAAAAAAGAATGGCAAAGTTGTTGAGGAGGTTCGGGAGGCAAGAATAGCCCGGCACACGCTCAATACCATTTATGGAGGATTTGCCGAAAGTGGATCCCCCAGCGCAGCTCTGAAGAGGTATGCACGGGGTGTGATGCATATGGCTTAGGCTGGGCCAATCGATGATGATCCCGGGGTGATAACCTTCTCGCGGGAAGATGCCAAGGAGGTTTTGCCTCATGAAAACGACCTCATGGTCATTGAGGTACAAATCCAAGATTGGGGTGTAAAGCGGGTGTTGATTGATCCGGGTAGTTTCGCTGATGTCATGTACTGGGAAGCCTTCAAATGGATGGGTTTTGACCTAAAGGAGTTGCTTCCGTTCAATGGGACTTTGGTTGGCTTCTCCGGCGAGCATGTCCAAGTGTTGGGCCATCTCCCGGTGTTAACTACCTTTGGAACCAATGAAAATGCCAAAGATGTCCGATTTTATTACTTGGTAGTCAACGCTTCCTCTCCATACAATATCATCATAAGTCGGCCCTTGTTCAATTCTCTTGAGGAGGTTCTATCAACCTTGTATCTTACTATGAAGTACCCGTTGGGTGAAGGCCGCGTGTGGATCATCCAGGGAGATTAGGATTTGGCTCGAAAATGTTATAAAGACAGCATGAAGATTAAGAAGAGGTCGGAGCCACCTAAGAGCCCGGCAGACCATAAGGTTAATGCAGTTGAGATCTATCACGTCCCAAGGGAGGAAAATACCTGGGCCGACTTACTAGCTCGTCTAGATAGCACCAAAGGTTTTAGGATGAACAAATCGGTAATACAAGAAACGTTGACATTGCCTAGTATTGAAAAAGAGGAGATGTTAGTAGTCGAGGAAGAAGGCGTCTGGATGTCTCCCATCATATAGTATCTCCAACAGAATGTTTTACCTGATGATAGGGAGAGAGAGCCAGGAAGATTAAGAGAATTTCAGCAAGATTTATGATGGTATCAGGTAAGTTATACATGATGGGGAGAGCTGCCCCAATGTTGCGGTGTGTGTCTGAGAAGGATGTTGTTTTGGTGAAGAAATAGGTTCATGAAGGTGTTTGTGGGAACCATGTGAGTGGTCGGTCGCTGTACAGCAAGATACTGCGCGTAGGGTATTATTGGCCTACTATGTTGAAAGACTATATTCATTTTGTCACTCATTGTGCAAGGTGCCAAACGTGTGCACCTGGTATTCATACACCGGTCAAGTTGCTACACTCTGTCTTAGTTCCGTGGCCTTTTCATCAATAGGGGGATGACATCCTCGGGCCATTTCCTGTGGCACCGGGCGAATTGAAATTTCTCATTGTAGTGGTGGATTACTTTACTAAGTGGGTAGAGGCCGAGGCGGAATCCCGGATATCAGCAGAGCGTGTACGTCAATTTTATTGGAGGAATATAATTTTCCGCTTCGGACTTACTCGGGTTACTGTATCCGACAATGGGACATAGTTCGCAAGTGCTTCTATTGTGGAGTTTTGCAAGGACCTTGGAATTACAAACAAGTTTATTTCTATAGAGCACCCACAGGCTAACGGTCAGTTAGAATTGGCTAACAAGGTGATTCTAAATGCAATAAACAAGAAGTTGGATAAAGATAAAGGACTATGGGTGCAATACCTTCATTAAGTCCTGTGGTCCTAACACACTACCATTCAATCAACAACTCGGGAAACACCTTTTCGAATGGTTTTTGGTGTTGATGCTATGATTCATGTGGAGGTCACCTTACCATCATGGAGACGAGAAAATTTTGAAGAAGGAGCTAACAACCTGGGTTTGGATACTGAAGCCGACCTTGTAGAAGAAGTGAGAAATATGGCTCATTTAAGAGAAATTGCTGCTAAGCAGAGAACAACACAATGTTTTAATCTAAAAGTGAAGCAACGAGGTTTCAAAGTGGGAGACTTGGTGCTCAAAAAGGTTACGGATCCGACCAAGAAGGGAAAGCTGTCTCCAAATTGGGAGGGCCCATTCTGAGTACTAGAGAAGTTGCACAATAGCGCCTACAAGTTAGAAACACTAGAAGGTATAGAGATACCTAGGACTTGGAATGTAGCTAGTCTCAAAATGTATTTTAGTTAAATTATGTAAGATGCGTGAATAATGTTGCGTACTCTTTTCCCTAGGCAAGGGACATGGTTTTTAATGAGGCACCTTAAAATTAAAAATCTATCTTGTAAAGATCATTAGGTTGTAACAGGCTTCCTTCCTTGGAACCCACCTTTGGTGACTCTACTCAGGAACAACCCAGTGTTTCGCCATAACACGACTTAAAGCGTTGGCTCAAGATACTTTGCTTGAATCAGTGACAAGCACATCCCGACATCTCACAAAAACTCGGCTTAAAGCCTTGGTTCAAGATACTTTGCTTAAATCAGTGTCACACACAGCCTGGGGTTTCGCCACAACTCGGCTTAAAGCCTTGGTTCAAGATACTTTGCTTGAATCAGTGTCAGGCACAACCCGATGTTTTGCCACAACTCGGCTTAAAGCCTTGGTTTAAGATACTTTTCTTGAATCAGTGTCAGGCACAACCCGATGTTTCGCCACAACTTGACATAAAGCCATGATTCAATATACTTTGCTTGAATCAGTGACACGCATAGCCCAATGATTCGCCACAATTAGGCTTAAAGCCTTGGTTCAAGATACTTTGCTTGAATTAGTGACAGGCACAACCCGACATTTTTCCACAACTCGGCTTAAAGCCTTGGTTTAATATACTTTTCTTGAATTAGTGTTAGGCACAACCCGACCTTTCGCCACAACTCGGCTTAAAGCCTTGGTTCAAGATACTTTGCTTGAATCAGTGAGAGGCACAACCCGGTGTTTCGCCACAACTCGGTTTAAAGCCTTGATTCAAGATACTTTGCTTGAATCAGTGACAGACACAGCCTGACGTTTCCCCACAACTCGGCTTAAAGCCTTGATTCAAGATACTTTGCTTGAATCATTGACAGGAACAACCCGACATTTCTCCACAACTAGGCTTAAAGCCTCGAGTCATTCTTTGAAACTTGAAAAGCTATGGCTTGACGAAACCTCCAGAAATTACTCGGGGGTTAGTGTAACACCCCAATTCTACCCCTCGTATTTAATAATAAAATCACAGTTTCAAAATTTCATCCAAACATAAATTGAGGTATCACATATTCGTGTTTTCATCACTTTGCATTATAATGCACATCACAAAAATCTAAAGTCGGATATACCGATTCATATCATAAATCATCATATAAATATATGACTATTCACAACAAAACGAATGTGTTCACAAAATGTACATATCAACATGTTATCATCAATACATAAATTTATAAAATCATAAGATAATATACATAAACTATCCTATCCAAAATAATAACGTCGCCCAAAACCCGAGTGTTACTACTATCAGAGCAGAGCGACTCAAAATAAAGATAGAATGTCAACACATATCAAAAACTCACACACTTTAAATCATCATTTTAGTGTATAAATCAACACTTTAATATCGTCACATAATCACCATAATCATACCAAAACAAGACATAAACTTCATCACCATAAACTCATATCGTCGCTTTACCATCATGTTATATTCATCGCTTACTCATCATGAAATCATCACATTATATTCACTTTATGTTCAACACCAAAAGTCATCACAAAGCAAAATATCATATGTCATCGCAATTCATCATAAACCATCAAATAAAACTCAACGCCAAAAGATTCAAAAATAAACATAACCGACTCCATGAGACACGACTATGTTATGCATGTGGTACCCGCCGCTTTGTACATAATTGGGACATTTGGCATAAAGCCCATCGTCGCTTTGGCATAAAAGCCCTCGTCGCTTGGAATAAAAGCCCTCGTCGCCAATGCAATGTATGTGACTCGACAACACAACATGACAAACACGACACAACAAAAACATCATCATCGCACATCAAATTTGGCATAAAGCCCACGTTGCCATATTTATCCACATCAAGATAAATATATCATCGCATCATATATCATCAAGCATTCATTATGAATAAATCGTCGCAAACATCATGCTTAATCACACAACATCATCATCAAATAATTCACTTAATTCCAAACATGGAAAAATAGTCAAACATCAATAATCGTTGCAAAAGTCATTCATAATAATCGACATCAATCATAATCGTAAACGTCGCAATCGGATTGTCCATACGTGACTTAAACCGACTAAAACTCGACCGGGTTCAACTTAACCGTAATTGGACCTATTTCGGGTCGCTTCGTTAAAAACTCGCAATCTCGAAAAACTAACCTCACAACGACGTTCTACACGTCAAAATTAGCTAGCACGTCAATTTTCGTTCAATTCGGAACAACTAGCTCCGTCGTCGAAATTGCCGAAATCGGGAAATCGGAATATAATCGGGTGCCAAATTAAATCGGATAACTTATTTCATATTTGTATATAATTAATATAATTATTTATGATATGAAATATGAAAAATAAAATAAAATAGAAACTATAAACATAATTATGCAAGACATGTAATACTTGGAACCATAAAACAGGATACAGTAAAAATGCAACTCTCTCCTAGCAAGAACAAAGGGACGACGTCCCCATTATGCACATGAGAAAGGGGATGAACGTCCCATCCATACAAGTGCATTCATGGCACTTATTTTTTTTCTTTTAATTTTCTAAAACATTTTCCAAAAAAAAAAAACTGCATTATTTCATTTCATTTCCTTTTTATTTTCTTGTAAACTGACAATATTTATGAAATTAATAAAATTTAATTTTTTTTTCTTTTCTAAATTATTCTGAACTAATTTAATAACAATCCAACAACAACAATAACACATAAATCAACTCCTCTAACCTCTATCAAAATCACCCAACACAACTCATAAACTCTAAAATCAATTTTTATCCCAAATCAAAAATATACCAAATCAAACTCTAACTATAAGCATTGGAAAATCAAACCCCTTATCTTAGATGTTTGAATTGATTCTTGTTCTTCCAACACAAGCTTGCTCTTGATCCTCTTCTCTCAAACTCTCTCAAAGTCTCTATGTGTGTTTTTGTGTTATGAACAAAACAAGTAGTGTTTAGTTTGGTTTTGGTACAAGACTTAAGCAAGCAAAATACCAAAAAAATTTTCTTGTAAAAATACTTCTAAATAATACTAAATAATAATATTAACCCAAATAATTAAAATAATCTCCAATTAATTAAATATCGGTCCAAATAATATTTTATTGAACCGAACGAAATAAAAATCAGACCGAACAAAATAATTACCGGTCCCTCAAACCAAATACCGGACCGAATAAAATAATTATCGGTCCCTCAAAACAAATACCGGACCGAATAAAATAATTACCGGTCCGAATAAAATGTCGCCGAATATATTAACAGATATATCGGTTAATATAAATATTCTCGTCGCAAAAATAAACGTTAAACGGTAACTCAAAAATATTAATATAATATAATATTAAATAAAACGGGGCGTTACAACTCTCCTCCACTTATAAAATTTCGTCCTCGAAATTACCTGACTCGAAAAGCTCGGGATAAGAATCCCGCATCTTGCTTTCCAACTCCCACGTCGCGTTTTCACCAGCTGCTCCTATCCAAACGACTCTAACCAAGGAGATCTCTTTGCCACGAAGAGACTTTATCTCACAATCTTCTATCCTTAAAGGCATCGTCTCCACCGTAAGATTGTTTCGAACTTGAATATCATCCATCTCAATCACATATGAAAGATCCGGAACATACTTCCGAAGTTGCGACACATGGAACACATCGTGAAAATCGAAATATTTGGCGGTAACGCCACTCTATAAGCCACTATTCCCACTTTACTAAGAATTTGATAAGGACCAATAAAGCAAGGAGTTAGCTTCTTCGACTTCAATGCTCGCCCAATGCCGTTTGTAGGAGTAACTCGCAAAAATACATGATCACCATCTTTAAATTCCAAGTCTTTTCTCCTTTTATGATGATAACTCTTTTGTCGACTTTGAGAAATTCTCATCTTTTCTCTAATCATCTTCACCGTCTCCATAGTCTCTCTAACCAATTCTGGTCCAAGCACCACACTTTCGCCCGACTCGTGCCAACACAAAGGAGTTCTACACCTCCAACCATACAAAGCCTTGAACAGTGCCATTCCAATACTAGCATGAAAACTGTTGTTATAAGTAAACTGAATCAAAGGAAGGTATGTACCCCATGAACCACCATGTTCAAGAATACAAGCTCGTAACAAGTCTTCCAATGATTGAATCGTCCATTCCGTCTGACCATCAGTTTGAGGATGATAAGCCGAACCCAACCTCAACTTTGAACCCAAAGCCTCTTGCAAGCTTTTCCAAAATTCAGAAGTAAACCTCAGATCTCTATCCGAAACAATACACAAAGGAATACCATGTAATCTCACAATCACATGCGTATAAATTTCTGCCAACTTCGATACGGGATAGTGATGTTAATAGGAATAAAGTTAGTCGACTTCGTAAGCCTATCAACGATCACCCAAATCGTGTCGTTTCCTCTTGGTGTATTCGGTAACCCCGTTACGAAATCCATAGAAATGTTATCCCATTTTCATTCTGGAATCTCTAACGGTTGCATCAACCCTGTAGGTTTCTGATGCTCCACTTAATACCTCTGACAAGTGAAACAAGCATAAGCAAAATGAGCCACCTCTCGTTTCATGCCTGACCACCAAAATAGTTTCTTTAAGTCTTGATACATTTTGGTCGCTCCAGGATGAATACTCAAATTGCTTCAATGACTTTCTTCCAAAATCATCCTCTTCAAATCCACATCATCAGGAATACAAATCCTATCTCGAAACCTCAATATACCCTGAGCATCCAACTTCAAATCTTCATTTTCAATTTGTCCAACACCAACCAACAAATCAACAAGTTTCACATCAAGCTTCTAAGCTTCTCTAACACTATCAAGGAAATCATTATTGATCTTTAACATTCCCAAGATAACACTCTTCGGCGTCACTTCTATCACAAGACTCATATCTCTAAATTGCTCAATCATTTCTAACTCTTTCACCATCAAAAGTGACATATACAAAGTCTTTCGACTTAAAGCATCGGCCACCACATTAGCTTTACCAGGATGGTAATTCAATCCAAAATCATAATCTTTCAACAATTCAAGCCACCGTCTTTGCCTTATATTAAGCTCTTTATGATCGAACAAGTACTTCAAGCTTTTATGGTCACTAAATACTTCAAATCTAGAACCATAAAGATAATGCTTCCAAATCTTAAGCACAAAAACAATCGTTGCATGTTCCAAATCGTGCGTAGGATAATTCTTCTCATGAATATTCAATTGCCTAGAAGAATAAGCAACCACTTTGCCATTTTGCATAAGCACACCACCTAAACCCATCTTAGAAGCATCATAATACACACCAAATAGTTCTTCAGGATTAGGTAGAATCAAAATCGGAGCCGTTGTTAGCCTTTTCTTCAATTCAACAAAACTTTCTTCACACTTGACATCCCACACAAGCGCAACTCCTTTACAAGTCAATTTTGTCAAAGGAAGCGCCAACTTAGAAAAACCTTCAATGAACCTTCTATAATAACCATCCAAACCCAAGAAACTTCTAATCTCAGTAACAAACTTAAGAGTTTCCCATCTCAACACCGCATCAACTTTAGAATGATCTACTGCAATTCCATCACCAGAAATGACATGCCCCAAAAAGCTCACTTCACTTAACCAGAACTCGCACTTTGACAACTTAGCATAAAGCTTCTTCTGTTTCAGAACTTCTAACACAATGCACAAATGTTCAGCGTGCTCCTCTTTCGATTCAGAATAAACTAGAATATCATCAATGAAAACAACCATGAAACATTCTAAGTAAGGATGGAAAATACGACTCATGTATTCCATGAATACTCCCGGTGCGTTAGTGACACCAAAAGGCATCACCGAATACTCGTAATGTCCATACCTCATCTTGAATGCAGTTTTCTGAACATCTTCTTCTTTTACCCTTATTTGATGGTAACCCGATCTCAAATCAATCTTGCTAAACATGCGAGCGCCAACCAATCGGTCCATCAAATCATCAATTCTAGGAAGTGGATACCTATTCTTGATAGTCACTTTGTTCAACTGACGATAATCAATGCAAAGTCTCATGCTACGGTCTTTCTTCTTCACCAATAACACATGAGCTCCCCACGGCGACACACTTGGCCTAACAAACTTCTTCTCGAGAAAATATTCTAATTGGATCTTCAATTCTGATAACTCAGAAGCGGACATCCTGTATGGTGCCATAGAGATAGGTCTGGTACCAGGGACAAGATCTATAGAAAATTCAACTTCTCTTTTTGGAGATGCACTAGGAATCTCATCAGGGAATACTTCGGGAAAGTCGCACACCACCGGAAAGTTTGCAATCACAGCTTGACTCTCCACAGAAAGAGTCGCCATCAATAAGAAAACCAACGCCTCCTCCTTCATGAACTCATTCAACTGTTTCGTCGACACCAATATAGCTTGTTCTTCTTCTACCAAGGAAGAAAACCTCACAGTGTTGTCATAGCAATTGATATGGACATAATTAGATTTCAACCAGTCCATACCTAAAACCACGTCCAACCCGACAAGCGGTAAGCAAAAAACATCCATGACAAAGTCTCTATAAAAGATTGATAAAGGGCAACTTGCACACACAAAAGAAGTAGTAACTGTTCCCTTAGCCGGAACTTCTACCACCGTATCTCTATCCATAGATGACAAAGTGAGACCCAATCTCTTTACACAATCAGCAACAATAAAAGGTGAGTAGCACTAGTATCAATAATAGTAATAAGAGGAATGCTATTAGTGAAACTAGTACCTCAAACAAGACCATCCTCGTTTGCCGTCGGAGCACCCGACAAAGCAAACACCTTACCCGCTCCTTGAGTTCTCTTAGGCTTCTTACATTGAGCACTAATGTGACCTCCCTCGCCACAGTTAAAACAAACCACATCCTTATGCCTACAATCACGAGTCATATGAACCACTTCTCCACGTCGGAAACATCTCACCTCATTCTCCTTAGTTCTCACATCGCTTCGACAAACATTACTTTTGTGGCCAGGTTTATCACACTTGTAACGAACAATACTAGCAGAAACATCTCCCCAACTAGTTCTTCTCCCTTGAAACGCTTTATGTTTCCCTTTACCAGCTGAAGTATCATATGGTTTTCCACGGCTTTGCTGACCTTTGTTTCTCTTATTAGACATGATCTTATAGTGTGCATTACTATCTTCCTCGAAGATTCTACAACTATCAATCAAATGCGCAAAGACACAAATTTTCTGATATCCCACAACTTTCTTTATCTCAGGACGCAAGCGATTCTCAAACTTAATCCATTTCGAAAAATCGGCATTCGCTCCATCATAGTGAGGATAGAACTTAGCCAGCTTGGTAAACTTTGCAGCATAATCTGTGATATACATATTTCCTTGTTTGAGCTCAAGAAACTCAATCTCCTTCTTTCCCCGAACATCTTCTGGGTAATACTTCCTCATGAATTCTCTTCGGAAAACTTCCCACATCACTTCCTCACCAGCAACCCCAAGCCTCTGACGGGTTTCAACCCACCAGTCATCCACTTTAGCACTTAATTTATGAGTACCATAATGGATCCTTTGCGCAGGAGTGCAATCCATCACACGAAAGATTCTTTCAATCTCCTTCAGCCACGCCAAAGCACCTTCAGGATCATACTTTCCTTGGAAAGTAGGAGGATTATCTCTTTGGAAGGTTGCTAAACTACGAGACCCAGCATTCTCGTTAGTATTCGGCGGGTTTTGGAAAGCCCGAGCCATTCCCTGCATAGTAGCAACAAGAGCCTCATCATTCCTACATACATTCCTTCCAGCCATGACAACTTCTGACCACAACAAAACAAGGATTGGAATCAACAAATAACAATACTTGATTGTTACACAACAACAAACTCAACAACTTGGCCGGACATACTGACCTGCTCTGATACCACTAATGTAACACCCCAATTATAC
This sequence comes from Vicia sativa, assembly GCA_021764765.1. Classification (NCBI taxonomy): domain Eukaryota; kingdom Viridiplantae; phylum Streptophyta; class Magnoliopsida; order Fabales; family Fabaceae; genus Vicia; species Vicia sativa. The sequence goes on from CM038793.1 coordinate 75,436,317, forward strand.
CCCTCGTATTTAATAATAAAATCAGAGTTTTAAAATTTCATCCAAACATAAATTGAGGTATCACATATTCGTGTTTTCATCACTTTGCATTATAATGCACATCACAAAAATCAAAAGTCGGATATACTGATTCATATCATAAATCATCATATAAACATATGACTATTCACAACCCAACGGATGTGTTCACAAAATGTACATATCAACACGTTATCATCAATACATAAAGTTATAAAATCATAAGATAATATACATAAACTATCCTATCCAAAATAATAATGTCGCCCAAAACCCGAGTGTTACTACTATCATAGCAGAGCGACTCAAAATAAAGAGAATCAAGCTAATCCTCATCATCTTCGTGGATCACCTGCACGTTACCAATATTAAGGCAACGACGAAACAAGTAAAGGGTGAGATACTCCAAAACATATAATTAAAGGCATGATAAAATGTATAAATAGTTTTGGAATCATAAATGATATAGGTTAGTAAGAGTATGTCAACACATATCCAAAACTCACACACCTTAAATCATCATTTTAGTGTATAAATCAACACTTTAATATCGTCACATAATCACCATAATCATACCAAAACAAGACATAAACTTCATTGCCATAAACTCATATCGTCGCTTTACCATCATGTTATATTCATCGCTTACTCATCATGAAATCATCACATTATATTCACTTTATGTTCAACACCAAAAGTCATCACAAAGCAAAATATCATATGTCATCGCAATTCATCATAAACCATCGAATAAAACTCAACGCCAAAAGACACAAAAATAAACATAACCGACTCCATGAGACATGACTATGTTAAGTAGTGGTACCAGTCGATTTGTCCATAATTAGGGACATTTGGCATAAAGCCCATCATCGCTTTGGCATAAAAGCCCTCATCGTTTGGCATAAAAGCCCTTGTCACCAATGCAATGTATGTGACTCGACAACACGACATCACAAACACGACACAACAAAAACATCATCATCGCACATCAAATTTGGCATAAAGCCCACATTGCCATATTTATCCACATCAAGATAAATATATCATCGCATCATATATCATCAAGCATTCATTATGAATAAATCGTTGCAAACATCATGCTTAATCACACAACATCATCATCAAATAATTCACTTAATTCCAAACATGGAAAAATAGTCAAACATCAATAATCGTTGCAAAAGTCATTCATAATAATCGACATCAATCATAATCGTCAACGTCGCAATCAGATTGTCCATACACGACTTAAACCGACTAAAACTCGACCGGGTTCAACTTAACCGTAATTGGACCTATTTCGGGTCGCTTCGTTAAAAACTCGCAATCTCGAAAAACTAACTTCACCACGACGTTCTACACGTCAAAATTAGCTAGCACGTCAATTTTCGTTCAATTCAGAACAACTAGCTCCGTCGCCGAAATTGCCGAAATCCGGAAATCGAAACATAATCGGGTGCCAAATTAAATCGGATAAGTTATTTCATATTTGTATATAATTAATATAATTATTTATGATATGAAATATGAAAAATAAAATAAAATAGAAACTATAAACATAATTATGCAGGACATGTAATACTTGGAACCATAAAACAGGATATAGTAAAAATGCAACTCCCTCCTAGCAAGAACAAAGGCACGACGTCCCCATTATGCACATGAGAAAGGAGGCTGAACGTCCCACCGGTACAAGTGCATTCATGACACTTATTTTTTATCTTTCAATTTTTTAAAACATTTTCCAAAAAAAAAAACGTGCATTATTTCATTTCATTTCCTTTTTTTCTCCTGTAAACTAACACTATTTATGAAATTAATATAATATAATTTTTTTTCTTTTCTAAATTCTTCTTAACGAATTTAATAACAATCCAAAAACAACAATAACACCTAAATCAATTCCTTTAACCTCTATCCAAATCACCCAACACAACTCATAAACCCTAAAATCAATTTTTATCCCAAATAAAAAATATATCAAATCAAACCCTAACTATAAGCATTGGAAAATCAAACCCCTTACCTTAGATGTTTGAATTCATTCTTGTTCTTCCAACCCAAGCTTGCTCTTGATCCTCTTCTCTCAGGCTCTCTATGTGTATTTTTGTGTTATGAACAAAACAAGTAGTGTTTGGTTTGGTTTTGGTACAAGACTTAACATTGCAAGATACCAAAAAGCTCTTCTTGTAAAAATACTTCTAAATAATACTAATAATATTATTAACCCATATAATTAAAATAATCTCCAATTGATTAAATATCGGTCCAAATAATATTTTACCGAACCGAATGAAATAAAAATCGGACCGAACAAAATAATTACCGGTCTCTCAAAACAAATACTGGACCGAATAAAATAATTACCGGTCCCTCAAAAAAATACAAGACCGAATAAAATAATTACCGGTCCGAATAAAACGTCATTGAATATATTAACAGATATATCGGTTAATATAAATATTCTCGTCGCAAAAATAAACGTCAAACGGTAACTCGAAAATATTAATATAATATAATATTAAATAAAATGGGGCGTTACAGTTAGCCTACATATGTTGTTTAAGCGTTCTCAAATGAACAGAGGATCATGTACTTCCAGCAAAGTCTTCATGGTTTAAGATAAACCATTTGACTTGGGGGGCTAATAATATCACATATCTCTGTTCACGAAATTAAAGCGACAAGAAAATGTATATAAACAGGCGTTAAACATTTTGAAGATATGCAATGTTAAAATAGAACCCAGAGGGTAATTGTTTAAAAGTTTTACGAGGTGCACCCACCAAAAGGGGTGACTAACGTAGAACTAAAAAGGGAGAGCTAAGTCTTGAGGAGTGAAACATCCATGGTAATTGGTTCTTCACTTAGTGTGGCGTCACTATCATCATCATCAACCTCCACTAACTTCTAATCTATAATAGACTTGAAAAAATCAACCTCCGAGATGTCAAGATCTACGTATAAACAGGCGACTTGAGCCTTTGCTCGGTCAAAAGCCACATCTCCGACATTTAGCACATCAATATGAGACTTGTCCAACTCTTCTTTCAGTTTGGAGCAGGATTTCTCTGAAGCTTGAAGTTTGACAAACTGCTCGGCAACCGAGGTCTTCACCATGACAAGTTCTTCTTCTAGGGCTTTGATCTTTTTATCTGTTTCTAGAGTCTTGGTTAAAGAGGGATTTAGCTTCATTAAGATATTTTTCATTCTCAACTAGTCTTTTGACTTCCTGATCCAGTTGAAAAATTTTCTTGTCTGCATCATCGCTAGACTCATAGAGACCATGGGTCAGTATAGCACATCTCATCAAATATGAGCTTAGATTTTGTGTGATCTTCTGAGGACCTAAGCTCTTCAGTTTGTTCACATCCTCCAAAGCGTTGAGATGGTCATATAGGAATTTAATGCCATCGAAGTCAGTAGACCAGAATTTGTTCTCGGATGAAGGACGGTTTGAACTGTTTCCTATTTCTTTCAATAGAGTGGAAACTTCCCAATCTTCTTGATTTTCCTCATTTTCCATCACGGTCTTTAGCTTCTTTGGGATTTTTCACTGGATGGCTCAGCATCGGAGGGATGTTTGACAGGAGTTGCTGATACCACTATGGTCTCTAACACGTTCGCTTTAGAGCTTGTGATCTTTTTCTTTTTAGGTGCCTAGATCTCAAGGTCGTCCAAGTTGGATTTTTCCTCGGAGGGGCCACCGGCACCCACCCGAGCAGCAAGAGCTACTGCCATCAACTTCTTTTGTTCCTTCACGGACATATCAGTCATCTTGTCTTCATGCAAGCAAATAAAGAAAGAAGTTAGTTAAGAGAAGTAAATCTGGTGTGAAGGAAAAGCGTAAAAGGAAACTTACCCAGGAAAGAAGGGATTTCATTTTGGGATATTTTTAGAAAATCCCTAACTCTGATGGGCCGAAAAGAATCTAAAATCCCAAGAGATAAGGTTTCAGTTTCACTTAATGCTTCATAGTCAAAACCGGAGATGGGTAGTGGGTTACTTGTCTAGTACTAAGAAAATTTATGATATCTATTAGTGCCATAGATAATCTGTGGACACGGAGGACCACATCTAACTCGGAAGAAACGTTCCTTGTAGCCTTTAAAGTTGTAGGTATAGGCTTGAAGGAAGCTTCTCTTTGGGATACCGCTGATAGCAACCCAAATTTCGGAGTCCGTGTTATTTATTTCAAAAAAAGAAGAAGAATAATCCTATAATGGGGGTTATTGTCATGGCTCTGAAAATCAATTCAAAAGCTCTTATAAATCCCCAACTATTTGGGCGAAGTTGAGAAGGGGCTACATTCAACGTTCATAGTATATCGGTTTCAAAATCGGTGAAGGGGAATTAGAAATTTAACTCTTCTACGACCCCGACATAGAAGTAAAACCACTCAGGGTTTACTCACTTGGGTTGGGACATACAGACATTTCCCCCAGTCTCACAAGGTTCCAGAATTGCATCAGTTTCATTCCCTATAGAGGAAACATTCCAGAGAGACTGAAGAGTTGCAATTTCCAGGTCTCTAACCATGCTTTGTTTGAAGCCTAGGGCTTCTCCTTTGAGTAGGTTGTTGGTTTCCATTAGAAGCTCTGCGGAACCTGAAGAATCAGGGTCAGAATCACTATTAAAGTTAGAACTTTAGAATCAATCTTATTCATAACCCTCTCTAGTTCCTCTACCCCTAGAGCATCTCTCACCTCTTGCATGCATTCCTCCCACAAGATTCTATGCTTATCGCTATGTAGGTGTTTCCTGTGGCCTAGTTCATCACACTCTCTAATTATCACCATTCTATGAGTAAAATAAATCAGAAGGAAAGGGATAATGGAGAAGTGAATACATGAATGTATGATTGAAGGGCTTGAGAGATTTCGAATTGAGTAAGCAGCGGTGAGGTTTGTGTAAAGAAGCGAATAAGGAAGTAGGGTTTGAAAAAGGAAGGAAGTATTATAAAGGGTGAGAAGGAAGAGGAAGCGTGTTGAAAGTAAAATCCCACTAGGTGGTAATCATTGCTCCTATATAGGTGACTGTTTAGTAGAACTGGAGAGTGTGGTACACGCGCCTGCGGATCTTCTTAACCGACGTATATCTCATCTATGATCTGTGATTGTTGTATTTATCGACCATAAGACTTCAAAACATGAAATCATATACTCGGGGGGCTTATGATCGTACATAAAATCCCAACCGAGCTATAAAGTCGGAAGTGGAAAGGTAGGAGCCGAAAATGGTGCCCGAATGGAGATTATGGAGGCCAAACTATGGATCAGGCATACATCCTGGTCATATGAGCCAAGACCCATCCCGACTAATGAAACGAATGTTTTGGACGAGCTAGAGGTAACTACCACATTGATCTTGGCAGCGCACATTACACTATGAAGCCATCATTTTTAGAAATGGCTGACATTATGCATCTTTAATTCAGTTATGGAGCTGGAAGCCATTATTGGCGCTAAGAGGTGGAAGTCACGTAGTCATTGTATATAAAGGGCTCCCGCCAACGAGATAAGCAAGACATTCATCAGCTTGGAGTTCAAGATACTTAGTTTGAGCCTCCAAATCCCTAAATATAGATATATAAGTTTTTCCTGCAAGAACATAAAAGAAGCTTGTTGCCCTTGGTTTTTAGAAGATACCGAGAAGAATGCGACGCTTGGGATGTATCATATTTCATTGTATTTTTTATTTAAAATGTAACTATTGTACCCCAAAATTTACCCTCTTCTTTTCCATATTTTTGGCTTATAATTCGATTTCATAAACATACATGTAGTCACATGCATATCATTAATCATGGGGTTACCAGGGTCAAAGTATCCCAAGTGGTGAAAGAAATGGTGCATTTCGGTTGTCTCAGATCACTTTGAGTCTGATATCGATATTCTTCGATTCGCATGCTCAATACAACATATTATGGTCAGAAGGATATTTCAGTTTGATTTCTTAAGCATTGGGATCATTTCGATATATTCTCTGATTTATCTGTTTAGATCGGAGGCCGTTTTGTCAAAGAAAAGAATTTATTCGCTTATTTCTCAATAAAGCTAATTTTTGCTTTTCTATGCGTTTTGGGCACTCTAGAAAGTGTATCTCTCAGCTCATCAGGTATTTTCTGATGATTCTTGACCAGCAAGTCCCTCTCATTATTATCTACAACTTCCGTTTGAAATTCGGAAGCAAATTATGTGAGGAAGGTCCCCGGAAAATCGATTTCTGAGAAGGATTAAACTGAATTTTAATGCTGAACCGTGTGTTTGTGCACTAAAAAATTCATATCTCCTAGCTGGAAACTCGAAACTGAGCGGAGATGATTTTTAAAATTCCGTATTGAATCCCTATACAACATTCATTCATAACTCGGGAGCTGATTCCTCACTGTTTAAGACCAATTTTTTATTCTTCTGATGCAATTTTGAGTTGAACCGAGCAATTTCCATCTGGTATGTGAACTTTGAAAAATCATATCTCACTCGATTTTTATCGAAACTAGATGTGAACAGTGCCAAAATTTCACAATTTCTGTTAGCTTTGATTGTCTCAAAAATACTCGCTTTCAAATTTTAATCAGAAGACCCTCGCTCGAGGCATTTTCTCCGAAAAAGACATTGACAATTCTGCATGTGTCAATCGCCTAAAAACTGGGTTGAAACTTCAAAAATTTATATCTCCTTGACCGTTCATCCGATTGCGTCAAAATTTCAATTCATTTAAGAAAAATCACGTTCCAGACATTTTTCGTTTAGAATGCGACTTCAAATTCTCGACGAATTGGGCTGTTTTGAATTAATTACGAAAATTATTTGGATAATCGCGATTTGGGCTTAATTGTGGAACCAAGGCACTCTAAGGCCCAAATTTTAACACTATAAATAATTTTTTTCCTTAAAAAATCACAACAACACAATCCTTTTCTTAAATTTCATCCCAAATCACTCTAAATTCTCTCTAATTCTCTCTCAAAGCAAAATAAAACAATAAGAACAAAATTTGAAGCAAGTTTTCCCTCCAAAAACCCTTCAAGGCCGAGCAGCCTCCTCCCCTTTCCATTAGCCTCCGTGCCGGACCGGCTAGTCACCAGCCAGCTGCCGGTCAGCTCCTCCCGGTCGATCACCTTCCTGCCACCGACCGTTCACCTTCCTCCACCGGTCGGTGCCCTCTATTTCTGGTCAAACCCCCTCCTAGTCCACCCTTCCGACGGACTGACCAGCCTCCTTCTCTCAACCGCCCTTCCAGCCACCTCCTAAGGCCGAACAACATCTCTCTTTGCTCGGAGCACCTCCCACCGCCGTGTACAACCTTTCCTCCTCCTGCTACAGCTCGACCAAGGCTAGGAAGGCCTTCCAAACTTCAATTTTCCTCAATTTCAAGAATTAAGCCTTGATTCTTCCGATTTCGATTTCTATTATTATCATCAATTGGAGCTAGGATTGGGTATTTTCTTCAAGAATTCAACTCAAACTTCAAGTTCAAGTAAGTGATTAATTCAATTAAGCACTTCTTTTAGGCTATTTTTGACTTTTAGTTTTTTTTTTTGAAATTGAATAGTCGAATTGATCGTATTTTTAGTGTGGATTCTGATTCATGAATTTGGTTTTGTCGAATTCTTTGATTTGATTGTGTTTTGTTGACATTAAAGTGTGTCGATATGAAGGAATTTTGTACATAACACACACATACACTTGTGTAATTGTTTTCCTTTACATTTAGGCCACTTATTTGTGCATTTTGCATCATCTATCACATGCTCGTGCATTAGAGAGCATTTAGATTGATTAAAATGCATTAAATTATGTGAATCAAAGCTTGTTTTGCATCCATACTTGTGTTGAAATGTAGTTTGTATTTCATTTTAGCTTTTAGGTGCATTTGCATTGTACATAACACACATACATGCACCTAAATTCACTCATAGAGCACAAAAAACATCCTTATATGTTCATGAATTTGCATATATCATAATTGATATGAACTGTTGATCAGAATTGGAGACATCCGCGCAGTTGATGATCTTCCGAGCAAGTTGGTGAGGAGAAAGGGAGTGGTGTACCTGCAAGGCACTCCGATCCTAAAGTAAGCAAGTGTTCGAATGAGAAGGTAGAAAGTATTTGGGTTTTAGAGTGTAAGAAAGTGGTACCTTGCCCTTAAAGATATGAAGGTTTATATAATAACATAGGAGGATTCTCATTGGCTTCTATATTTGGGCCGAGATGTGTGGATCCACAAATATAGCCATCTAGGATGACGAGGTCAAGACCGGGCAGATCTTCTCACAACTAGCCGTTATGTCGGGCACATAGCGCATAACGGGAACTCTTGGCGATTATTAGGGTCGTCGTTTGGCTCGACGCATGTCGAGCGTAGCATGCCCGAAATGCGCTGATGAGCGCCATGACGACTTTGTCGGGATGAACCGGTTGTTGCGTATAAGGGAAGAATGACCCGCCCAAATGTTTACGGGCGATCCAGAACAGTATCCCCACAAGTCGTTACGTTTGCTCGTAGACATGATGACTTGATATCGAAGGAGAAGCCAAAATTGTTACGCTCGAGGATGCAAGGGAATACCGAGGAAACGAGGAGTTAGAATTTGTAGCATTTTGCCTACGTGGCCTTGAGCCGCGTGAAGTGGCTACTGGCAGGCCTAGGGACTAGGGTATAATGATGATTTGCTTAGGTCCCTGCCTAGGCCCAGACCCATACATGCACAGGGGGTTTATAAAAGCCAGAGGTTTACATAATTCATAACTTTTCGATCCCTATACCATTTGATTATTTGCACTTGCTTTCGCTCGGCTTACTCGTTCATCAATCCGGGAACTACTTTCACGGTGGTCTACACCGTCTTCTGCTTACCAAATCTTCTGTTTGTTCAAATTTCCAGTCCGCTCCACTTGTAAACTGTATGTTTTTGACCCTTTCATAGGAATTTTGTTGTTTGAACCTTGCATGTAGAGATACATACGGTTAGGGTTTATGTTTGTAGAGTTTTTCCTGGTGGTAAGCGGCTGTTCCGCCTCTCATTGGCAGTTTGTGCCACCGGAAAAGCTATTTGTGCTTGGTGATCTAGGTCTGAGTATTCCTCACTCTAGGGAGGGCTTTTGGTCAGGGATATGATCCTTGATCATCAAAGCCCTTTCACTTGATTAGTGGTGGAAGGGTTGTTCTGCAAATTCAGGAAAATCACCATCTAGATCTACCTCTATTGAATGGAGTAGTGATAGTCTACCTGTGCCTGAGGTCGAGGGGAGCCCCCCAGCGGTGGACGTCGATTAGGTTAATGAGGATAACCTAGTGGTCTGGGCCTCTTCTGATATGGTGAAGTGTGCCACCCAATTTCTAAATAATCCCAACAAGGCGTTTTCCCAAGTGAGCTCGTATGCTGCGACCGGGGCTCCCAGGGGGGGGAGGGACCATCCGACTATAGAAGATTGGTCCGTGTATATACCGACCATAGATGGTCGAATATGTTCGAGATATGAGGCTTGTTACATACCAGTCTATGACGTATGGTTTCGGGAGTTGGGTTTTCGAGTACTCTTCACCGATTTTCAAGTGGGCATCTTACATCACAACTTCACCCGATGCCATAGGGTTTATACACGCGTTTGAGATTTTTTGTGAACACCTGGAGGTGGGGGCCACCCTTGAGCTGTTCTTCTATATCTTCTACCTTTAGAGAAGCTCGACGAAGGTGGAGGGGAAAGTCCGATGGGGACTGGTATCGTTGAAGCATCAGAATGGGATGCTCTTCAAGGCGTTCTAGGAGTTTGTGCTCTATTTCAAGGATAGATTCATGCTTATTCGTCCAGTCTCTGAACGGGTGTAACGTGTTTCGGGTAGTCCCATGCCTGCGAAGAGATGGGACCCTGTGTTATAATGAGCAGGGAGAGCGACAGTATGTGTTCGTCAGGAAATTCAAGTTCTGGTGGTCGAAGAAACACTTTGACAAGACCCCAAACTTTTATGTTTGGGCTCAGAGCGAGCTAAGCGATGAGGACTTGGCTAGTTTTGAATGTTTATCCTCGTTTATTGCGAGCTTCCCCCGCGTTTGACGCATAGGAAAAGGGGAGAAACTGCTTCTAGACAATGACAGGGATGAAATCTCCGAGCCTGGTATTATAAATATCAGAGAGCTCCTTGCTTGCGGGGATCCCAAGGAGTATTTGGGTAGTTGTTTTGTCCCTGCTATCTTGCTCTATTATACGGGTGTTTAATCTTTATGCTAATCCGTTTGTGTTTCTTTGTTTTGCAAATAGGATGAATCCGGCTATGGAGCGTGTAGTCCGACAAGCTATGAGGAAGAAGGGCACCTCTCCGACGGAACCGGGAATGGTAGGTGCGACCGGATCTTGGAAGTCATCTTTTGGCCCGATGCCGGGGACTTTGTCTCTTCAGCAGGTGACATCGATGTCAAATAGGATAAGGTCTGAAATAGATCTAACTAGGGAGAGGGAGAAGGGGAAGTTTACCCTTCCTCCCTGTTGGCATGGCAGGAAATATTTCGAGGCCTCCACTTTGGTCCTTCCTCACGCCGAGAAGCTCATGCCCGAGGCTCTGGATCGCCCGTCTAAAAGGTCTGCTTTAGCTAAGGACATGGAGGCATTGATGTGGATCCTTGAAATGGCCGCCGCTTTTTCCGAGCAAAATCAAGTCCCAGATACTGAATTACTTTAACTTAGGAACAAGTTAAAGGAAGTCGAGAGGAAGGGGGAGGAAGATCGGAAGAAGTAGTCAGAGGAACGTGGGGCCATGGTCGAGCGATATGATGCAGCCGTGAAACAGGGTCGTGAGGCCAAGAAGGAGCTTGTCTGTATGAAGAAAGAGATGACCCGGAGAAGGTGAGCCCACTGAGTTTTCAGATGTGAGGACTCAGGCAGAGTTCATAAGTCGAGTCCATCAGGCCTATGACGATGTTGTGGTCGCCTCTACGGCTACCTTCGACAATGCCGTGTCGCAGATTCGTGTCTTGAACCCCAGAGTGGAACTGAGGATGGATGGAATCGGGGTTCAATACTTCATTGATGGAGGTGAGATTAAGAAGCCCGACTTCCTCATTGACGATATGGTCGTTGACGAGACTCCTCCGCAGCCAACTTTTGGAAATTCCTTTGGTCATCCTGTTGAGTAATTCTGATTCTTTGTTCTTAACATGTTTGTTTGGATGACGCCCATTTATGTAATGATAAATTTTGACATGTGTTGGTCGTTTTTTGATTAATTTTCTTTGTTGCGATGGATCCCCCACTACAAATCCTAGACAAATCCGGTCCTCGTGGTCGTAATTTATTGTTAGAAGTATTTGTTGTTTATTTGATAATGTATGTATGTATTGTTAGCTATTTTCGGGGGAGGAACGCTTGTTATTTGTGCATGGTTTTTTGACTGTGGGGATACTAGTCAAAATGGGCCAGCTTGTCGCTGGCCTTGGTCTGCAACTCAAGCTTTGATTAAAGGCCTGAGATCAGTGGCGTGAACGTCCCATCGTGAGTTGGGTGTTCTGCCGGGAGATGTACTTAGACAACGGGGCTCGTTTGAGTCCCCCGTGTCGGGGCGAGGACATGGTTTGTTATGACGGAGCCAATGTCCCTTTATGCGCCATAATTCCATGCAATGCTAGTAACGTGGCGAGTGTGGTGTCGAGCTTTAGGTGTTCGTGTGATTTCCTGATATGCGTTTACCATTAATATTTTAACTATAGTATTGTTTAAATTTTTCACCGTTCCACGATTGAGTGAGTTGTTCCCCTTTCAAGTTTTCTAGGTAGTATGCCCTCGTTCATGTTTTGGCACAGACTCGGTACGAGCCTTCCTAGTTTTGCACGAGCTTCCCTTCGGTGGAGCTCTTAAGGTTTCGCTTAAGGACTAAGCTTCCGACGTCGAATTCCCGGGGAATGACTTTGGCATCGTATTAGAAGACTATTCTTTGTTTGAGCGATGCTTCTCTAAGGGCTGCCCCCGTTTTTATATCTTCGGCCAAGTCGAGCTCTTCTCTTAGGGATTTCTCGTTCATCTCCATATCGAGGGGACGTTCAATTCTTCATGAAGGTTCAGTCATCTCTATCGAAATAACTGCTTCGGTTCCATACGCGAGCCGAAATGGGGTTTCCCCAGTAGACGAGTGGGGAGTCGTCTGATAGGCCCAGAGCATGTTGTGTAATTCCTCGACCCATTTCTTTTTTGATTCATCCAACCTTCTCCTGAGTCCATGCAATATCACTCTGTTGGGAAACTCGGCCTGCCCGTTTGTCTAAGGGTGTTCGACCGAGGCGAAGTGTTGCACGGTTCCTAGATGGGCTACGAAGTCTTGGAAATTTTTGTGTGTGAATTGCGTCCCTTGTTTAGTGACAATGTCTTGTGGGATGCCGAATCGGGCTAGTATGTTTCTCTTGTAGAAACACAAGATGTTCTGGACGGTGATTCTGGACAATGCTTCAACCTCGATCCACTTAGTGAAGTAGTCGACACCTACTATTAGGTATTTGTTTTGGTAGGCCCCCAAAATGAATGGTCTGAGGATGTCGAGCCCCTACCAAGAGAATGACCATAAGCAGGAAAGGGACTTGAGCTCGTTTGGTGGGGCCAGGTGCATGTATCCATGTCATTGGCATTTTCAGCTCCGCGTTTGGTTAATATCAGCCTGAGCAAATATGCCCTCTGTTCTTAGTATGTGCGGTACTTTAGCTTCTTTGGCGCGAGGAGAATAGAGATAGATTTTGTCCTCGAGATAACTGTGCTCTGATGCTTGGGGTCATCGTGGATGGTCCCATCGACCAGGTATTTGTAGACGGGAGTCACCCAGGAGATGTTATCTTCGATGACAAAGATGTTGTGTCCAGGGCGACTATTATCTATGCTTGTCCGAGGGAGTATCTTCTAGATCACCGACTCGTTTCCTTCCTTAGCCCTCGTGCTAGCGAGTTTGGATAGGACGTCTGCATCGGCGTTATGCTCCCGAGGAATGTGTTTTATATCCACTAAAGTGAACTTTTTTAGGTGGTTCTAGATGAGTGTCCAGTATTCAACTAACTAGTCATTTTTTACCTGATACTCTCCTCGAACTTGGGAAGCTTAGAGCTGTGAGTCTGTGAGGATTGCTCCCATATCCTCGGCGAGACGGAGGGTGGCGAGGAAAGCTTCGTACTCCTCTTGATTGTTTGAAGTAGGGAATGAGAGCGCCAGGGATACCTCGATGACAATTCCTTCTTCGCTCTCTAGGATTATCCCCGCTCCGCTTCCTGACGAGCTAGAGGCACCGTCGACGTATATGGTCCATCAGTTGGTTCCTCCCTGGAGTGTTGGAAAAGTCATTTCAGCCACAAATTCTGCTAGAACTTGTTCTTTGAGGGACTTCTTGCTCTCGTACCTGATTTAAAATTCAGATAGTTCTAACGATCATTTGAGCATCCTACCGACCATGTTTAGTTGCCCTAGCAGTTTTTTGATGGGGTATTCGTTCGAACTACCATAAGGTGAGCTAAAAAGTAGTGATATAGTCTTCTTGCGGTGTTGACCAGTGCGAGGGCGATTTTTTCGATCTATTGATATCTTAGCTCGGGGCCCTGTAAGGCCTTTCTCGTGAAATAGATGGGTTTTTTACCCTCTCGCGTTTCTCGAACGAGCGCGGCGCTAACGGACTCGGCAGTCACGACCAAGTATAGGTATAATACTTCTTCCTTGTCCGGTCGAGATAACATGGGCGGTTAGGATAACATTTGTTTTAAGTGGTTTAGGGCTCGTTCACATTCCTCGTTCCATTCGAACACGACTTCCTTCCTCAACATCTTGAAGAAAGGAAGTGCGTGTTGGGCCGATTTTGCGACGAACCGGGACAAAGAAGTCAGCATCCCGTTGACAACTTGGATTGATTTTTTGGATTTTGGAATAAGCAATTCAGAAAATGCTTGACATTTGTCGGGGTTAGCTTCTTTTCCTCGCTCGGTGAGATAGAAACCGAGGAACTTTCTTGCCCAGACTCCGAATGTGCATTTCTCAGGGTTGAACCTCATTTTAACACTTCAGGCTTGGTCGAAGACCTTTCTGAGATGTCGCGCATGATTTACCTCCTCTTGGGATTTCACGATCATGTTGTCCATGTATACTTCGAGCATGTCCCCGATTTCACCTTTAAAGACTTTGTTCAACATTCGTTGGTAGGTTGCACCGACGTTTTTCAGGCTGAAGGGCATCACATTGTAGTGATAATTGCCTGATTCGGTCATGAAGGCCGTATAGATTTTATCTGTCTTAGCCATTGGAATTTGATTATAGCCCGAATAACCATCCATAAATGATAGTAATGTCGTGATTATCGATTATCAAAGTTTGGACATGCCTTATTAAGATCGGAATAATCAATGCACATTCGCCATTTTCCTTTTTTTCTTAACTAGTAGGGACGGCTTCGTTACAAAATTAGCCTCTAGGAGGTCTCTAATAGCTTGCTCGGCAACCTCGGTTTTCTCTGGGGACTGCTTTCACCTACGCTGTGCTACTGGCTTAAGGGCCGGATCAATAGTGAGGTGGTGGCAAGCGACCTCGGGATCGTGTCTGGGCATCTCAGCTGCGCTGCATGCGAAGAAGTCGAGATTATCCTTTAGGCATGCCTTAAGTTGCTCTCGAGCCAAATCTGGGAGGTCATCTCTGATCTTCACGCCTTTGCTAGGGTGATTGCCCAATAGCAACAGTTCGAACTCTCCATCCGGGATCGGGCGTATGTGTTGCCCTGATGATGCTCTTGAAGTCTCACAATCGAATTGGTCCTCCTCGACCATAGGGGTCTTTCCCTTCCTTCTTCTTTCGACCAGGTCCTCTGGCTCGAGACGACTATCAAGGTCGAGAGCGTCGACTCGAGGGAGAGCCTCGGGTTTGTGAGAGCTTTCCGGAAAGTCGATTTTGTCCTTGGTAATGGGTTGGAGGTTGATGGAATCTAGGCCTTTTTCTAATGCCTCGAAGCATCTTCGGGCTTCCTGGATGTCTCCATGCAATGTCGCCACCTTCCCGTTGGCAAACGTGACAATCAGCTCGATGTATCCCCATGGCTTAGCTATCGAGCCATTGAATCCCTGCAGATCCGAACTGAGGTAAGGAGTTAGGTTGGTTTCGTTGAGCTGCAAGGTCCTGAATAGCTGTGTGTACATGATGTCTTCCAAACTTCCTTGATCGAGGAGTATGCGTATGACGTCGAAGTTGGCCATCCGAGCACGTACAAGTAGGGGGATGTTGGAGTTGGGGGCGGCTCCTGGTTACTCCTCCTTGTAGAAGGCGAGCGGATGAGACTTGGCATGGTTCTTGTCTAGGGTGGAACCTAGGTCCGAGCTCGTCCTGACGAGGTCATCGAACCTTCTCTTGATGGATCCGATGGAGTTTTTGGTGAGTCCTCCACCAGAGATGACCATGGTCGTCGGGAAGGATTCCCAAGGGCTGTGGATGGTGAAATAGGTCAAGAGGATATCCAGGTCGGGGAAAAAGAAATCTTCTGGCCTTGATATGCTCAAAGCTACCAGCATGAAAGAATTTTCTACGGGCTTCTCGTCTTCGACTTTGCTAGAAGAGGTTGTTTCTTCTTTCGCGGACTCCTTCTTATTATACTGCTTGAGGTGTCCGTCTCTTATTAGGATTTTAATTGCATCTTTGAGATGGATTCAGTCCTCCGTCACGTGTCTGTGACTCTGGTGGAACCTACACTACATTCTTTTATCTACCCCTGGTTTGGCCGGGGTCTGGCGGGGGAAGCGCACTCCTCCTGGCTTGAACTCAGAGTTCGCACAATCTGTCAGGATGTGTTCCCTAGAATTGGTGAGGAGAGTGTAGTCGCTGAACCGATCCACAATCCCCTTGCTATCTCTTGAGTCGCGGGGTTTGTCCTTCCACCTTCGTTCTCCTCCTCGACGAGATGTCGAGGGTTCTTCATTTTTAGAAGTCTTGACATTCTCCTTGTGCTGGGTGTCACGATAAAAATTTATGGCTTCTTTTTCTTCATATTGGATGTATGCTTGAGCCTTCAAGAGGAAAGCATCCAACCTGGAAGGTGTCTCAATGCCTACCGCCTTCGCGAAGTTGCTGCGAGGGTGTAGTCCTCTCTCGCGGAGGTATTGCTTCATGTCGTTCGTAGTCAAGACTTGGACGGCTTCTTGATTGAACCTCTCGATGTAAGCTCGGAGAGATTCTTCTTTCCCTTGGATGATGGCTTCCAGGGACGCTTCAGATTTTAGATGGCGCCGAGAGGCGGTGAAGATCCTGGAGAATAGTCTCCCAAAATGCTTCCAGGAAGTGACGAACCCGTCGGGAAAATTCTTGTACCACACCATGGCTCCTTTCTTTAGAGTTGTAGGAAATAGGTGGCACTTGATGGCCCTACGGACTCCTCTATAGTCGAGCAAAACATCGATGTTCTCGATGTGCTCGTCAGGGTCGATAGTTCTGTCGTATTGTCCCATCCGAGGAGGATTTTCCAGCCCATATGGGATAAGAATATCCATGATGGCCCGACAGAGTGGACCCTGATGCTCGTCTTCGTCACTCTGGTCGGGAGTGAATGAGATAGATAGATTGTATCTTCTGTGATGAGGGGAGAGTTTTCTCTCCTCCTTTGATCTTGGTGACGGAGACCGATCGCATGGGCGATGAGATTCGTTCTTCGTCTTTTTATGGGATGGCACCCCCGATTCTTTCGAGGAGGGGTATGTTCCCTCTTTTTCAAAATCTGGAAGTCGGGGTGGTTTCCCTTCCGAGCAAGCTTTCTTAGCGAGGGACTTCGAGAAATAGCCGCTTCGGGTCTCTGAGGTGGAGATGAGGGACAATTTCTTTACCAAGCCTCGATGCCTTGGCCCTGCTGGAGGAGTAGACTGTTGGTCTAGTTGAGGGTGGAAAGAATGGCAACAAGTGTTGGGTCTGTATTGGTCGACAATGAAGTTGGGGATAAGTGGACGATGGGGTCAGTGACTTGATTCTTGGGTTTCGGGTTGTCAAAGAAGAAGTCTTGATTTTCAGTATCTTCGAGATCTGGGGATGCAGTCATACCATCTCTACGATCGATGGCGTCTTCGTGATGAGGGGACGGAATAACCCTGTCCGTTTTCTTGACAGGTGAGAGAATTCGGGCATCTCGTGAGGTTGAGATTATCTTTGATCTTTGGATATGATTAAAGAATATGGGGAAGATATGTTCCGATAGACAGCGCCACTGATTTGAACTGTTGATCAGAATTGGAGACAGCCGGGAAGTTGATGATCTTTCGAGTAAGTTGGAGAGGAGAAAGGGGGGGTGTACCTGCAAGGCACTCTGATGCTAAAGTAAGCAAGTGTTCGAATGAGAAGGTAGAAAGTATTTGGGTTTTAGAGTGTAAGAAAGTGATACCTTGCCCTCAAAGATATGAGGGTTTATATAATGACATGGGAGGATTCTTATTGGCTTCTATATTTCGGCCGAGATGTGCGGATCCACAAATATGGGCATCCGGGCTGACTAGGTCAAGACCGAGCAGATCTGCTCGCAACTAGCTGTTATGTCGGGAAAATAGCGCATAACGGAAACTCGTGGCGGTAATTAGGGTCATCGTTTGGCTTGATACATGTCGAGCGTAGCATGCCCAAAACGCACTTATGGGAGCCAGGACGACGTTGTCGGGCTAAATCGGTTGCTGCGTTTAAGGGAAGAATGACCCGCCCGAATGCTTCAGGGAAATCCAGAACATAATCGATTCAAGTTTTTGTGTCGGTGCTTAACTTGCATGACATTAAAGCATGATGAAACTTCACTTTTCACTCACATTTTCACAAGTATGATTTCACCACAACTTGACACTTTGTGCGCCTGATTTCTTTTGACATTCTTACATGTTTGCATTGAATTTAGGTAGAATATGCATTGAGTATGTATCACTTGTACATGATATCACACACACTTTCATTCGCACTCACCTAAAAACCATACAACACAGAAAAACTTGCATTTTACATGCATTTTCACACACTTTTTGACTCTTAACTTGATCAAGCTTGTACATAACTTGAGTTGCATTTTGTTTTGACTTTTTGATTACATTTTACGGATTAAATTCCGATGTATTTAACACTTCAAAACCAAACAAAAACTTGATTGAAATTTAATTCAAAACATGAATTTTATGTTTCCGTAAGCATATTTTACGTTTTCATGTGTCAAAACTCATTTTTGCTTGAAAGTTCGAAGTAGCATTATATGTCCCCCATGTTTTGGCACGTTTCGGAACCGATTTTGGAGGTTTTAGAACCATGTTTTGAGAACGAAAAGCCTAAAACATGGTTGATGCCCCGTCACTTTAAGGTCCAAAAAGTGCGACTTCCACTCGGAATCAATTAAAGTTGCTCATGTTTTTGAATCCATTTAGTTTTTACTCCATTTTTGTAGGTGTGGTGCACTTGCACACATGTGTGTACATTTTATTTGCTTACTTCTTCGGTTTTACTCTATTTTTGTAGGTGTTGTGCGCTTGTACATATGTGTGTACATTCTATTTGCTTACTTCTTCGGTCTTACTCCGTTTTTGCAGGTGCTGTGCGCTTGTACACATGTCTGTACTTTCTATTTGCCTGCTTCTTCGGTTTTACTCCGTTTTTGCAGGTATCGTGCATTTGTACATCCACATGTACATTCTATTTGTCTGCTTTTCGGCCTAACTCCATTCTTGCAGGTATTTTGAGTTCATGCACACATGTGTACATCCTATTATCTGTTTCTTGGGTTTTACTCCCTTTTTATAGGTGCTTTGCGTTTGTACACACATGTGTGCACTCTTTTTCTCTGCTTTTTCGGTCCAACTCCGTTCTTGTAGGTATCCTTGTATGGAATGTGTATACACATGTTCCTTGGCTTGTGCGCACATGCATATATTATATTTTTTTCTTGCGTGGTTTTCTTGCAGGTACACTTGATCGGAATGTGTATACACATGTTCCTTGGTTTGGGCGCATATGCATACATTCTATTGTCTATTTGTTGGAATTTCTTCTCTCTTGCGGGTTTTATTGCTTCTGATACGCATGAGCGCGTATTCCGTCTCTGCTATCGATTCCTTGAGCATTTCTCACCAGTTTACTCTTATTGTTTGGATGCCATACTTGAAGTTTTCCGGAGTATTTTTAGCTAGCAGTGATCTTCGGATTGGTTATCCGTTTGGTACTAGATATCCCTTGTTTATCGCATTCTTTTACAACTTTCCTACACATCATGAGAAGTAGGGGTTTATCGCTTTCTTTGCCATGATTAGGATAAGAGAGTTGGGCTCAAGGTCTCTTTTTAAAGACCTGTAGCTAGGCATTCTGAAAATTGTGTGCTAATTGTATTTGGTTTGTTTAATATCCTCCATCGTTCATAGGGAGGTAATTCTTAGTAAGTGTTTACATTTGTGCTTGTATAGGTCAAGAGTGGTTAGGAAACCTGACATGGTACCACCAAGAAAAGTCCCGCTTTTTATATTTCCTGCTATATGATGATGATATGATAGACACGCATAAAGGGTCTGCAATGGACCCCCGCACAGGTCTAGTCCTTGCCAGCTCAGCACACGAGAATCGTGTTGCTTCGTTTATCGAGTCAATAATAAAAGTGGCAAGAGTTCCCTATTCTGACTCTCCACCCTTTCTTGGGGTTCGCATTTATTGGTGAACTCGCATCATATGCTCTTCAAACTTGACAATTTATGTCATGCGATGATACCACTCATGGGAATCAAAATGTGTCGGCTCCTGGTGGACTTCCTCCTTTTCTCGTGCTTGTGTGACATTTTTGTGTGCATTGCATTGCTTGTGTGCTTCTTCCAAAGCTCTTGATTACTTTATCCCTCTACATCCCTTGTTTTTATAACCAAGACAGATATAAGATAACTTTCTTGCACTTAGGATAGCTCTTGAGCCTAGACATTAGGATTTACATCCTTTGCATGTTTACATAGGTAAAGACTCCTCTTATCCTCAACCATAGGTCCAATCTTTGCATGACAACATTAGGGCTAGTACTAGTTTAGTCTCCCTTTTGTTTTACTAGTTTCTCTTTGCATCCTTGCATGTAATTAAAACTAAAACTTGCGTTCTTTTCTTTTGAAAACAAAACACTTAATAATGATTTGAACTCCTTTAACAAAGGTAAAAGCAACCAACAAAGATAAACTCTTTTTCGCCTTCGGGATCTTTTTTTCTTTTTTGTTTTTTAAACCTTTTTCATAAGTAAAAAACACAAAACCCACCTAAACAAGTGAGCTGAACTATGAGGCTCTGAATTTCCATTGCACAACGGAATACGTAGGCATCTTGTCACGGGGCTCGACCGAGCACAACTTGTAAAAACTTCCTTCTTTTCCCCGTGGTTTCTTTTTTTTTTCTTTCCTTTTGAATGCATTATAGGGATTAAGCCTAGAAAATAGAAGTGGATACCGTAGAGTACTACGGGTGTGTGGGGTGCTAATCCCTCCCCCCCGCGTAAAAAACTCCCTTACCTAGATCTCGATCGTGAGACAGTGGTTTCTTCCCCCTCAGGTTTACTCGATGTTTTCCTTTCTCCTCCGCGAGATAAAAAATATTCGATGGCGACTCCATTGATATAACCTATCAGTCGATGTTCAGCCGGGTGATTTTAGGTGGCGACTCTGCTAGGGGCAATTGACCTATTACTGGTCCGTCCAGGAGTTGATCCTAGCTTTTATTTTCATGTATATTGGGTGTTTATCTATTTACTCGCTTAATCGTACCATCCTTTATGTGTTTGCATTGCATTATATGTGGAATTTTACTGCTTTCAAATATTAGCTGGACTGTTGTGATGTGATCTATTTCTTTGGTGGGTGGGAGTTACAAGAGGTAAAAGGTCTCATAACCCGATCGAGAGACATATAGGACACCTAGGACTAGAGTAGGACATGACAGATATGGATGTAGATCTTGTAGTCAATTATTCCTTCTATTCTCAGGGGAGGTTTCAAGCAGGGTGCTATCGTCATCACGTAGGTGTTACGATGATAGTATCCCTAGGCGAACTTGATCCTAAGTTACCTTGGCTTTACCCAGACCTTAGTCTTACCCGTGAGTGGGGCGGGATCATGATTATTACAAGTATAGTTGGTGACTGTTGGTGACTTGATACTGA
Source organism: Vicia sativa (assembly GCA_021764765.1). NCBI lineage: Eukaryota > Viridiplantae > Streptophyta > Magnoliopsida > Fabales > Fabaceae > Vicia > Vicia sativa. Next base: position 75,457,467 of record CM038793.1, read on the forward strand.
TGGTGAATTGATATTTTCTGTTTGTGACTATGGTTCCATTCAGTGGTATTTATAGCCGTTACTCTGTCCGTGATCTTTGTTTTCTTTGACTAGATCAGAAACAGCACAACAGTTTGAGCAATGTCATGGAAGTAATAAACCCATGATCATTGCACGATGCACTTGCACCATGTTTAGAGGGTGACTACTTATTCTGATGGTGATTATATTATTTCGGCGATGGCATTCATTTATGTTTGTGACCGTGAGTCTCTCCGGCATTTAGTTCTCTGGTATTTTCTATGGCATCTTCATTGGTGTCGAACCTTTGATCATGATATCTTCACCCTATTCAGGGGTTGTATGGCAGTTATCTAGAGGATTGTACAAATGTCATATGATTGTGCAGATGTTACCTATTGTTACGCGGAACTTTGTAACTCATGATCAATGCATTTGCACCGTAGCATGTTTATATTTCAAAAGAAATGTCAGAAAAATACATGTGTATATATCTAACATGCATATTCATTCATTTCATGCATTCATAAAAGGAACTTGAAACTCAGGGACTTCTCTTTTGCTCAGACCTGGTATTTTCTTTTCAGAATTACAAGTCTTGACTTCTCACCACTCCTCGATCAGATGGGGCAACTCCGTGGGGAATCAGACCCATTCAAAAATCAGATGGGGCAGTTCATTGGGGATATGCACCCTGCAAACCTCGATTTGAGATTACGGTCTCTTGGGAAATCATCGATTGAATACTAAGTTGAGTTTGGTCGTGAGGATTTTGATAATAGTGCCAACACATGAATGTAAGCTGATACATGTTGCTTGCGACATATGTTGTTACTTCTCCCTATCCTGTGGGACCTACTTCAAGCCATAAAGTAATTAGTGGATCTCTTCCACAATTTTGGGATCATGAGTTTGTTCGTTGACAGCTAGTTCCTAATCTCAAAGTGAATCCGTAGGGAAAAACTCATCAGCATGTATAGAAGAAACCTGCATAGCGTGCGGATTTGTTTCTAATGCAGTACGCCCAATTACCTTGTTTCTTGTTGGAAGTTCAGTGTTTAAGCTTCGCGCTTTGGGTCCTCCAACAACAAAACTCTTTTCTGGTTTCGGTGCAAATTCTTGATGTGTCTCTCACTCTGAGGCACTTGGTCGTGATGTTTAAGATTGCAAGAATTTGAAATTCAAAGTCCAGTGCCTGTTTGACGTCTTTGCCAAAAGTCCAATTCATGTTTGGAAGATTGCTTCAAGACTATTATCTCTCAACTGAATATCTCTTTCGTGAAGTAGACGATGCTTGGTAATTCAGTATGTAGTTAGCTTGGTAGAGCGCTCATCTCATATTTTGAGAATCACCTGCAAATATTATTCAGGAGCACTCTGGTCCTATTGTCAAAGGTGGAAAAGCGTCGAAGGCCAAGATCCATGACTCGCTCAATAAAGGGGAATTTGTGGTTACTCCAAATGCGGTAGACCTATGGGTCAATCTCATTCCATATCCAACTGGAGGTCTGATTGTCCATTCTCAAGGAGTGTCTTTCGAACCTCATGCACGACCAATGTGTCCAGGATATCATTTCCAACAATTATTGCATGTTCCATGTCTTGATAATCAGATGATTAATCAGATTGAGTATCATCCACATGCTCAATCAGGCCATTTGGATCTAGGAGAATCATGAAAGAGTTTGATGCAGTGTCTGCAAATCTCAACTAGTTACTTCTTTCCATTGCTCAAGCTTTCACCGAAGGAAACCAAGCGGATGACTCATGCCATCTTTGTTCATTATGAGGGATTTGATTTCGATGTGAGTGTGATTGCCATGCAATAGAACCTGACCATTTAGTTGAAAATAGACGTCATCCTGAGACAAAGCCCAAGACTTGATTAATTCAAAAATTGTTGTGTTCACATCATACCTAAAGGGGAATCTATGCCTCAGTACTTTCTTGTATGCAGAACATTTTCATCTTATGAATGTTAATCATAATGCATTGGATATGTTTTTCTTGAACTAATTCATTCGTATTCACTCTTAATTGTTTTACTATGTTTTTGATACTCAACTTTTATAAACAAAGAAAAACCTATGTGGGAAGGATGAAGAACAATATACTAAGAATCTTGAATGATATTTCTTTTGAATAAAAACCCTGTTGACGATGTACATGCCTTGTTTCAAATCCCCAAACACTAGAGATATAAGAGAGTTAGACCCTCGTTAATCCCTTTGAGCCTTGAAGTAGGAGTTTCTTTCCTGTTCATAAAAAACCCTCATTTCTTAACCTGGGGTAGGGTAGTGTTCAGTTGATCTAATTGAACATTCAAAATCATCAAGAGTGTGCATCAAAGGATACAACAATGGATATTATCCAAAGGTTGAGAAACCGTAGCAGTCAAATTTCAACTATCAACAATGTGCATCAAAGGAAAACAATATCCCAATGGGTATTCCTCACCTGCAAAGGACTCAGGAAGTCACAATCACTTCCAATCAATCAAAGTCTTGGGATCGCATGATTTGTTCAAAAAGTGTGAATATACAAAATAAAAGAAAGCCCGCTAAGTTGAACTTTGTAATAAGTCGCTTAGGCAGAAAAAGAAAGGGCAAATGTTGTGAAAGCAAATTGGAAAACCAGAAAGGCGAGGATAACCAAATGAGATCCTCAATGAAGAACAAATTTGTCTGACCAGACACCAAAGCAAAAGCGAGTTAATGTCATGTCCAAGTAACCTTGTCCTTTGCGAAAGTCAAAGTTGTGCAATCAAAAAACTGTAGTGGTTCCTCAACCATCAAATTCCTCTTGTGAGAGATGATTGCTCGTATCGAGTTAACTGAGCTTAGGTTTGGAGAACATCATGAAGGGGGTGGGCACCAAATATTTTCAGCCTAAAATCCTTTCTTCTCAAAACCATAAACCAGGCCACGTTACAACCCCTAAAATTCCTAACTGAAGCAGGGTTAATTCAAAAGAAAAACCGTAACGAGAACATGGTATCCTGACTCCTATGAGGCTTGATATAACTTTTGAGTTGGTATAACTCCATCTTTTGTTATCTTTTGCACAGAAAAATGTGATGTTTCAACATCTTTTCAAAAGATTTTTGTTTCAAGACAAGCATAGGTTGTGCATTATAATTACCATTATTAGGATAAAAAATTCTTTGCATACGAACAAGTGCTTAAACATCAAGGAAACTTTTATAATGAGCATCAGATGAACATCTTGATTATCCTGAGGGGCGAATGACTATGAAACTCTATTGAATGTCCTTTTGAAGAATCATTCTAATTAGGGGCATGTTGTCTAGTGACTCTGAATTAAATTGTGTGGGAGTTTTTATTGCCCAGAAACCTCTGTCGAGCAGCGGTATTACTTCCAATTTATTCAAAGGAACCAATTACTTCAAATGCCTATTTGAAACCGAAGAACTCCAAGTTGAGAAGGACGATTGCGTGCTAACCTATTGATAGGATCTAGGTCAATTACATTCAGAAGATGTTGCCATCCAATGACTCCGTTGATTTCTCATTCCATTGTGGAACAAGTGGTGTTTAAACCAGGGTAGTTATGTCGAGATTCTGATAATCTCCCAAAGTGATGATTAATCCAATGAAGTTACGTCGAGATTTTGATAATATCTCAGGTGATGAGTATTCCAGGGCATTTAAGTTGGGATCATATCCCTCAATGTTTAGTCGAGCTAGGGCAATTGCACCAATGTTGACCAATCTCTCAGAGAATCTGCGACTAGAGGGCAATTTCACCACAACTTGACACTTTGTGCGCCTGATTTCTTTTGACATTCTTACATGTTTGCATTGAATTTAGGTAGAATATGCATTGAGTATGTATCACTTGTACATGATATCACACACACTTTCATTCGCACTCACCTAAAAACCATACAACACAGAAAAACTTGCATTTTACATGCATTTTCACACAATTTTTGACATGTAACTTGATCAAGCTTGTACATAACTTGAGTTGCATTTTGTTTTGGCTTTTTGATTACATGTTATGGATTAAATTTAGATGCTTTTAACACTTCAAAACCAAACAAAAACTTGATTCGGAATTTAATTCAAAACATGAATTCTGTGTTTCCGTAAGAATATTTTGCGTTTTCATGTGTCGAAACTCATTTTTGCTTGAAAGTTCGAAGTAACGGTATATGTCCCCCACGTTTTGGCACGTTCCAAAACTGATTTTGGAGGTTCGGAACCAAATTTTAAGCACAACATGCCTAAAACATGGTGGCTTCTCCGTCACTTTAAGTTCCGAAAAGTACGACTTCCACTCGGAATCAATTAAAATCGCTCACGTTTTTTAATCCATTGATATTTTTACAAGCAACCGAGTGATTCTTAATTGATTCCGAGAAGTTCAATTTTTTACTCTGAATTCGGAAAATCGCCTTTCCATTCTGATTTTTTTATTTTATTTCACTTCTCGTATGCTTATACTAGTTTATAATCATATTTACAATCGGTTTTTCATTCCGATCATTATTTCTTATACATGCTTTGTTAATCTTGACACTTTGTTTCATGTGCGAGGCATTTTGGAACATTTCACTTGAGCTATGGATTTCTAGCATCATTGTTGTGCGCTTCTACACATGTGTGTATATTCTATTTGCTTTCTTCTTCGGTTTTACTCCGTTTTTACAGGTGTGGTGTGCTTGTACACATGTGTGTACATTCTATTTGCTTGCTTCTTCGGTTTTACTCTGTTTTTGCAGGTGTTGTGCGCTTGCACACATGTGTGTACATTCTATTTGCTTGCTTCTTCGGCCTTACTCCATTTTTGCAGGTGTTGTGCGCTTGTACATATGTGTGTACTTTCTATTTGCTTGCTTCTTCGATTTTACTCTGTTTTTGCAGGTGTCGTGCACTTGTACATCCACGTGTACATTCTATTTGTTTGCCTTTTCGGCCTAACTCCATTCTTGCAGGTGTTTTGAGTTCATGCACACATGTGTACATCCTATTATCTGTTTCCTTGGTTTTACTCCCTTTTTACATGTGCTTTGCATTTGTATACACCCGTGTGCATTCTCTTTATCTGCTTTTTTGTTCTAACTCCGTTCTTGTAGGTATCCTTGTATGGAATGTGTATACACATGTTCCTTGGCTTGTGCGTACATGCGTATATTCTATTGTTTGCTTGCGTGGTTTTCTTGTAGGTACACTTGATCAGAATGTGTATAGACATGTTCCTTGGCTTGTGCGCATATGCATACATTCTATTGTCTATTTGTTAGGATTTCTTATCTCTTGTAGGTGTTATTGCTTCGGATACGCATGAGGGCGTATTCTGTCTATGCTATTGATTCCCCGAGCATTTCTCACTGGTTTACTCTTATTGCTTGGATGCAGTACTTAAAGTTTTCCAGAGTATTTTTAGCTCGTAGTGGTCTTCGGATTGGTTACCCGTTTGGTACTAGCTATCCCTTGTTTATCTCATTCTTTTACAGCTTTGCTAGACATCATGAGAAGTATGGGTTTATCGCTTTCTCTGCCATGATTAGGATAGGAGCGTTGGGCTCAAAGTCGCTGTTTCAAGACCTGTATCTAGGCATTATGCAAATTGTGTGCTAATTGTGTTTGGTTTATTTAAAATCCTCCACCGTGCATAGGGAGGTAATTCTCAGTAAGTGTTTACACTTGTTCTTGCATAGGTCAAGAGTGGTTAGGCAACCGGACATGGCACCACCAAGCAAAGTCTCGCTTTTTATATTTCCTACTATATGATGATGATCTGATGGGAACGCGGAAAGGGTCTGCAATTGACCCCCGTATAGTTCTAGTTTGATTCAGCTCAACACACGCAAATATGTTGCTTCCTTTATCGAGTCAATAATAAAAGTGGCAAGAGTTCCCTATTCTAACTCTCCACGCTTTCCTGGGGTTCGTTGTTATTTCTGAACTTGCATCATTAGCTCTTCACACTTAACAATTCATGTTATGCGGTGATACCACTCACGAGAATAGGAATGTGTCGGATCCTGGTGGACTATAGTTATGCTCGTTATCGTGTGTCTATGGGACTTCCTCTTTTTCCCGCGCTTGTGTGATATTTATTTGTGCATTGCATTGCTTGTGTGCTTTTGCAAAAACACTTGATTGCTTCATCCCTGTGCATCCCTTGGTTTTATAAAAACGACAGATATAGGATAGCTTTCCCTTAGGACCGCGCGGTTAGGATAGCTCTCGAGCCTAGACATTTGGATTTACATACTTTGCATGTTTACATAGGTAGAGACTCCTCTTATCCTCAACCATAGGTCCAATATTTGCATGACAACATTAGGGCTAGTCCTAGTTTAGTATCCCTTTTGTTTTACTAGTTTCTCTTTGCATCCTTGCATGTAATTAAAACTAAAACTTGCTTTATTTTCTTTTGAAAAAAAAACACTTAATAATGGTTTGAACTCCTTTCACAAAGGTAAAAGCAACCAACTAAGACAGACTCTTTTTCTCCTTCGGGTGCTTTTTTTTCCTTTTTGTGTTTAAAACCTTTTTCATAAGTAAAAAACACAAAACCCACTAAAACAAATGAGCCGAACTATGGCGCTCTGACTTTTCCATTGCACGAGGGAATACGTAGGCATCTTGTCACATGGCTCGACCAAACACAACTTGTAAAAACTTCCTTATTTTCCACGTTGTGTCTTTATTTTTTTTCCTTTTCTTTTGCATGCATTATAGCGATTAAGCCTAGATAGATATAACACACCCCTTAGCCAGAAAATATAAGTGGATACCGTAGAGTACTACGGGCGTTTGCGGTGTTAATCCCTTCACCTCACATAACAAACTACTGTGGTTTCTTCCCCCTCAGGTTTACTCGATGTTTTCCTTTCTCTTCCGCGAGATAAGAAACATTCGATGGCAACTCCATTGATATACCCTATCAGTCGATGTTCAGTCGGGTGATTTTAGTAACACATTTTTCCTTGATTTTGATTCATAAATAAGGGTATATATATATATAGATATATAGATATAGATAACTATGAGAATTGGTGCAAGCAGATGAAAGTTTTATTCCGTTGTCAAGGTCAGTGGGATCTTGTAAAGGATAGAGTAAACGAGCTTGAAGAAGACGCTTCAAAAGAAGACAAGCAAGAACACATAGAATCTGAGAAGAAGAGTTATAAAGCTCTCTTTATAATTCATCAATGTCTGAGCCTAGACAACTTCGAAAAGGTTAGTGATACAGAATCTACAAAATAAGCTTGGGATATTTTGGAGAAATCTTTTGGAGGCGCAGAAAAGGTGAAAGAGGTGAGGTTACAAAATCACAAGATAACGTATGAATTGCTTTAGATGGAAGACAATGAAAGCATATATGATTTCTTCGATAGCGTTACAAAACTAGTGAATTAAATCAAGATATGTGGAGAAGCATTAACAACAAGAGCTATTGTTTCAAAGATTTTGAAATCTTTGGCTCCCAAGTTCGACCACGTGGTGATGGCTATCGAAGAAGGGAAAGATTTTTCGAAATTGACAAAGGAAGAGATTCAAGGGAAGTTTGAATCTCATGAACAGAGAATGAATGAAAGAGCTGCAAGAAAGACAAAAAGTGATGTGGCTTTGTAGGAAAATTCAACAAAAGAAACCAAAGGCAAAGGAAAGTGGTTCGACAAAGGTAGAGGTGGCTACAACAATTCGACTAGCAGAGGAAACCATAACGAAGGAAACGTGTCGAATTAGAGAAGACTATACCAAGGCAACCAAAGAGTTGGTGTTGCAAATCGAGGAAGATGTGGTGGTAGAAATCCTGACAAGAGTCACATTCAATGTTACAATTGTCAGAAATATGGTCACTATTTTAGTGATTGTCCAAAGAAGCGAAGGAATCAAGAAAGTGATTGACAGATCGCTAAGTAAGAAGAAGTAGAGATGATGCTGATGGTCACAACAAGAGATGAAGAAAAATTCAAGGATCAATGGTACTTGGATTCAGGATGCTCATCACATATGTTTGGAAGGAAAGATTGGTTTTTCAATCTAAAGCCGTCAATGAAGAACATGGTAAAATTTGAAAATGATAATACTCTAGAAGCTGAAGGTATTGGAGATGTTATGATCATGAGGAAAGATGGCAAAAGGTCAGTAATTTCGAATGTGTTAAACATTCCAGGCATGAAGAGTGACTTGCTTAGTATAAGGAAATTGGTTGAAAATAATTACAAGGTGATTGTCGACGACAATATGATGAGATTCGTCGACGCGAATGGAAGATTAATCTCGAAGGCCCTCATGTCCCAAAATAGAACTTTCAAGATCGAACTTAATGTGATGGAGCACAAGTTCCTTTCGACTATAGCAAGCAGAGACGAATGGGTATGGCACTATCAACTAGGCCATCTCAACTTCAGAGATATCAGAGATTTAAAAAGGAAGAATATGGTTTTAAGATTGCCAGAAATCGGCATTCCAAATGAAGTGTGTGAAGAATGTGTGCAAGAGAAGCAACACAAGAATAACTTCAGCAAGGATGCAGGAAACAAGTCGAAGGTTTTTCTTGAAGTCATATACTTTGATGTATGTGGGCCAATCTAGGTGGATTCGTATGGAGGTAATAAATAATTTGTCACATTCATAGATGATTTCAACCGAAAACTGTGGACTTACTTGATCAAGAAGAAAAGTGAAGTGATCGAGGTATTTTCCAAGTTTAAGTCTATGGTCAATAGACAAAGTGGTCTAAAGCTCAAAGTTTTGAGAACTGATGGTGGTGGAGAGTATGTGTCGAAAGACTTCGACATGTTATGTGAAAAAGAAAAGATTGTGCATAAGGTGGTTCCACCCTACACTCCATTGCAGAATGAGACTGCATAAAGGATGAATCGAACTATCATGAATATGGTTCGAAGTATGTTGAAAGAAAAGAATTTACCTAAAGATTTTTGGGGTGAATTTGTGTCGATGGCAACTTATATTTTGAATAGATGTACAACGAAGAAGATAGAAGGAATTACTCTAGAAGAATATTGGTCTGGTGTAAAACCTAGTTTGAGTCATCTAAAGGTATTTGGATCTATCGCACATAGACATGTGCCAGATCAATTGAGAAGAAAACTTGATGACAAGTCGAGCCAAGTGATTCTAGTAGGGTATCGTTCGACAGGAGGTTGCAAGTTTTTGGACCCAATGAACATGAAGATTATGATCAAGAGAGACATGATCATAGATGAGCTGAAAGAATTGGATTGGACTCAAAATGTCAAGAAACATTCAATGAGAATTTTACTTGAAGTACCAGAAACTCAAGTCGAAAGAGAAGTTCGACAAGAAGAACCAGCAGTTATAAATTAAACAAGCACGAGCAGACCTCAAAGAACATGACGCATGCCTACAAGATGCAAGATTGTGTGGTTACATCAAATGATGTGGTGGATAACGAAGGTGAGCTGGTACATTATGCTTTCTATGCAGATGTCGAACCCGTCAATGCAGCTGAAGCATTGAAAGATTTGAAGTGGGTGAAAGCAATGAACAAAGAAGTGACATCCATTGAAGACAACAACACTTGGTAACTTTTCGAATTTCCTCAAGACAAGAAAGAAATTAATGTCAAGTGGATATACAAAGTGAAGATGAATCCCAAAAGGGAAGTAACGCGACATAAAGCAAGAAGGCACATATGTCAGATGGATGTAAAGTGTTCATTCCTGAATGGACCCTTAGACGAAGAGGTTTATATTAAACAACCGGTTGGGTTTATGAAACATAACATAGAGGTAAAGGTGTAAAAGCTTCGTAAATCCATGTATGGATGGAAGCAATCTCCAAGAGCTTCGAACAAGAAGATTGATAGTTTTCTAAGGGAGAAGGAATTTTTGAAGTGCACAACTGAACATGGCGTAATTACCAAGAAGATCGATAGCATATCAGCTATCAACCTGGCAAAGAACCCGATAACTCATGGCTATCTTCAAGTGCAGGTAGATAATGGGAATATTAACTTGGAACACTGCAGAACTAAGAACCAGATTGCAGATATCATGACGAAGGGTGTGTAGGTCAAAGTATTTCGAAGACTAAGAGCTATGATGAATGTAGATAGCTTAGACACAATGAATTAGGTGGTGTGTTGAATATAATTTCTTGTGTCAAAAAGTATTTGATTTGATTTGATTTAGGAGTATGGAAACACTTTGTTACACACATATTTGGTTTTAGATTTAGATAGATTTGATTTAAATCTAAAATAGAATACATTTGACTTGGCTTAGGGAAAAAATCAAATATATTTGATTTTCCTTAGGGAGCAAGATAACCTAAATATATAAATAGAGGGAGTAAACCCTATTTTTGTATTCAAGTTGTATTCACAAAATTTGCAGTTGTAAGTGAATAAGAAATTCTCCACAGTTTGTGGGCAGAGAGAAAAGTTTGCAGAAAATATTTCCTTCTTCTTCTTTTTTTATTTATTTAATTGCTCATTGTCATTGTGTATGGTAACATCAATCTCGTTCATCAATATTGGTAGAAATTCATCATAGATATTTGGTGGATTTCCAACAGAAACAAAAGAATACAAAATCCATAGAGAATATATTGCATCCAATATTTTATCTTCCCCAAGATTTCAATGATATGAGGATCTATCATTTTTTTCTCCAATGACATTAATGAAAATGAATGAGATTAAAAATTTCTGATATATTTTTACTTTAATATTATGTGTAAACAATATAATATTCTGTGTAAATAATGTAGTGTCCAAACAAATTAATTTATTGACATTTTGTGTAAAAAATGTAATGAGTAGTAAATAAAATGAATTTAGTTTTTCCTTGGTTTTGGTCATAAATTGAGAGGTTTGTGGTGGTAGTTTTGAAAATATTAAAAAAGCAAATATAGGGGATCAAAACTATGACCATTCCAACCATCCCCTAGGTTATTCAAAAATCGAGGGGTTATGTGACCAGTTATTATGACGCCCTTCATTATCTTGCCTCTATAACCGGCGTTAAATGTATGCTTTGTAGTAGTTTAATCAATTGGAGATTTAAGGGATGATTAAGTGGTTGAGGGAGAGGGCCAAGAAGAATCAAAAGACATATAAATTAACCAATTCATGGAGATATATTAGAATCTGAATTAATAAAAATGTGATGTTTTTCCTTTCCTAAATGTATTTGTGACCATATGTTAGCATAGTTGAATTCTCGCAATGCATCTTTTATCCACCTTTTAGGGTGGGGGAGAAGTATACTCTCATTTAGAGTAGAGTATACTCTCTACTTAATCTAGGGGGAGTTTAAACACTATATATATTTGTTTATTTCTATGGCCACCACTCTTAGAGATGTGTTTTCAAATTCAAAAAGGGAGAGAATTTGGAACTATATTTTGTAGGGTAGTCAAAGAAGATACTAAAGGAGATCTTGATAATATGTTTTTAATGATGTCAACTAAAAGGATATTTTATGCAACCTGTATGGAAACTTGCATAACAAAATTTACAACCTATGTGGATTCAATTATGATAAGTGATTAAATATGCAAGCAGGCAAATTAGGGTTTGATGATCACTTTGAACATCCTCTATTGATGGTACTCAACTTGAATAAAGTGTCTTGAAAGAGAGAAGTGTCTATAGAAAATCCAAATAATACTAAAGTAAATTCCTATATGATTGATTTAATTGGAAAGTCTTGAAGATTCAAAGTGTGAAACAAAGAAGTGTTAAAGCACATAAAATCATTTTGTCATCATTTTCCAAAAAACAACTTTATTAAATCTCATAATCAATTTTGTAATTTTTTGTGAAACCAACTTCCTCTCACTTTTGAAAAGTTCAAAACCCTTGCAATCAAAATTCATTCTTCTTCAATCTTTGTTTTGATTTCAAATCTTGATAATGATAGATTTGTAATTAATTAATGAATAGCCCATCTTAAAACTAATCATTCTTGAAGATTGGGTAAAGTCTTTCATGTTATTGCAATAATGAGGTTGTTGTCAATGGATATGAAAAATTCTAGGGAAAAAAGAAGATATTTTCTCTAAATTTCCTTGGTAGTTGTAACACCTTTTTTCTACCCCATAATAAATATAGGATACATCAGAGTAAAATAGAATGCACACATACAAATGATGTCACATTTATTTTTCACAACATTCAAAAATATCAAATTGCATACTGGTTATGATCATAGAACATATTCAAATTCACGTTTCCATATAATAATACGAATCATGCATTTCACAACGGAATAATTAATTCATCAACAAAATATAAATGATTGATATCCTATACTACCAACCATATCACAAGTACTAGGCACCAAGGCCAATAATTATATAATCTCATACATATCAAGATAAAGAAAGTGATAACAAAAATCTCTCAAAATAAGTCATAACATGAATTCTCCACACTTCATGTGATATTCCATAAAATAAGATTTCACAATCCAAATAGCAATGAATATCATTATACAAACAATCCATGTATAACATATCCACATCTATCCCATATAGAATAATTATCACCAACACAATCAATCAAGTGATTCAAATATCCAATTTCCATGTTTTCCAACATAAAACACACATTCTTTAATGACACATGAGACATCAATGCAATGTGAATCATGCATGTGGTACCATCGTGAAATTCAAGCTCACCTCGCTTACGATTCAATAACTTAGAACCAAAGTCACGCTTCCAATCCAGTCAAGACCGAAGCCACCAATATAAACGTATAGTCCACTACTTCTTTTTCCATATAGGATCAAGCACATTGTGAACCCAAAGTTTCACTGCCTATGTTTCCACTTAAGGATCAAAGCCATTAATACCGGAGTTCCAACTCCCCATGAATGCATGTCCAATTAACCAACAAAATATGAAATTAAGATTATTCACCAACCTTAATTATTCAAGCATACCACAATAATTTAACACATTTGAATTATCAACTCTTTTGCACAAACATCACATTTCATCATCAACAAGCAATACACATAGCATTTACTATCATCGCACATCATATATAACACATAGCATACAAGCCAGCACATGTTATTCTCAATAACTCACCGAAACACAACATACATATACTAAATTCGTGTAACATGTATTCATCAAAATCGCATCCAAAACCAATCCAAAACTCATCAAAACAATTATTAGAATTCATATAAATTAATGATAAAATAATCTGTAAGCAATATCCTAAACCATTCATACATAATTAAAGAAAACATTTTTCTGCATCCAGTGAGCCGTGCTTCGGGGCACCAAGCCCATTGAGCAGCCTCAGGATTATGCTGAAATATTCTGCTATAGACAATTCAGTTTCAAGCCAAGAAAATCACTCCCAAAACAATTCCTAATGCTAATTTATCACCAATTAAACATCATCTAACATGTATACATCATAGAGAACCTATTCATATCATCAAATGTAGTTTTCTTCTTCAAAATCCCCAAATTCCCATTTCAATTTGAGTTAACGAAAACCTAGAAATTGATATACCCAATCCTATAGCATGTTACTAATCACCAGCCAATCACATACAAATAAAATATAATGAAGATTCTCCCCCTTACCTCTTGAAGATTCTCTTCTTAGGGTTTCATCTCTTCTCTTCTCTCTTCCTCTTCTCTCCTCTTCTTTTTCTTTTTTCTCTTCTTTTCCACCAAATGACAATTCTCATCTCTATTTCTTCACAACCGTTACTAACTAGTAAACTTCAGTTGGGCTTAGAAATTAACACCTCCTTTTTGCTTCTATTCATTTTAATTAGACCTAATACTAATTAACTCTATTTCTACTCATAAACTTAATTATACAAATAACACACATATTCAAATAATCCAATTATTCACTAATTCACACTATTTAATTAATTATCATATAATATAATAATATATAATAATTAATAAATAAATATTAAAAATTGAAATGTTACAACTCTCCCCCACTTAAAAGATTTTCGTCCTCGAAAATTACCTCAAACAAACAACTCAGAATACGAATCCTTCATCTGACTCTCAAGCTACCAAGTCACATTACCATCATCAAGACCTCCCCAAACCACTTTCACCAAAATTATTTCCTTTCCTCAAAGTTGCTTTACTCTCCTATCCTTAATACGGGTCAGTGATGTTTCAATTGTCAAATTATCTCTTACTTGCACATCGTCTAACGGAACAATATGAGACATGTCCGCCATATATTTCCTCAATTGAGATACATGGAACACATCATGAAGATTAGCAAGTGAGGTGGCAAATGGATCTGATAAGCCACTTCAGCTACTTTCTCAGCAATCTGTTAAGGACGAATAAAATGCATAGTCAATTTACTTGCCTTCAAAGATCTACCAACACCAGTTACGTGAGTTGTAACACCCCAATAATACCCAAGGTTTTTATATGCAAAAATCAGAGTAATTTAAAATTTCATAAATTAAATACTGAGGCGTCACACCATCAAAACCAAATCACTTTAAACAGTTTGCTTTAAAGTATAACTCTCGGATACATAGCATCATCGGAAATCATAAATTGACTCATAAAAATCGAAACAATTTCTTTATTAAACTTCCTCATCAAAATCATGTTTTCATAAATTATGGTTCTTATTCACAAAAGGAATAAAAATAAAAGAACAACAACAAGACGACATAAATATTCCCCCCGAGTGCTACGTAACAGAGCGACACCGGCTCGATTAATAGCAGCTATAAACTCCGTCTTCATAACCTGCACGTTACCAATATAAAGGTAACGGCGAAACAAGTAAAGGGTGAGATACTCCAAAACTTATAATTAAAGGCATGATAATATATATATATATATATATATATATATATATATTAATTGGAATCATAAAAGATATAGATTAACAAGTGCATTCCAACACATAACCAAAACTCGCTTACTCCAATCGTCATTCTAATGTGTATAATCTACACTTTATCGTCATAACCTCATCGGCATAAATCATCACAACAACACATAATGTTCTTTACCACGAAATCATCATACATTAATACGTTACTAATCAACATACAATCATAAACAACCACATCAAACAACACCATTTAACAATACTAATAACTTAAGCAACATATATAAAATCATCACAAATTGGCTAAAGCCCATCGTCACTAACATCATCACATCATATATGCATTAAGCATTTCATCCAAGTTAAATCATCATAAAACTCATCATTTATATTCATCGCATAGTTATCATGAACTTATCAAATCATATTCATTTCATGTTTATCCTAAAGGTCATCACCAAACAAAGCATCATATGAAATCTCAATTCAACATCATCAATCAATTAAAACCCAACACCAAACAACTCAAACATAAACATAACCGACTCTATGAGACACGACTATGTTATGCATGTGGTACCCGTCGCTTTGTCCATAGTTAGGAACACATGGAAAAGAAGCCTCGTCGCTTGGCATAAAAGCCTCGTCGCCAATGTAATCTATGTGACTCGACAATAAAACAACACAACACAAAAACATCATCATCGCTCATCAAAATTGGCATAAAGCCCACATCGCCATAATTTATCCAAATCAAGATAAATATATCATCGCATCATATTTGCATTATGCAAAACGTCAGATATAATTCATCATCATCAAAAGTCATGCATTCACAAATCGGAAGCATTTATTAACAACATCAATATAATCATCACATCATCATGTAAACAAGTATTCATTAATAAATACACCATCGCAAACATTATGTTTATTCACTCCGCACCATTATCAATAAATTCACCCAATTCCAAAAACGGAAAAATAGTCAAAACATCAATAATCGTCGCGGAAGTTATTCTTAATAACCGGCATTAATCATAATCGTCAACATCGAATTCGGATTGTCCATACGTGTCTTAAATCGACTAAACCTCAACCCGATTCAATTTAACCGTAAATTGGCCTATTTCGGGTCATCTCGTAAAAACTCGTAATTTCGAAAAACTAACCTCACCACTACGTTCTACACGTCGAACTTAGCTAGCACGTCAATTTTCGTTGAATTGGAGCAACTCGCTCTGTCGTCGAATTTACCGAAATCGGAAAGTCGGAACATAATCGGGTTCCAAATTTAATCGGCTAACTTATGCTCTAGTTATATTTTATTAATACTAACTAGTAGTGTATGGAATTGGGGAAAAGAACAGAAACAGAAGGAATTATGCAGAAGAAGAAATTCTGCAGAAAAACAGAAAACTGGGAAACAACACAGAATTTTGTTGCACACTTCTACCACTCAAAGGGCGGACGCCCTAGATGATCAAAGGGTAGGAGGCGGTTGCCTCAGGAAGGGGGACGGCCGCCCCACACTTGGAGGTGGGCACCTCCCCTATGTAACCCCTCCCATGATTTTTCCCATCTTCTTCAATGCGAATGCTTTCTGGTTTTCTTTACTATTTTCACAGTTACAGTTTTTCTCTTCTTTTTCATTTCTATTCCTTACAACTAACAATAAAACACCCAATAATATACACTCCTAACTCAACCTACCTATGTTATTCAACAATCAATCACCAAAACTCATAAATCAACCTCTCAATTTTTCCCCAAATCCAAAATATATTTATCAAACCCTAACTATATGAGATAGAGAAATCAAACCCCTTACCTCTAGATATTGGATGATCCATGAAGATTCAACAACTCCAACCTCAAGCTCTAGCTCTCCTCTTGTTCTTCTCTTACTCTTCTTCTCCCAAAACCCTTCCTTTTCTCTCCAAGCTTCTATGTTTTTATTTGGCTTTTGTTATGAAAAATGGAAAGAAAACAATGGGAATGTATTTATGGTGTGCCTTACTAGTAAGGTTAAGGGTGAAAAACCCAATTCTAACAAAATGCTTCCCACACCGCTATCTAATTATATCATTAATTCAATTAATTCAAATAATTCCAGGGAATTAAATATCGGATCCGAACGGAATAAAACTGGACCGAACGAAACGTCGCCAAATATATTATCATATATATCGATTAATATATTTATTCTCGTCGCAAAATAAATATCGATCGGTAACTCGAAAATATTAATATAATATAATATTAATTAAAAACAGGACGTTACAACTCTCCCCCACTTATAAACTTTTCGTCCTCGAAATTTCGACCAAAACGAACAAATCGGGACATGCCCACGCATTCGTCCACTCAATCCTCGCGTCAATTAAACAACATACAAAATACAGCAAACACAAGGGTATCTCCCTAACCACAACGTCCAGTCAAGAACAACCATGCCGAGATGCAAAGCCCATACAATGCACTCGACAACCAACTAACACCCAACAACTAAACAAGTCGCAGACACACCGGTTCTCTCGAGAACTAAACAAACATGATCGATACCATCCTAACGTCTCAATCATGGAATTAGTCACACACTCGAACCGACACCTCGAAAATGAGTCACCAAAGATAGGAACATAAAGTCCTACAGCACAACACCGACACCATCGCTAAAACAAAAAAAAAATGGTTATACAAACCAAAACCGAAACAATCAGAATATGATAGAACCACACGTGCTACGCAAACACGAAAAAGATGCCTTCATTCACGCATAAGCACGAACTCAAGAATTACACTTGCAGTTATCGCTTTCAGTCTAGAAAATCACAAGGTCACATCATCCTTGTAGATTACCAACGTACAACCCTTGAACAATAACAAGCTACTCAAACATAACCGAACTGCGATACACTACTCATTCTAGGGCCTATACTGACGGCTTGCGACTATAACTCGCTAGCCCAAATCCAAAAATCTCGCATACTCGCTAAAACTCAATGCTCGATATCTAAACCATGTTGCGTCACTTTTATGCATAAGATGCCAACCGTAAAACAACTTGGTTAACCCTCAAATTCACAATTACTCAGAATGATTACGCTCAAAGCGTACACCCATCAGGACACCTCGCAACATCATCCTCATCAACTCGAAAAATTATCCATTCATTCTTGATTGATCAACGTCCATTGGTCCTCTAAAATACACGACATAGTTCGACCTTTTCAAATACTGTCCAAATATTTCACTTGTGAAACTTTGACTTATACACTTGACTTCAACAAAGTCTTCCCTTGTAACAATTCAATTCCCAAAGTTGTATTAAGTAATCACCATCCTCGCATCGTCGCAATGATCAATACACAGGTTTCTTATTCGAGCACCTATCATAAATTTTCATCGTCCCAGGTGGTAACTCAACCACAACACTCTCTCAAGAAATCTACTTATCAACGTCATCTCCTACTCCTGTAATTACAACACAGGTTGGACTTAGAACCATAACATAAATTTCTATGGAACCCAACAAGAACACCGTCGCGACCGACTACAGTCTCAATAGAACACTTTCCTTTATAACACATCAATCATCTTAAGGTACCCGTGGCTACTAAACCATCTCAAAATCCTTTACCGTCAAGACTTATCTTAGTCATAATCTAATAATCCACCGCGACCATTAGTATCCGACGAAATTCGTATGTTAGTAGTGAACAAATCCTTAATAACCTTCTGGACTTAATTTCAACAAGTGTCTCAAAACAAACATGCGACATTCTTCAAAATAACTAATCCTCAAATTAGATCTTCTTGGGTTATCCGCGATATCAACATACTAAACTCAACAATAGACGAAGTCTCTTTATAGATCACACTCAAACTTGAATTGTCTTCAACAATTCCAATCTCCTCGTTGTTAACATCTGCACCTTTAAAATTTTAAATGAGCACAACTGCATTGAACTCTAACTCACGCGTCCGACACTTTTTCCTTATGAAAATCAAATCGTTCCATGGTAGTAATGCAGTTTTCCAACTCTATGTCGAAATACATCTTAAGTCCAAAATGAAATGTCACAATACACCGCACAAGGTTCTTCAGTACAAAACAAGACCAAAATCGAAACATTCGCTAAACTTTTCACCGGCTCAAACAAATTCGCTTCCCATTGCGAAGTCCCAAATAATGACTCGACCATCTCAAGTCAAAGTACCCACGATCAACACCAATTATAAAAAGATCTTCCATCTAACTCACAAAGTTAACCATCCAAAACAAAGGAACTTCTAAGCTCTGAAATAACCCCCTTGAAGTCTTCTACAAGACACGAAATAAATCTTCGCGGAATTGTCCATAATATCACCGTCTAAGTCGCTTACTTAAGACACTCACGTCCAACAGTTCCAAAACTCCTTCTTTAGAATACTCGACATGCACCGATCTAACTTCACTACTGATAACGCAACGCTCGAATGCTTGCTACAATTCCTTAACTTGATGTGAACCAAATAATATCCATGAACAAGAAATAACTCTTACAGCTACTCATGAGAGTACTATCTGAACATTCCAAAATCACACCTGACGCATCAGTCACACTAATGACATCAACAAACACTCGCCAGGACCATACACTATCTTGAAAAGCATTGTCTAAACATCTTCAGTTCACACACTAACCCGTAGACAACCTGACATCGCATCAATCTCACTAAACACATAAACTCCAATTAACTGATTCATCCAAATATCAATCCTTGGAAGTAGATACTTGTCCTCAACATCCACTTCGTTACTTTGTCTGAAAATGACACACCAACTTAAGCGACCTTCATTCCTTTTTGAACAACACAACTGGGGCACTCCCCGGTGACCCGCTCGAATAAACAAACTCTGCTCAAACCAATCCTCAAGTTGACTCTTCAACTCTAACTCCGAAGCAAACATCCCTTAAGAATACTTCAAATCACAACTAATTCCAGAAACTAAATCCATTAAAACTTCACCTCGCACTACGGCGGTAATTCATTCACATCTTCACAATACGCTTCAGAAGAATCACAACAAGAAGCTCGCTTGCCAAAATCTTGTTTCTCACCAAAAATCCAAATTCGCCTACCACTCAAGTAACCATGCATTACCTTGTGCCAACTCGTCTGCTTCGCACACTATTAAGCTGGCAAGACAAGTCTATCCCAACCAACATAAATCCCGACTACTATCAACAAGAGATCAAGGGTGATTAGTTCCTCAATTTTTCAATAGACCGTCGACAATCATGACGGTGACATAAACCATCTTTACCAAACTATAACAGCGTCTTCAAACTTACGCTTCAAGTTACCAAAGCGTAACACTGCTTAAGGCTCCATCTCTAAGCCACAAGCACCACCAAGAACTAAAACTTCTCCCCCACTTATTTCAAACTCAACACTGCAGACAAACGAATAGAAACAAGCAAGTATCGATAGTGTTTCACACACATGTCACATACAACAGGGTTCAAACACATTAATAACCTGACCGACAGACCGACCTGCTCTAATACCACTAATGTAACACCCCAATAATACCCAAGGTTTTTATATGCAAAAATCAGAGTAATTTAAAATTTCATAAATTAAATACTGAGGTGTCACACCATCAAAACCAAATCACTTTAAATAGTTTGCTTTAAAGTATAAATCTCGGATACATAGCATCATCGGAAATCATAAATTGACTCATAAAAATCAAAACAATTTCTTTATTAAACTTCCTCATCAAAATCATGTTTTCATAAATTATGGTTCTTATTCACAAAAGGAATAAAAATAAAAGAACAACAACACCAAACAATCGCAATTCAACATCATCATTCAATTAAAACCAAACACCAAACAACTCAAACATAAACATAACCGACTCCATGAGACACGACTATGTTATGCATGTGGTACCCGTCGCTTTGTCCATAATTAGGAACACTTGGCATAAAAGCCTCGTCGCTTGGCATAAAAGCCTCGTCGCCAATGTAATCTATGTGACTCGACAATAAAACAACACAACACAAAAACATCATCATCGCTCATCAAAATTGGCATAAAGTCCACATCGCCATAATTTATCCAAATCAAGATAAATATATCATCGCATCATATTTGCATTATGCAAAACGTCACATATAATTCATCATCATTAAAATTCATGCATTCACAAATCAGAAGCATTTATTAACAACATCAATATAATCATCACATCATCATGTAAACAAGTATTCATTAATAAATACATCGTCGCAAACATTATGTTTATTTACTCCGCACCATTATCAATAAATTCACCCAATTCCAAAAATGGAAAACTAGTCAAAACATCAATAATCGTCGCGAAAGTCATTCTTAATAACCGACATTAATCATAATCGTCAACATCGAAATCCGATTGTCCGTACGTGTCTTAAATCGACTAAATCTCAATTCGATTCAATTTAACCGTAAATTGGCCTATTTCGGGTCATCTCGTAAAAACTCTTAATTTCGAAAAACTAACCTCACCACTACGTTCTACACGTCGAACTTAGCTAGCACGTCAATTTTCGTTGAATTCAGAGCAACTTGCTCCGTCGTCGAATTTACCGAAATCGGAAAATCGGAACATAATCGGGTTCCAAATTTAATCGGCTAACTTATGCTCTAGTTATATTTTATTAATACTAACTAGTAGTGTATGGAATTGGGGAAAAGAACAGAAACATAAGGAATTATGCAGAAGAAGAAATTCGCGAAAAAGCGAGCGCAAGCGAGCGGGAAGCAACACAGAATTTCGTTGCACACTTCTACCACTCAAAGGGCGGACGCCCTAGATGATCAAAGGGCAAGAGGCGGACGCCTCCCCCATGTAACGCCTCCCATGATTTTTCCCATCTTCTTCCCTGTGAATGCTTTCTGGTTTTCTTTCCTATTTTCACAGATACAGTTTTTCTCTTCTATTTCATTTCTATTCCTTACAAATAACAATAAAACACCCAATAATATACACTCCTAACTCAACCTACCTATGTTATTCAACAATCAATCACCCAAACTCATAAATCAACCTCTCAATTTTTCCCCAAATCCAAAATATATTTATCAAACCCTAACTATATGAGATAGAGAAATCAAACCCCTTACCTCTAGAGATTGGATGATCCATGAAGATTCAACAACTCCAACCTCAAGCTCTAGCTCTCCTCTTGTTCTTCTCTTACTCTTCTTCTCCCAAAACCCTTCCTTTTCTCTCCAAGCTTCTATGTTTCTATTTGGCTTTTGTTATGAAAAATGGAAAGAAAACAATGGGAATGTATTTATGGTGTGCCTTACTAGTAAGGTTAAGGGTGAAAAACCCAATTCTAACAAAATGCTTCCCACACCCCTATCTAATTATATCATTAATTAAATTAGTTCAAATAATTCCGGGGAATTAAATATCGGATCCGAACGGAATAAAACCGGACCGAACGAAACGTCGCCAAATATATTATCATATATATCGATTAATATATTTATTCTCGTCGCAAAATAAATATCGATCGGTAACTCGAAAATATTAATATAATATAATATTAATTAAGAACAGGGCGTTACATGATTAACTCTAAAAAATACATGATCTTTTTTCTCAAAGCTAAGATCCTTTCTCCTCTTATCATGGTAACTCTTTTGAAGACTCTGGGCTATCTTCATCTTCTCCCGAATCATCTTAATCTTATCCATAGTCTATTGAACTATCTTAGGTCCAACCACATCACTCTCACCAGATTGATACCAACAAAAAGGCGTCCAACACCTTCGTCCATACAAAGCCTCAAACGGTACCATTATAATACTTGAATGGAAACTATTGTTATAGGTAAACTCAATCAAAGGAAAATAACTATCCCAAGCACCTCCTTGCTTTAAAACACAAGTTCTCAAAATATCCTCAAGCGATTGAATCGTCCTTTCAGTATGACCATGAGTCTGCGGATGATACGTCGAACTCAAATGCAACTTCGTACCCAAAGCACTCTATAAACCATCCCAAAAATTAGAATTAAACCTCAGATCTCTATCAGAAACAATACTTTGACGGAACTCCAGTCAAACTCACAACTTTCTCAATATACAACTTAGCAAACTTTTCCATAGGATAATCCATCAAAACTGGAATAAAGTGAGCATATTTTTTCAATCTATCCACAATAACCCAAACAACATCATGACTACTCGGAGACCTCAGAAATCCAGAAACAAACATAGAAATACTATTCCACTTCCACTTAAGAATGGATAACGGCTGCAACAACCCAGACGGTTTATGATGTTTAATCTTAGACTTCTGACAGATCAACAAGAATGCACAACCTCTATAATATCCTTCTTCTTACCAGACCACCAAAATAACTTCCTCAATTCTTGATACATCTTAGTAGCACCAAGATAAATACTCATACCACTATGATGTCCTTCATCAAGAATTCTCTTTTTCAAATTTCCAACATCAGGAATACAAACTCTATCACGACACTTCATGATATCATTCTCATCAATCTGAAAATCACCACCTCGACCTTGATTGATCAACGCCAACTTATCTACCAAAACCAAATCAGATTTCTGACCTTCTCGAATCTCATCCAGAATACCACTAGTAAGCTTCAACATACCAAGCTTAACACATGAAGAAGTCGCTTCACAAACCAAACTTAAATCTCGATATTGCTCAAGCAAATCCAATTCTCACAATATTAACATTGACATATGCAAAGACTACCTACTCAAAGCATCAACTATAACATTCGCTTTACCCATATGATAATTCAAACTAAAATAATAATCCTTCAAGAATTCCAACCATCTTATTTTCCTCATGTTCAATTCTTTCTAATCAAATAGATACTTCAAACTCTTATGATCACTAAACACCTCAAATCTCGAACCAATCAAATAATGCCTCCAAATCTTCAATACAAACACAGTTGCGGCTAACTCTAAATCATGCGTCACATATTTCCTCTCATGAAATTTAAGTTTCCTCAAAGCATAAGCTACCACTTGCCTATTCTGCATCAACACACCTCCTAAACCCTTCAAACAAGCATCACAATACACCACAAATGGTTCTGCCGAATTAGGAAAATTCAAAATAGGAGCGGTTGTTAACCTTATCTTAAGCTCTTGAAAATTAGCCTTGCGCTGCAAAGTCCAAACAAAAGCTCGACCTTTCCTTGTCAACTACGTTAATGGTAACAACAACTTAGAAAATCCCTCAATGAACTTACAATAATAACCAGCCAAACCAAGAAAACTTCTAATCTCAGAAACAAATTTTTGAACTTCCCATTGAGATACACCCTCAACCTTAGATGGATCCACAAAAATACCACCACTAGAAATCACATGCCCATGAAAATTCACTTCCTTCAACCAAAACTCACACTTAG
The DNA here is from genome assembly GCA_021764765.1 of Vicia sativa. NCBI lineage: Eukaryota > Viridiplantae > Streptophyta > Magnoliopsida > Fabales > Fabaceae > Vicia > Vicia sativa. The sequence continues at coordinate 75,481,755 of CM038793.1, forward strand.
AAAGCTTAGCATACAACTTCTTCTCTTTCAACACAGATAACACAATTCTCAAATGCTCAGCATGATCTTTTTCACTCTTGGAATAAATCAAAATATCATCAATGAACACATCAACAAATTGATCCAGATACTCATGAAAAATACGATTCATATATTCCATAAATACACCAGGAGCATTAGTCACACCGAATGGCATCATAGAATACTTATAGTGACCATACCTTATCCTAAAAGCAGTCTTCTGAATATCATCAACTTTCACACGAATCTAATGATAACCAGATCTCAAATCAATCTTATTGAAAATACAAGCACCAACCAACTGATCCATCAAATGATTCATATATCCAATTTCAATGTTTTCCAACATAAAACCTTTGTTATTTAATGACACATTAGACATCAATGCAATGTGAATCATTTATGTAATACCATCGTGAACATCAAGATCACCTCGCTTCCGATTCAATAACTTAGAACCAAATCCACGCTTATGATCCGGACAAGACCAAAGCAACCAATATGAACATATAGTCCACCACATCTTTTTCGATATAGGATCAAGAATATTGTGAACCCAAAGTTTCACCGCCTATGTTTCCACTTAAAGATAAAAGCCACCAATACCATAGTTCCAACTCCCCATGAATGCATGTTCAATTAACCAACAACATATGCAATTAATATTATTTACCAACCTTAATTATTCAAGCATACCACAATAATTCAACACAATTGAATTATCACTTCTTTTGCATAAACATTATGATTCATCATCAACAAGAAATACACATAGAATTTAATATCATCTCACATCACATATAACATATAGAATATAAGCCAACACATGTTATTCTCAATAATTCACCAAATCACAACATACATATACTAAATTCATGTAAAACGTATTCATCGAAATCACACCCAAAACCAATCCAAAACTCATCAAAATAATTATTAGAATTCATGTAAATTAATGATAAATCATAAGTAAGAAATCACCATAACCATTCATGCATTATTAAGGAAAACATTTTTTTGCATTCAGTGAGTCGCGCTCAACGGCACTCAGCCCGCTCAGCGGCCTGACGATTATGCAGAAAAAATTCTGCTACGGACAGTTCAGTTTCAGCCCACGAAAGTCACTCACAAAATAATTCCTAATTCTAATTTATCACCAATTAAACATCATCTAACATGTATACATCATAGGGAATGTATTTATATCATTAAATCTAGTTTTCTTCTTCAAAATCCCCAAATTCCCAATTAAATTTGAGTTAACAAAAACCTAGAAATTGATATACTCAATCCTATAGCATGTTACTAATCACCACCTAATCACATACAAATAAATAATAATTAAGATTCTACCCTTACCTCTTGCATAATTAGGGTTTCAATTCTTAGAGTTGTTTGACGTTTATTCAATTTGGTAGTGATGTATCACTTAAATTTAGGTTTTGTTAGAATTGGAACTTGGTCGAGCTTTAGTGGTGATTACATTTTGAGAAACCGTGGAGTTTAGAATTTTATGAAATAGAATCATTGTATAAACATATTGTATAGAGTATACAACTAAACCAATTGAATATCTTGTGTATCATCATTAAATCATCTTCAATATTTTTTGAAATTACTAAGTGCTAACGTGATCAGATTTCAATATAAGTATAATTCTCATATTTTTTCTCTAAATCTCCCGCACGCAAAATTTGGTAAACCTCAGAGAATCCGTTTTGGAAAATAGGCTAATTTTTTATTTTAGTATATTTACCCCTCTAGACTGTTTTCTTACTCCATATTCTCATCCATCAGAAAACATTCCTAAAAATGTTTTGGAGTCGTCCTAGTTGAATTAGGAAATGTCTGAATGTTTTGGACAAAATTTTGTATTGTCCTATCGATTGGCACTCATACCCAATCGATTGGGTTAGAGAAAAAAATTGTCCTTAACTGTTTTTAATAACATCTTAATTAAGGGAAACTCCTATGTATCCTTTATTACCTTTTTATATTCATAATCAAATAAATTTAGGATTCTGAATTGTCTATGCAAGATGCCAATCGATTGACTCATTATTTTTGGCCCAGGAATATTTTATTTTTTATGCCAGCCTCTAGCCTATAAATAGAGACCCTTCCCTTCAGATTTTTATATCTTGAAAATGTGACCCTCTTATCTCACTCCTCATACTCCCTCTCTAAAAATATTTTCCTACTTTCTCTCACTTAAAATTAGCCGCAATAATTTGAGAAAATATTTTTATTTAGTGAGGAATTTTTTATTTGGAAGGGATATTATTGTAAATTCAACAAGGAGTTTTTTTTATCTTGGTTGAATAATTTATCCTTAAGGGAGCCTTTATTTGGTTTCAAAGCTAAGCCTTTTAAAAGTTTTAGTTTGGGGATTAAGTTTCCATGCCATCGATTTAGTTTGTAAGCTTAAACCGTTTTAAAAATTACTTTGGTTTGACATTGTTATACCCTAATTTTTGACCTAAGATACCATCCCATATCATTCACATATGCATCATCGCATCACTGACAATTTCAGAACAAGATAACTTGTGTGTGTGCTCCTCGAGCCAAATTAGGGTTTTTGTTCAAAAATTTTCATCAGTTTAAGATATAATGAATTGGGGTTTTAGTCTTCACTCAATTATAATGATATATCTTCATCAATCATCAACATTTGATCTTTAAATTCCTATCATTTCCTCAAGATCTATCATGAATCGACCAAATTAGGGTTTTGATCGAGGATGGTGTATCATTGACTTTTTGCTCAATGAATGACCTAATTGCTTGGAGATTGATCTCAAAATCATCAATGCAATATCTTGGTTCAAAACATTTTAAATGCCATGGTTGATCATTAGAGAATCTCTGAATCATCTGACAAAAAGTCAATTGTTCAATTAGTCAGACTTTGACTTTTGGTCAACTTTTGAAATTCAATTTTTTTCAATCATCAAAACATTTCAAATTATCCATCATGATCATAAAAAATAAAAATGTGTGAAAAAGTCAACAAAAAGTCAAAACTTGGAATTTTTCTAACACTTAGAAAAAGTTTCAACTGTTTTTATCACTTTTTCTCATCATTTGCATGGCCATTTTTCACCTAGTTCCATTTTGATTCAAGAAACACTCATAACGTGAAAGTTGTAGATCTTGGTCCAAGATTTCCAAAATATCCAAGAACTTGCAAAAACATTTTTTGTAGCTAGGTTATTGAAATTGAAACTTAGAGGTCCATAACCATAATTTACAAGTCATTTTCCCAAATTTTTTAAGTCTTTTTGCAATTTCCTCCTTCTAGAAGCCTTGTCACCAAAAGAGATTGGATTTAATTCCAAAATATCTGATGAGCTTGGATTAGAGGAGGATAATATCACTTGAGTGATTTAAGCATGGTTGGAAATTTTAACCATGTGCATTAAATGTGAAAGATTCCATTCTTACCTCTTAAGCGAAGTTGCCAATTCTTCCAATCCTATCCTTTCCTTGATCATCAGACCTCTTGGCCTATAAATAGAAGTCATTTCTCACTTAAAAAGGACACCAAAGCATTCATAAACTTACTTTCTCACTTCTTTCTTCTTTTCCAAGTTTCAAAGTTCCAAAATGTGAGAAGTTGTAAATCTCCAAACCTTGAAATTTCTGAGCAATCTCAAGCTTCAAACACTCTCCAAATACCCTTAGGAATTTATTAGAATCATCAATCCATCACAAAAACAACCAAAACTTAAAATCATACTCCAAATTCCATAAACTTTCATTTTGAGCCTTAACTTTCCATTTCTCAATCCACTCATGCATATTCAAATTTTTCACTTCAAACATCATACATATACTCCATAGAAGTGATCCAACCCCTTGAATCACTTTTGGAACTCCAGAATCATCATCATCATCTTCAACTTGCTCGAGCTGCAGTTGGACTTGGGTAGCAAGTTCCAGGCTATCTTCAAGCAAGCTAAGCATTCAAACTCGATCCTTGAAGGTCTAAGAAGCTATCCAGATCATCAAACTAGCTCTGTAACACCTCTTTTGAAGAATCAAATTCTCACTTGAAGAGGTGAGTGCTCGAACTATGAACTCTATGTTTCTTGTATTCCAGTCCAAATATTGCTTGGACATCATGTTTCTGCACTTATGAGGATTATAAACCCTCAATCAATTGTTTGAATTGTTTCACAAACATGATTTCATGATCAATTTAAAAAATTAAGGTTCATCTATTTTCTTCGAGTTCAATCATCATAGGCTTAAAATAAATGAAATTAATTGTCATCATCATGTTCATGGTCAAAAATTCGAGCAAGTTTGATGTTTACATCATTCAAATTCATTGAGAAATAAGGAAGTTATGAAATCATGGATTGAGGAATAAGATGAAGTTGTTCAGCGCGTTTTTCCGATTTCTTAAAAATTCAAAATTTCAGATTGTAATATATTTAATGGTTGTTGTTTTATAAATGGATGAAACAGCCACCCCAATGGCAGCGCACACTCTTAAGTCTGCCATGCCATAAGGTCCAGGGTTCGAATCCCCCTGAGACCTTTTGCTTTTTTCCGTTTTCACTTCTCTTCACTTTTTAAACTATTTCACCAACTTATTTTCAAAATATAATTTTCTGAAGGCGTGTTAATAACAAGCCACGCATGTGGCACAATGGTTAATATTTTCACCTTTGAGATTAAGGTCCTGAGTTCAAACCTCTCCAAGACCAAAACCAATTTTATATCACTTGTTTTTTCACATTTTCTATCAAACTTCAACATTTTCAAAAACCAATCAAAACTTCTCATTTAGAGATGATTTTTTCCACACTTGTCATTTAATATATCTATTTTATGATTATGTCAAAAAATGCCAAAAAAATATTTTCTTTTGATATATTTTTATTAGGTTTAAAATAGACGTTTTTTTTAAAGTGTTTTTAAATACTTTCAAAAATATTTTCTTCTTGATTTTTCAAACCTAATATTTTTCAAAACAATCATGTGAATACCTTTCACTTTTAAAAACTTTTAAAACATTTTATTGATTTACGCACCTCTTTTCCGTGATCGATTCGATTAGTCTTTGAAAATACAAACCGAACTAGGTTTTTTTCCTCGAAAATCTTTCGAATTCAAAATCAAACTGATCATGGGCCTCCCTTATAGTGTACGTCCCAACCCTCCTATGTACATATTTAGTTTCCTTGTACATATTCACCCTTTGTGTACATATTCAATTCCTTGTACATATTCAATTCCTGGTACATATTCAAATTTTTCGCAAATATTCAAGTATAACTAGTATCGTTCGCTAGTTTTTATCCACTTGTTTATACACAAGTTCCACTGGTATTAAGAGGAGCATTATTCCTGGTGAAACTGCTCTTATTCCAGTGGGACTCCCTTAAGGTGTATGTCTCATTCCCTTATATATATATCCAAGTATACTAGCTTATCCGCTTGTTTTAAACACTTGTGTAAAGATTTGCTTTCACACTCCTTTGTATATATCCAAGTTAAACTAGCTTTAATTGCTTGTTTTATACACTTGTTTATATATTTCCTTCATAAAATCCTATGAATGCACAGAGACACACACCTTGTCACATATATACTTGTTCATATACTTGTTCATGTTTATTTATGTCATTACAACTATTATAACAACTAGGATCTCCATAGCCTTCTCTTGGGCTTCGTATAAAAGAACTCACTTGTTGATTTAGCCTCCTCTTAGGCTTCGTACAAAAGGACTCCCTTGTTGAGTTAGCCTCCTCTTGGGCTTCGTGCAAAAGAACTCCCTCGTTGAATTTAGCCTTCTCTTGGGCCTCATACAAGAAAGAGATATGGAAATCTCTATCAGCCTCCTATTGGGCTTCCAATACTACGAATCACTTCGCTAGGATAAAACCCTAATAGTATGTTTCCCGGTGAAATCACTCTTAAATTCAAGCCAGCCATACCTTATATCCTTCTCTTGGGCTCCCAATACAAGGACCCTCGACATCCCTCGGGAAGCCTCCTTTGGGGCTCACAATACAAGGACCCTTAATGTCCCTCGGATCGCCTCCTCTTGGGCTTACAATCAAAGGACCCACGGGCTTCTTAAAAGCATCCCCCGAATCAATATCAAAACATTTCTCCTAAGAGATAAGACATGAATAATCTCTATGGAAGAAGTATCTAATCTATAGCATCACATACAAATCAAACATTTTTCAAATTAAACACTTTTTCAAACAAAAAATATTTCTTAACTTGTAATTGGCAACACTTGTACACTCAAGCAAAATGCTCAATGATTACAATGAAAGATTCAAATTTTTTTCAAACATCTTTCTTAACTTGTAAGTGGTAACGCTTGTACACTCAAGCAAAACAACCAATGCTTACAATGAAAGCTTTAATCAATCAACTTTTCAAAAATGTATCACATAGATTAGATACATTTTTCATTAAGATAGCACTTGTCTATGTCTCTTAATTTTTGCTTCCACTAGCACATAAGTGGGAACTAAGATTGCTCTGACTTTCTCAACCTCCTTTTGAGAATACGTAGGCACAAGGTCACACCCTTGGCGAGCATACTTCTTTCTCCTTCAAACCAAACAAACCTTAGTTCCCTTAGATCCGAGCTACAGATGCTCTGATTCCCACTAGAGGATATTTATGCAGAGGATCCCAATGATCTTTGAGAGCATAATAATAATAATAATAAACAAACTTAGGTTCCTGCCTAACCTACCTTTCTTAAATCCCAAAGGAGAAGCTTTCCCAAAATAGCATAGGAAATAAAACACACAAAAATGCATAAAAAGTTTCTATAGAAAACTATAGATATATAGGGTGCTAATACCTTCCCTTTATATAACCAACTCTCTTACCTTGGTCTTTCCCCAATACGTTACGTCTAGTTCATGCTAGTCGCATCGCATATCTTATTTAGGGTATTTTAGATTTCTCCTTTTCCATTTTCTTTCCTATTTGGAAACAATAAAGCTTGGTGCTCGCGGCATCTTTTAAACAAAAAAATCAAAAGAGTAAATCATTTTGAGCCGGAGATTCAAATTTCTATTAGATTCCCTCGATCGTCGTTTTTTAACCGTGAACACAGATCAACTCAGTTTAAAATCTCAAATTAGTTCAACTTCAACATGGTTAAAATCTCACTTTTGTTTGAGATAAGTTATGTTTAAAATCTCATCTTCGTTCATGGTCAACCTAGACAAAACCTGAGTTCGTTTCTTGAGTTCAACCCATTTTAAAAGTTAAATTTGGTTCGAGCTAAGTCTATAGCAAATATCGATTTAGCTTGGGGACTAAACATATCAAGTTTGCATTTGGAAATAAGACTAATATTTTCAGTTTGTTTTTTGGATATAAGACTAACCACCTCTTTTCGCAAGTTTTTATTTGGAAGGAAGACCAACCGCTTTTCTCTATTGTTCATTATTTGGTTAAAAATTAGAGCGACACTTCATTGTTCCTTGTATACAACTGAAACCACCCCACTGAACATTGACTGATAGGATATATCAACGAAGTCGCCATCGAACATTTTTTATCTCGCGAAGGAGAAAGGAAAACATCGAGTAAACTTGAGAGGGAAGAAATCACGGTATTACGACTGAGAGATCTCGATAAGCGAGTCTGTTACGCGAGGGGAAGGGATTAGCACCCCACACGCCCATAGTACTCTATGGTATCCACTTCTATTTTCTAGCTAATGGGTGTGATTTATTTATCTATTGCTTAATCGCTACAATGCATGAGAAAGAAAAGGAAAATAAAGAAACACAGGGAAAAGAAGGAAGTATTTACAGATTTGTGCTCGGTCGAGCCCCGTGACAAGATGTCTATGTATTCCCTTGTGCAATGGGAAAGTTAGAGCGTCGTAGTTCGGCTCACCTGTTTTGGTGGTTTTTATGTTTTTTACTTGTGAAAAAGGTTTTACACACAAAAGAAAGCTCCCGTAGGAGAAAAAGAGTTTGCATTGGTTGGTTGCTTTTACCTTTGAGAAAGGAGTTTGAACCATTATTAAGTGTTTTAGTTTTCAAAAGAAAAATAAAGCAAGTTTTAGTTTTAATTACATTCAAGGATGCAAAAGAAACAAGCAAAAGAAAAGGGAGACTAACTAGAATTAGCGCTAATGTTGTCATGCAAAGATTGGACCTAAGGTTGAGGATGTAAGGGAATCTCTACCTATGTTGACATATAAATGATGTATATCCTAATGTCTAGGCTCGAGAGCTATCCTAACCGAGTGGTCCAAATGGAAAGCTATCATATATTTGTCTTGGTTGTATAACTAAAGGATGCAAAGGGATGAAGAAATCAAGTGCTTTGGCAGAAGCACACAAGCAATGCACAAACAAATGTCACACAAGCACAACAAAAGGAGGATGTCCCATTTCCTACAACAGTAAGAGGAGGGCCGGAAGCAACCAGGAATAACCACATACCGATTCTCGTTAGTGGTATCGCCGCATGACATGAATTGTCAAGTTTGAAGAGCAAATGATGTGAGTTCAGTAGTAAATGCGATGCCTAGGAAAGAGTGGAGAGTCAAAATAGGGAACTCTTGCCACTTTATTATTATTGACTCGATAAAGGAAGCGACACGATTTGTGTGTGTTGAGCTGACACAGACTAGAATTGTGCGGGGGTCGATTGCGGACCCTTTTCGCAGGCCCATCCTATCATCATCATATATCAATAAGTATCAAAGCGGGACTTTGCTTGGTGGTGCCACTCTGGGTTGCCTAACCACTCTGACCTATGCAAGCAAAAATGTAAACACTTACTGAGAATTACCTCCCTATGCATGGTTGACGATTTTAAACAAACCAAACACAATTAGCATACAGAAGTGCCCTAAACGGGTCTTTAAATAAACAAGAGGGGTTCCTAAACATGCTCCAACTATAGAAGCCCCATCATGCATCTTTATTTATACTTCTCTTGGCAGAAGAAAGCTTTAAAACCCTACTTCTCATGATATCTAGGAAAGATGTAAGAGAATGTGATAAATAAGGGATGTCTAATACCAAACGAATAACAAATCTGTAGAGCACTGCGCGCTAAAAATTCTCTGGAAAACTTCAAGTACTGCAACCAAGCAATAAGAGTAAACCGGTGAGAAATGCAGCATCAAAGCATATACGAAGTACGAGTTCGTACGCATCCAAACCAATAAACATGTAAAAGATAATGATCTAGGAAAAGCAGAAAAAGTATTGCTCGTTCATATGCAAAACAAATATCCAATTGTGCATTCCTACACAATTAATACACATACACCTGCAAGAAAGGAGTAAAACCAAACAAGTAGACAATAGGATGTGCGCTCGTACACAAACAAGGATTAGAATGCGCACTTGTACGCATTCCAATCAAAAGCACCTACAAGAAATCTATAATAACCAGACAATAGAATGTACACGTATGTGCACAAGCAATGGAATACGCGTTCGTACGTATTCAAACCAAAGTACCTACAAGAATGGCGTAAAACCAAACAAGTAGACAATAGAATGTACACGTATGTGTACAAGCGGTAGAATGCGCATTCATACGCATTCAAACAAGAACACCTGTAAGAGTGGATTAAAAACTAGACAAGCCGACAATCAAATGTATACGTATGTGTACAAGCGGTAGAATGCGCGTTCGTACGCCTTCCAACAAAAGTTTCTGCTAGAATTGAGTAAAACCAAACAAGAAGACAATAGAATATACACATATGTGTACAAGCGGGAGATTGCGCGTTCATACGCATTCAAATAAGCGGATAACCTGCAAGAAGTTGCCAATCCAAGCATTATGCAAATAGTACGCGCATTTGTACGTATATAAGCATTAGAATGCGCGTTCATACACATTCAAGATCGGATAACCTGAAAGAAAGTGTCAATCCAAGCAAACAGACAATAGAATGCACACACATATGTGCAAGCGCAAAATAGGGAAGCTAGAAGTCCATGTCTCATGTAAAATAGGCAAAACACCTTGCACATGAAATAAAGTGTCAAAATTAACAAAGCAAGTTAAGAAATAAAGCACCGAATGCAAAACCGATTGCAAATATGATTACAAACTAGTATAAGCATGTAGAAAGTGAAATAAAATCACAAAAATCGGCTTTGGAAAGCGGTTTTCCGAAATCGCAGCGAAAAAGTCAACTTCTCGGAATCGATTAAGAATCACATGGTTGCTTGTAAAAACGTCAACGAATTCAAAAACGTGAGCAGTTTTAATTAATTGCAAGTGGAAGTAGCACTTTTCGGACCTTAAAGTGACAGGGCATCCACTCTGTTTATGCATATTGCACTTGAAATTTGGTTTTGAAACCTCCTAAATTAGTTCCGGAATATGCCAAAACATAGGGAACATCTACCGTTACTTCGGACTTTCAAGGAAAAGGTGAATGTCGGTGTGCAAAAGTGCTAAAAAAATGCTTATGGAACTCAAAATTCATGTGTTGAATTAAATTCTGATTCAAGTTTGTTTTGATTTTTCTGAAATGTAAGATGAATCGGATTTTAATTCACTACATGTAATCAAAAAGACAAAACAAAATGAAACATAAGCTATGTACAAGTTTGATTGAAAATTGAAATAAAAAATGTGTAAAAATGTATGTTTATACATGTTCCATATACATTTTTATGACATTAAGATGGATGAAATGCGAATGTATGTGATATCATATGAAAATGATATATACGTAATACAAATCATACACAAAATGCAATGCAAAACATGTATTAATGTCCATAAGAATCAAGTATATAATGTGCGTTGGTGTTGTGATATCATACATGTGAAAATGTTAGTGAAAGTGAGGTTTTGACATCGACACACAAATTCATATTGATCATTTCATATGAAAATGTATGAACATGTAAGGATGAAAATTGTGTCATGAGTGTGAGCTTAGGTGCATGTATATGTGTTTTATACAATGCAAATGCACCTAACAGTCAAAATGCACTAATCAGTGGCATAAATGCAAAGGAAAACAATTACACAATTGTATGTGTCTGTTATGTACAATATTCCTTCACACCGACATACTTTAACGTCACAAAACTGGAATCAAATCAAAGAATTCGACAAAACAAATTCAAGAAGAGGAAAGAGGAGGTTTTCGGCCGGTTGAGGTGGCTGGAAGAAGAGGAAGAACGGTCTGGTTGCTTGACTGGTGAGGAGAACCGTGCGAAGGCCAACCAGTAAGAAGATGTGTCCGATCAGAGAACCGGCACCGAGCGAGGTGGATGCGTGGACAGGAGAAATAGACCAGGATGGAGGGGGTCAGGCCGGAGAGGGAGGTTGGCGCAGTGGTTGAGGAGAGAGAGGGTGGTCGGTCACTTAAGAGGGAGGAAGGAAGCTTTTCCCTTTTGAATTTTTCTCTTGATTGTTCAAATGACTTGAGAGAGAATTAGAGAGAGTTAAGAGCGATTTGAGGTGAAATTTGAGAAAATGATTGTGTGTCCTTGAATTGTGAAGGAAAAAATTTATTTATAGTGTGAAAATTTGGGCCTTAGAGTGCCTTGGATCCACGGTTAAGCCCAAATCGCGATTATCTAGATAATTTTCGTAATTAAAGCAAAACAGCCCGATTCATGCGAAATTTGAATCCGGACTCTAAACGAAAAATGGCCGAAACAGGATTTGGCTTAGCAAAATATAAATTTCGAATCGATCGAGCGAATAGTCCAGTCGATACAGATTTTTGAAGTTTCAACACAATTTTTAGGCGTTTGACACATTTAGAATTTTATTTGCGCACTTTAGAGAAATTCCCTCGAAAGAGGGTCTTCTGATCAAAATTTGAACTTGAGTATTTCCAAGACAAATGAAGCCAACAAAGTTTGTGAACTTTTGGCACTGGTCCCACCTTTTTTCAATAAAAATCGAGCGAGATATGATTTTTTGAACTTCGTGTATCAAATTAAAAAGGTTCGGTTCAGCTCGAAAACAACTCCGAAGAATAAACAACTGCTCTTAAATGGTGAGGAATTTGCTCTGGAGCTGCAAATGAAAGTTAGATAGTACTTTGATACGGAATTTTAGACACTAACCTCGCTCAATTTCGATTTTCCAGATACGAATTACGAAGGCTTTAGTGTACTGAGCGCACGGTACATCACTAAAATTCAATTAAATCCACTTAAGAAATCAATTACTTTGAGGACCTTCTTCACACAATTTGCATCTGGCTCGTGAACGAAAGTTTTACATAATAGTGAGAGGGACTTCCTGTTCAAAAATAATCAGAAAATATCTGACGAGCTGAGAGTTGTGCCTTCTGGAGCACCCAAAATGCACTAAAAACCCAAAATTCACTTTATTAAGAAATAAGCAAATTAATTCTTTTCCTTGACGGAACGACCTTCGACCTGAACAGATAATTGGAGAATATATTGATATGATCCAAATTCTTAGGGAACCAAACCAAAATAGTTTTCTGACCAAAATATGTTGCTTCAAGCATACAAATCAAAGAATATTGATATCAGACTCGAAATGATCTGAGATAGTCGAAACGCATAATTTCTTTCACAAATTGAGGTATTAAGAACCTGGGAACCATGTAATGAATGATATGCATGTACATGCATGAATTTTTATGATAATGAAATTATAAGACACAAACTTCAAAATGAAGAGGGTAAATTTTGGGGTACAACAGCGGCCCCTATTCAATCATCCTCTAACTTGGGAGCGAGGTTGGTGTCTGTCTTCCAAGCGACAAGGTAAGAGGTGATTGAATACCGAAATGGACTAAAAAATTTACGGTCTGAATCCCAAAATCTATTTCAACAGATAAATGCGAACTTCGTTTGTCAAACCAAATGACACGAGAGAATTTTTAATTCCAATGAGCCCCACTGGAGACGGGAATGTGTTGTGCCAGGGAACAACTAGATCACACAAAAGAAAGCACAAGACAATGTTGAATTTTGTGAAGATAGGCACGGGTGTAAACCCGACCCGAAAAGAGTTGGCCTCGACCCAATTCGACCGCGTTATGCCAGGAAACGATTGAACATGTCACATGGAGTAAAGACTAGATACGATGACTAGAATAACCACATTACGCCAAGAAACGACTGAGCGAGTTAGTGGAGTAAATACTAGAAAACACCGTTTAGACTTTACGGACTCAGAACGGTGTACTCTGAGGAGAGAAACAAGGGTGAAACTTGTTCTTGAAAGGCATAGTGGGAAGGACCTGTCCTAGGGGTGTTGTATTGGGGCAAGGAATGGTAGTGCAACAAAAACAAAGACTAGAAAATCTAACCACGCTCCACACATACTGCATGGATAGTGTGACACCCCGATTTAATTTAAATATTTATTAAGTGAGGATTTAATTATTTAATTAAATGAAGTCCTAAGTATTATTTTATTTGGATTAATTGGGTCATTAAATGAGGAAATATGTTGAGGTGTGCAGAGTAAACGGTGGGTGTAAGAGAGTAAATCACTCTACTAAGTATTAAGTTTTAATTATTTTATTTTATTGGAATAATTAAAGGAACATTAAAAGGAATATAAAAAGGGAAAAGAAAGAAAGAATAGGTTTTTGGGAGAAACTGTTTTCACGTGGAATTGAGAGAAGAGGAAGAGAGGAAAAGCCGACACCAAGAGAATCGAAGAATCATCGCGAGGTAAGGGGTGGTTTCGATCAATTAATATGCCTTATGGGTTTTGGGAATCATAGGGATAATTGGGTATGTTAGAGAATTTGAATTATGATGATTATGAGTTATAGGAAATAAACCCTATTTGTGTCGGTGTTGGGATTAGAAATCATAAGTATGTCAAGTGATTGATGAGAGTGAATAAATCATGTTGATTGATGTTAAAATGGTGTGAAATGACGATGAATTGATGTTCCTAATGTGCCAAATCGTATTAGTAAGTTTGGGAATGAGTAAGAATGGAAAATGCTGTCAAAAACTAGTAAAATTGCTGTCACAGGTCGTGGGAACCGGTTCCCTGTGGGGAGGAACCGAGTTCCCAGTGTTAAATTGCGTAAACGGGGAAAATAGACTGTGAACCGTTCTGATATGACGGAACGGTTCCCCATTCAAAAATCAGGGGCGTGTTATTTTTAACTTTCAGGAACCGGTTCCGGTCTGGGTAGGAACCGGGTTCCATGTTCATTTTTCCAATTTTTCTAAAACTTCAAAATTCATATTTTCTAAATCAGAACTCGATTCGAGTGCCGTTTTCGTTATTTTCTAAATTTCAAAGACTACCTTTTGAAAAGAGAAAAATATTATTTTGCTAAATTATTTTTAAAATGGTCACGCTCCCGACTTTTTGAAAGAATGAGTAATTCAGGATAATGTGAACTATTATGAATGGTATGAGTTACCTATGAGGTATTGATGCTGACAGTGTTATATAATTACTATTCATTTTGATTGAATGAGATACACTGGTGAATTGACATGATGTGATTTGTATTAATATCATGATATGTGAAATGATGATGGCATGCTTTTATGATGCATGCATATACATTTATTGATTTGGTTCATTCCCATTGTGCGAAGCGAACCGGTTGAGCCAATATACTTACCGAGGTCGAGGTAGTGAGGCTGGATTCTTGACCCAATAGCTATGGGCGAATCATGAATTTACACCGCTATCCACATGTAAACGGAGCGTGTGTGTGAACTCGGTTCACGTTTTGGTACCACATGCATAGAGTCTGCATTGCATATGGGATTGTAACATGCTAGGATGGATTCCAGTGTTGCAATTTCCATTGTTTGAATTATGTACATGTTCATTGTGTGAGCTGTGTTGTGAATTGATTATGACTTGTGCTTGATTAACGGATTAATGTATCTTTTATTCTATTGTATTCTAAAACGTATAATGCATGTTATATTGAATTGAGATCTCACCCTTACTCAACATTTTCAGATCCGAAGTGATTAGCTGCTTGGAGTTGGTGAGGATAGCTCTAGTATTGAGTCAGTCAGTTAGTCCGCGTGTCAGTGTCGTGCTCTGGTAGATGTAACACTGGGGAACGGTTGTTTGAATCCTTTAATGGATATTTTTGAATGACTTTGAATTATGTTGACTTATTACCCTGGAATTCTTTAATGTTTTGATTCAGGATTTCGTTTATTATTCTGGAATACTGTGAATGTTGTATTCAAGTTTTGGTTATGTTACATTTCATTAAACATAACATTGCATTAATTATTGATAAGTCTTCTTTGAAAGCATGACACAAGTTTTGGAAATCTTAATGTTTTAAAAATTGTGACGCCTTCTTGGTTATGATTAAATACTCTGATTATTATTATAAAACGCGGGTAAATAGAAGGGGGTGTTACAATAGTGGTATCAGAGCATAGTCGGTCTTGTCTTAGTGTTATTATCCCTTTTAGTATGCGACTAGTGTAAGTAACACTGTCGATACTTGTGTGCTGATGTAGGTTGTTTTGTAATGTTACGTAACAATGGTGGAAGAGGTAACGGAAGGAATGATGATGCTATTCCGAGGCTTTGGGAATGTTAATGGAGTACTTGAGGGAATCAGCAGGAGTTGCGATCGGTCTTGACATAATTGGGGAATTTTCGTGAGGAATAATCCTCCATTGTTCAAAGGTGCACATGATCCCGAGGGTGCCCAAATGGTTGAAGGAGATCGAGAGGATCTTGAGTGATTGATTGTGCTGAGGGTAAGGTGAGATATGGTACTCACATGTTGGCCGAGGAAGTCGATGGTGTGGGTTGCTACCGGGATCGAATTGGAAGAAGATGGAATTGCATTGACTTGGGGTGTTCGGAGGGCTTTTCGAGAAGGTATTTTCTCAAGACATTCGGTAAGAAAGAGATCGAATTTGGAGCTCGCGGTAACAAGTCCGTGAGTGAGTATGCGACCAAGTTTACTGAGTTAGCAAAGTATTATGCTAATTATCCTAATGATGCAGATGGAGAATTTTCTAAATGTATCAAGTTTGAGAATGGTTTGCATGACGAGATCAAGCAGGGAATCAGGTATCAGCGTATTAGAAGGTTTCCTGACTTGGTTGATTGTAGTAGGATTCTGGAAGAAGATCTTGCTAGTACTAAGTCAAATGCTCAGGGTTATGCTGATCGTAAGGGCAAGAGACATATGGATCGTGGTAAGCCTTACGATAGAAATAATCAGAAATCTAGAGGTTGGAAGAAGCCTAGTGGGGGAGACTCTGGTTCTTCGGGTTCTTCCGTAAAGTGTTACAGATGTGGTGAATTGGGTCACCGAGCTCCTGAATGCAAGAATGATGCGAGGAAGTGCAACAACTGTGGAAGGTTTGGTCATTTAGCTGCTGAGTGTAGATCCAGAAAGATAACATGTTACAACTGTGGTGAAGAAGGACACACTCGTCCGCAGTGTACTAAACCAAAGAAAGAGCAAGCCGGTGGAAAGGTGTTCGCTTTGTCAGTGTCAGATGTTAAGCCTGATGATCGGTTGATTAAAGGTACTTGTTTTATTAATGGCATACCTTTAATAGCAATTATTGATACTGGTGCGACACATTCTTTTATTTCTTTGGATTGTGCTAAGAGATTGAATTTGGAAATTTCCAATTTGGATGGAAGTATGGTTATTGACACTCTGCTCGGGTCTTGACTCACGTATGTTTGTAGGAATTGCCCTATTGTTATTTTTGATAGAGGGTTCGGTATGGATTTAGTGTGCCTACCATTAGAACAACTTGATATTATCCTTGAATGAACGGTTGGTCTTCAACCGTTCATATCAATTGTTTTGAGAAGGTCTTATTTCTCAAGAAGTTAAAGTGGAAGATGAGACTATGTCGGTTAAGCGATGAATTCATTGTTAGAGATGGTGTTGTGGTGTTTATGTTATATTCTTCGACAGAAGTGAAAGGAAAGGCTAAGAGTGGTGAACTCCCAGTTGTTAATGAATTTCCAGAGGTGTTTCCGGAGGATGTGAATGAGTTACCACCTGAGAGAGAGGTGGAGTTTGCTATAGATTTAATTCCTGGAACTAGTCCGGTGTCGATGGCGCCTTATCGCATGTCGGCATCCGAGTTGTCGAGTTGAAGAAGCAGTTAGAGGAGTTGCTTGAGAAGAAATTTATTCGGCCTAGTGTTTCACCGTGGGGTGCGCCGGTATTGTTGGTTAAAAAGAAAGAAGGTACAATGAGATTTTGTGTTGACTACAGGCAACTGAATAAAGTGACCATCAAGAATCGGTATCCATTGCCGAGGGTTGATGATTTGATGGATCAGTTGGTTGGAGCTTGTGTATTTAGCAAAATTGATCTGAGATCTGGATATCATCAGATTCGTGTTAAGGCGGGAGATATTCAGAAGACTGCATTCAGAACGAGGTATGGACATTATGAGTATTCAGTTATGCCATTTGGAGTTACTAATGCACCTGGTGTGTTTATGGAGTATATGAATAGGATATTTCATCCGTATCTTGACAAGTTTGTGGTGGTGTTTATTGACGACATTCTGATCTATTCAAAGAATGATGAGGAGCATGCAAATCATCTTAGAATTGTATTGGAATTGTTGAAAGAAAAGAAACTTTATGCGAAGTTGTCTAAATGTGAGTTTTGGTTAAGCGAAGTGAGTTTTCTTGGTCATGTGATTTCCAAGAATGGTATTGCTGTTGATCCTACAAAAGTAGAAGCCGATCTCGTGGGAAGCGCAAGAAGAATGCTAGATTCGTAGCTTTCTTGGTGCAGCAGTTATTACAGAAATTCATTGAGGGATTTTCGGGTTAGCATTACCGTTGACTAAGTTGACGAGAAAAGGTCAAGCATTTGTTTGGGATATAAATTGTGAAAAGGGATTCCAAGAATTGAAGAAGAGATTGACTAGTGCTCCGATTTTAATCTTGCCGAATCCGGAAGAATCCTTCGTGGTGTATTGTGATGCGTCTTTGATGGGTTTAGGAGGTGTTTTGATGCAAGATAAGCAGGTTGTGGCTTATGCTTCAAGACAGTTAAAGACTCATGAAAGGAATTATCCGACTCATGATTTAGAGTTGGCGGCTGTTGTGTTTATGTTGAAATTGTGGAGGCATTATCTGTATGGTTCACGGTTTGAAGTGTTCAGTGATCATAAGAGCCTGAAGTACCTCTTTGATCAGAAAGAGTTGAATATGAGGCAGAGAAGATGGTTAGAGTTTCTCAAGGATTATGATTTTGGTTTGAATTACCATCCTGGTAAGGCAAACGTGGTAGCAGATGCATTGAGCAGGAAGTATTTGCATATGTCGATGTTAATGGTTCGTGAATTGGAATTGGTGGAACAATTCAGAGACTTGAGTTTGGTTTGTGAAACTACTCAGAATAGTGTGAAGTTGGGCATGTTGAAGCTGACTAGTGGTATTTTGGAAGAGATTCGAAATGGACAGAAGTCTGATGTTGGTTTAGTGGACAAGCTGACATTGATTAACCAAGGTCAAGGAGGTGAATTCCGAATTGACGAGAATGGTGTTATGAGATTTGGTGATAGAGTATGTGTCCGGATGTTCTTTGAGATCGAGAAGGGTATCTTAGAAGAAGGACATCGTAGTGGATTGAGTATTCATCCTGGTGCTACTAAGATGTATCATGATTTGAAGAAATTATTTTGGTGGCCTGGAATGAAAAAGGAAATCGCCGAGTTTGTGTATGCATGTTTGGTTTGTCAGAAATCAAAGATTGAACATCGAAACCGGGATTGATGGAACCGTTGTTTGTTCGGAATGGAAATGGGATGGAATTTCAATGGATTTCGTGTCGGGTTTGCCGAGGACGACGAAGCTGTGATTCTATTTGGGTTATTGTTGACCGATTGACAAAGTCGCTCACTTCATTCCGATAAGAATGGATTATCCGATGGAGAAGTTGGCGAATTGTATGTCAAAAGGTTGTAAGTTTGCATGGTATTCCGTCTAGCATTGTGTCGGATAGAGATCCGAGGTTTACTTCTAAGTTCGGTCGATTGCAGGAGGCTCTAGGTACTAAGTTGCGATTGAGTTCGCATATCATCCACGACGATGGTCGACGGAGAGGCGATTCATCGTTAGAAGATTTGTTGAGAGCTTGTGTGTTAGAGAAAGGTGGAGCTTGGGATAGCTATTTGCCGTTGATAGAGTTTACCTACAACAATAGTTTTCATTCGAGCATCGGTATGGCTCCGTTTGAGGCATTGTATGGTAGGAGATGTCGGACACCGTTGTGTTGGTATGAATCTGGAGAAAGTGCTGTGATTGGACCGGAGATTGTTCAACAAACTTCAGAAAGGATTAAGATGATTCAGGAGAAGATGAGGACTTCTCAGAGTCGTCAGAAAAGTTATCATGATAAGAGGAGGAAAGATCTTGAGTTTAATGAAGGAGACCATGTGTTCATGAGAGTTACTCCGATGACGGGTATTGGTCGAGCCTTGAAGTCAAAAAAGTTGACTCCGCGCTTTATTGGTCCGTTTGATTACCAAAAGAGTTGGGAAAATTGCTTATCGATTGCTTTACCGCGTCACTTGCTAATTTGCATGATGTTTTCCATGTATCTCATTGAGGAGGTACATCATGGATCCATCTCATGAGATTCAAATAGATGATGTTCAAAAGGGATAACTTGACTGTTGAAGCAGTGCCTGCAAGGATTGAGGATCGGAAAGTGAAGCAATTGCGAGGTAAAGAGATAGCACTGGTAAGAGTAGCTTGGGGAGGACCAGCTGAAGGAAATGTAACTTGGGGAGTGGAGAGTCGATGAAGGACTCGATCCCGCTGTTCGTTTAAGGTATGTTTTCGAGGACGAAAACTCTTTTAGTGGGGGAGAGTTGTGACACCCCGATTTAATTTAAATATTTATTAAGTGAGGATTTAATTATTTAATTAAATGAAGTCCTAAGTATTATTTTATTTGGATTAATTGGGTCATTAAATGAGGAAATATGTTGAGGTGTGCAGAGTAAACGGTGGGTGTAAGAGAGTAAATCACTCTACTAAGTATTAAGTTTTAATTATTTTATTTTATTGGAATAATTAAAGGAACATTAAAAGGAATATAAAAAGGGAAAAGAAAGAAAGAATAGGTTTTGGGAGAAACTGTTTTCACGTGGAATTGGAGAGAAGAGGAAAAGAGAGGAAAAGCCGACACCAAGAGAATCGAAGAATCATCGCGAGGTAAGGGGTGGTTTCGATCAATTAATATGCCTTATGGATTTTGGGAATCATAGGGATAATTGGGTATGTTAGAGAATTTGAATTATGATGATTATGAGTTATAGGAAATAAACCCTATTTGTGTCGGTGTTGGGATTAGAAATCATAAGTATGTCAAGTGATTGATGAGAGTGAATAAATCATGTTGATTGATGTTAAAATGGTGTGAAATGACGATGAATTGATGTTCCTAATGTGCCAAATCGTATTAGTAAGTTTGGGAATGAGTAAGAATGGAAAATGTGTCAAAACTAGTAAAATTGTCATCACAGTCGTGGGAACCGGTTCCTGTGGGAGGAACCGAGTTCAGTGTTAAATTGCGGCGGGAAAATAGACTCGGGAACCGGTTCTGATATGACGGAACGGTTCCCCATTCAAAATCAGGCGTGTTATTTTAACTTTCGAACCGGTTCCGGTCTGGGTAGGAACCGGGTTCCATGTTCATTTTCCAATTTTTCTAAAACTTCAAAAATTCATATTTTCTAAACCGTAACTCCGATTCGAGTGCCGTTTTCGGCGTTATTTTCTAAATTTCGAAGACTACCTTTTGAAAAGAGAAAAATATTATTTTGCTAAATTATTTTTAAAATGGTCGCTCCGACTTTTTGAAAGAATGAGTAATTCAGGATAATGTGAACTATTATGAATGGTATGAGTTACCTATGAGGTATTGATGTTGATGTTGTTATATAATTACTATTCATTTTGATTGAATGAGATACACTGGTGAATTGACATGATGTGATTTGTATTAATATCATGATATGTGAAATGATGATGGCATGCTTTTATGATGCATGCATATACATTTATTGATTTGGTTCATTCCCATTGTGCGGAAGCGAACTGGTTGAGCCAATATACTTACCCAGAGGTTGAGGTAGTGAGGCTGGATTCTTGACCCAATAGCTATGGGCGAATCATGAATTTACACCGCTCTATCCACATGTAAACGGAGTGTGTGTGAACTCGGTTCACGTTTTGGTACCACATGCATAGAGTCTGCATTGCATATGGGATTGTAACATGCTAGGATGGATTCCAGTGTTGCAATTTCCATTGTTTGAATTATGTACATGTTCATTGTGTGAGTTGTGTTGTGAATTGATTATGACTTGTGCTTGATTAACGGATTAATGTATCTTTTATTCTATTGTATTCTAAAAACGTATAATGCATGTTATATTGAATTGAGATCTCACCCTTAGTCAACATTTTCAGATCCGAAGTGATTAGCTGCTTGGAGTTGGTGAGGATAGCTCTAGTATTGAGTCAGTCGGTTAGTCCGCGTGTCAGTGTCGTGCTCTGGTAGATGTAACACTGGGGAACGGTTGTTTGAATCCTTTAATGGATATTTTTGAATGACTTTGAATTATGTTGACTTATTACCATGGAATTCTTTAATGTTTTGATTCAGGATTTCGTTTATTATTCTGGAATACTGTGAATGTTGTATTCAGAAGTTTTGGTTATGTTACATTTCCACTGTTAAACATAACTGTTGCATTAATTATTGATAAGTCTTCTTCAGTGAAAGCATGACACAAGTTTTGGAAATCTTAATGTTTTAAAAATTGTGACGCCTTCTTGGTTATGATTAAATACTCTGATTATTGTTATAAAACGCGGGTAAATAGAAGGGGGTGTTACAGATAGCCTACACTATGGTGTTTAGGAAGGAGCGTGATACTCGAACCTGTTCAAGAATTGGTAGCGACTCAACTCTTATGCAAAAGGGAATTTTCTCAGAATAAAGCTATATCCTGAGGGGAAAACAAGTGTCGGGCTTGCTTTCAAAGAGAGGTACAAGGATAGCCTGGCCGAAAGGTGTTGTACCAGGGATAGACTGGTAGTGCAACAATCGAGGAAAAAAATGGACATATTGCACCATGGAATGAATGGAAACATAACGGATTCCAAGGGAATAAAAACATATCAAGGAATTCATCCTTGCTACAATTTTTAGAGGATTGCAAGAGCGTCACTGGGGACAAAAATTATATTCCTGGCTTATAATTCCATGAAATGTTTGAATTTTCTATGAAGTAATGCAATGCAATGATGCATGTTTGCGAAAAGATAAAAATAAGTAGCTGGAGACCATAGGTCACAGAACGATCGGGATCAAATTAGGAAACTTCTATATGGAAGAATACATAGCCATGTTATTGAGGCAACAATACCACCACTGATTCAGCGATCACTGGGGAACTTTAATAACAAACGTCCTGGGGATAAGATCTTTTGGGAACCATTATCTAATGACCACGCTGGGGAAATGACTTCATGGGGAGTCATCTGCTGAACAACGATACAGTGGGGAAAGATCAGAAACACTTGAGGAAGAGCTTCCACCATTACATAACACGGCTTCGACAAGGGATGAAAACAACTGCTCACACCTCAATTTGTTGGAAAGCATACGATGCAGACTTTGTCGTATGACAACTCCATCGGGAATTCCCATTTACACGCTTCGATTGAGTAATAAGATGAAATACAAACTCACTATGAATATTATGAGCGACCCACTTCAATTCAAATAAGGAATAACCATAATAAACTAGTACTCATACGCTGGGGATATCATGAGGTACGAACTCACTGGGGATAAACATCCTCAGCCAATGGTTCAAATGTCGTCTTCATAAGGGATAAAGGTGGCCACCTTATCTTAGATTATTTTGAAACTTCAATGAGCATTCACTGGGGAGTTCCAACTGAAGAAGGCTCTAACAACTTGCACTGAGGATTTGTGCAATGCTCTACAATAATCCTTTTCCAATGATAAGATCTGCTGGGGAATTTAAGTAAAGGATAGCATGCTGATGATAACCATTGCATTTGATCCCTTGCAGAAAGCACCTTCACTTGGGGATCTCTCATCAGTTTACACTGGGGAGGATCACAAAGAGGGTAACTTTATACCAACGAACTCGGGGATTCCACTCATGAGAACACTTATATTGCCGAGACCCATCGGGGACGATGAAGAGAGGACACCCATGAAAGAGAAACTCACTGATAATGAGAGCAACCAATGATCCTCGGCGCGAAGCGCTTGTTGATAAGAAAATTCGCGTATCTGAAACAAGAGAACTCGCCAAAGATGAAGAATAAAACTTCGAAACATAGACCTTTCGCACGAAGCTCTTACTGATAAGCAACTTCGCAGATCTAAGCAATGAGAACTCTATATGTCTGTCCAATTTTGGACACAAGCAAATCTCTGTCAAAAAGAAACTTGTAAGTAAGTGACTTTGCAGATCACAAAGGGAAAACAAATGACGACGGTGAACCCGTAGGAGAAAGGACGTCGGGAGAAGACGAACTTCAAAAATAGATCTTTGGCATGAAGAGCTTGTTAACTTCTCAAATCTAAACAATGAGAAGTCACCTGACAATAGTGGACTCACAAGGGGAGAGGGCGTCGGTCGAAGACGAACTAAATGGGGAAAGAATCATTTGTACAAAGATGAACTCGCAAGGGTGGGAGACACCATTCATAGGGACTCTAACAAGTGTTACCAAAACATTGGACTTTAAGAAAGTTCTTGCACAAGAAAATGAAATATAATATTCCTCAGGCCAAAGACGGGGTATAATTCTTCAAGAGTGTCAAATACTTGAATTTCCACACACCAAGTATGGATACTCAAATACTTGAAAAGGTGAGACAAGCATGAGTAAGATAACCAGCGACTTGCACAAGTAAGGAAAGTGTGCGACTTACTGGAAAAGGAACATCTATATAAAGAACTTATAAGGGAAAAAGACCGATCAGAGGGACGCTATCAAGGATTACCGGGACAATGGTCTTTTAGGAAGGTGTTTGCAAAAACAGAAGAACTATAATATCCCACAAGCCAACAACGGGGTATAATTCTTCAAGAGTGGCAAGTATCTGAATTACCACACACCAAGTATGGATACTCAGATACTTGAAAATATGACACAAACACGAGAAACATAACCAAAGTCTTGCACAAGCATGCGACTCACTACGGAAATTAAACATCAGTACGTCAAAGCATGAGTCATTGGGAACAAATCAACCCAACAGGCTATTTTTTAAGACATTCCGCTTTGGAACCAGACTTACTGGGGAGGAACCTGGATTGAGAAGAACTTTTTGAGGAGAATGGGTCTCATACAGATAAACAATCAGGTACCCGCAAACTGGAAATCATACAATATCTCCAATCACTGAGTGAATTACAAAGATACAACTTTCCCTTGCATATTCGAATTCTGAGGAGACTCTCCTTGGTCGCAGATTCCCTGAGAGATTGGTAACCTTGGCACACCTGTCCCAGTTTAACTAGACTTTGAGGGATATAATCCTAACTTGAATGCCCCAGATTGGCGAAATTTTGAGATTGATCGATGTAGTTGTCTCAAATCGGTTAAACTAGAGATTCTTCTCAACTTGATTGCCCCAAATTGGCTTAACTCTTACTCAACAGAGTATTCACATACTTCTTCCCTTCAAGGTAATCAGATTCTGATACTTCACCTTTCTTCTTAATGGATCACTATAATTGAATTAACTTCCTCTGCTTGACGGTGTCTCGGAAAACATATCCTTACCACCTGTTCATAGGGGAATGAGAAATCAACAGAGTCTTTGGATGAAAACATCTTCTCAATGTAATTGACCTACACCCTGTCAGTAGGTTAGCATACAACCGTGTTTCTCAGCTTGGAGTGCATCATTCTCAAACAGATACTTGAAGTGATTGGTTCCTTCAAACCAACTAGAAGTAATACCACAGATTGACAGAGATTTTTGGGCAATCAAAACTCCCACACAATTTGTTTCAGATCATCTTTTACTCAACAAAGTCACTAGACGGCATGCCGCAAATTAAGATGATTCTTCAAAAGACCATTCAGTTAAGTCCTAGAGTAATTTTCACCTTAGGACAATCAAGATGTTCATCTAATACTCATTATGTAGGCTTCCTTAATTTTTAAGCACCTGTTCATATGCAAAGAATGTTTTATCCTAAGAATGATAATTCTAATGCAAATTATATGCTTGTCTTGAAATTAGAATTTTTTTTATTGAAAGCATGTTGAAACATCAAATTTTTCAATGCAAAGATAAAAAAAGATGCAGTGATACAAACTCAAAAATTATAATAGACCTCCTAGGAGTAAGTTACCGTGCTCTCGTTACGGTTTTGCTTTCGAATTAACCCTACTTAAGTTAGGACTTTTAAGTGTTGTAACATGGATTGGTTCACGGTGTTTAGAAAGAAGGATTTTTAGGCTCCAAATATTTGGTTCCCACCCCCTTCATGATGTCTTCAAACCCTAAGTTCAGTTAACTCAATACAAGCAATCATCTCTCACAAGAGGAATTTGATGGTTGAGAAACACTTGCAGTTTCTTGGTCACACAACTTTGACTTTGTTGAGAGCGAGGCTTCTGGGACACGACAGTCACTCAACCTTTTGCTTTGATGTCTAATCACACGACTTTGTTCTTCACCGAGGATCTTATTTGATTATCCTCGCCTTTCTAGCTTTCCAAACATTTTCGCTTTCTTTTTTCGCCTAAGCGACTTATTACCAAGTTCAACTTAGTGGGATTTTTATCACTTCTTACATTCATATTTTGAACAAGTCGTTGATCCCCACATCATCTTTAATTTTCTAGAATTGATTATGACCGTCTGAGTCCTTTTAGATGAGGGACACCATTGGGGTATCGTCTTGCTTTGATGCACATTGTTGATAGGCAAAGCTTGACTGCTATAGCTTCTCAACCTTTTGGAGGATAGTGTAATACGGTGAACTGACTTTGAGATTTTTGTATCGCAAATGTGCGGATAGCAAGAGTCGCCACCGACTTTTCTTTTATCCAATTAAGGGAAGGTAAAAAGTACAGAAAAAGACCTTCGTTAGATTCTGAGTAAGGGAGAAGGTTATGAAAAGGGAAGGTATTAGCACCCCTTTCCATCCGTAGTTATCTACGGGCTCTTAGTTGCTCTTAGATCACTTTAAAAAATTGTGTTGTCTGTGTGTTTGAAAAATGTTTTGAAAACGTATTTCTCTTTGACTTTGTAATGATTCATGTAGGAATGTATACAAAGTGTTCGGAAATGTTTCGTTTTGAGAAGAGTTTGAACTTTGACAAAAAGTGTGAGGTGTAAAAAGTATTTTGGTAGAGCAAGCAACTAAAAGTGTTATTACCTACTCAGAATTGGTCGTTTTCGTGTTGTTTTACTTTCCTTTAGAGTAGTGCTATCCATACCATTAGTTGGTAGATAACCCTATTCGTTGGATGCAAGCGGGAC
Source organism: Vicia sativa (assembly GCA_021764765.1). NCBI lineage: Eukaryota > Viridiplantae > Streptophyta > Magnoliopsida > Fabales > Fabaceae > Vicia > Vicia sativa. The sequence continues at coordinate 75,508,282 of CM038793.1, forward strand.
ATTCGAAGGGACATCGTATGGTCATAGAAAGCAACTTGTATGAAGTATCCTAGCACATTCGAAGGGACTATCATCATTTTTCGTAGGCAACAATCGAGGGTCAAGATCATGTTTTCGGAGGCGATATCGTGGGTCTATGATCTTTGTATCGAAGGGACTATGATGATTTGTTTTGAAGGCAACGGTGCTAGGATACCTCTACGTTCGAGGGACATGACCATTTGAATTCGTAAAGGCAACGAGAGAGAATTACCCTAAGGGGTGCATGTGTGAAAAGAGCGTGTCAAATTCAGATATGTTATCTTGAAATTATGAGTGATCTATGTCCAATTTTAATCTTGCCATACACACCTAATTACTAGCAGTTTATAAGATGCGGAAAGTAAATTGCGGAAATGTAAAGTGCGGAAAGATAAATCCTACGCTATTACATGGCTTTGGGGCAGATACATAATTGAAAGTGCGGAAAATAAAAGTCCTAATTAAACTATTACATCCCATAGGAAATTACATAATTTGAAAAGAAAAGCGATAGAAAAAACGTCTGAAACGGTATAACCTGTGAAAAGATGCAAAATCGGAAAACGGAAGAAAATTGCATAAGAGGAAAATGTTAGTAAAAATAAGTATTTTTGAATGAGAAAACGTTTTTATGCTAGTAATGACTTTAATATGCTAAAATAATTTTTTGAGAATTTTTGGAGTTAATTTGATAATTTAAAAACTATTAAAAGTCATTTAAATAATAAATTAGCAATTAAATTAAATATGCATCCAAAAATAATAATTTTAATTTTAAAAATTAAATAAGCATTTTTCTGATGAGTATGCAAAAAATAAATATTTTTGGTGTTTTTTAAATGCATGATAAAAATATTAGAAGATAAATTAAAATGCATGGAAAATATTAAAAAAAGGAAAATATGAAAATATAAGAAAATGTTAGTTTTTCAAACTTGTAAAAATAAGTGTGATGGTGGATTCGAACCGGACCTTCCCTTCAACGCCACGACCAATCGAGCTAGAGCGTCCACGTGTTTAGAAAATACAACGAATTGTTTTTAAACGAAAACGTCTCTCGAATTCAAATTCACGCGAAGAACATCATCTTCTTCGTTTGAATTGGGAATTTTTCGGCCTTGGTTCGGCCACGCAATTTCTAAAATCTCATACACGTAATATAAATTCATTGTGAGTACATGAATCGATTGCAAATTAAATTCTAAACACGATGGTGGTGGTCTTTTTGTCCAATTTAACCGATTTAGGAAAACCCCAAACTGGTTCAGAAAACCCTAATCATGGTAATTCGTGTTTCAAGCCATGGAAATGCAATTAAACCATCCAGAAAGCTTGCAAACTTCAAACTAAACACAAAACAAACAACAAAACATGTTAAAAATGCATGATAAACAGAATTCGATTTTTGAAAAAGTGTGATGATCAAATCGTTTGCTTGATTCTTGATGTTTTTGAGTGATGTAAGGGTCTGGATCGATTCTAAAGACCTCAAGGAATGCAATGAGATGCTTGGAATCAACTGAATCGAGTTAGAACTGTGGTTGCAAGTTGCTTGAAGGGCACGGTTTTTTTGAATTAGGTTTGGGTTTCTCCAAGCAATTTTTCTGTTCTTTCTTGTGTGATATGCATTGTATATTTATAATGGATGGAAATTGAGCTGATTTGAGGAACAAATAATCATCAATCAATGCAAAGATTATTTGATTTTGTACAAAATCAAATCTTATCTTTTTTGATCAATTTCAATCAATTTCTTGCCAAATCTTTATCAATTTCGAAATTGACAGCTTTTGGTGAGTTTCTTGGACCTCAAGGATGAGAGAAAAATCAATTTGCATTTAATTTTGATTTTATACCTTATTTTTTAATTTAATTTGTATTTAAAAGAATAAAATCCAAATTAAATAGAAAAATAAAGTTAAAATTCGTGGCATTGGGCTTGGATGTTCCAAATTGTCTAAGGAACAAGTTTGAATGAAGAAAAACTAGGCCCATTTGCAAAATTTTGGATTTTAACAAGTATCTCTCTTTGTGCACTTCTTCAAAAATACCTAACTTGTGCAAGGTGTATTTTGCTCAATTTTCCACATTTTTGATTGTTCTTAGACTTTTTAGAAAGCTCTAAGTGTCCTCTAACCAACCTCTTTGGTTTCATCTCAATTGGAGTTTCCATGCTTAATAAATGTTCAAAACAAAATGTTGACTTTTTGTTGACTTTGAAAAGGACCTGTAATGTTTTGATCCATACCTTCCAAATGAAGCATCTATTGAACATTCTTGTGAGACATGAAGTTGTAGAGAATTGAATTTCCTTCAAAATGAGAGGTGGTGGAAAAATTTCTGAGAAAGTATGAAGAAGTTATGCTCAGTCAAAGTTCAGTTGACTTTTCACTAAAAAACCCTAATTTGGAAAGTTTGACTTTTGAGAAAATCTTGAGTTTTCTTGATGAATCATGATCAACCCTTGATCAAATGATGAATGTAACTTCAAAATGAGGAGGTTGACTAAAAATCATGAAGTTTGACTCTATGTTGACCACAGTTGACTTTTTGATCAATACAACTGATTTTCAACCATCTGAGCAATTGTCTGAGGAAACTTGACTTGTGAGGCTTGAAAATTGTCATGGAGAATCTTTGAAGCATATGAAGAGGCATGATGACCATTGGAGATGTTGGAAGTCCATCTTTATCTGAGAACTGCCAAACCCTAGTCTGGGTTGATTGTCTAGGAGAGGGTTTGTCTGGTCAACCCTTGAGGAATCCTTGAGTGTGGATGTATGAAATGTCATGAGAAGTAAGAGGGCAAATTTTGGGGTATGACAGATAGTAGTTGTTTTATCCTTTGATGCACACTCTTAATGAGTTTTGAATTCTCGATCAAATTAATTGAACACTACCCTGTCCCGGGTTAAAAATGAGGGTTCTTCTGAATAGAAAAGAAACTCCTACTTCGAGCCTCAAAAGGGGTTAACGAGGGTCTAACTCCCTTATATCTCCTATATTTGGGGATTTGAAACAAGGCCTGTACATCGTCAACAAGGTTTTTATTCAAAAGAAATATTATTTGAGTTCATTGGTATATTGTTCGTCATCCTCCCTACAAAGGTTTTTCTTTATTAACAAGTGTTGAGTATAAAAAACATAGTAAAACAATTAAGATTGAATATGAATGGATTAGTTCAAGACAAACATATTCAATGCATTATGATTAACATTCAGAAGATGAAAATGTTTTGCATACAAGAAAGTACTGAACAAACAAGTAAGATTACAAATGAGAATGCAAATGAACTTTGAAATTTCCATGTTAAGGAAGCTTGACTTCGTATGGATTTTTTGCTTTTGACGATGCACTTTGTAGTCAGGACACTAATGAGGCATAGATTCCCCTTTTAATTTGATGTGAACACAACAGTTTCTGAATTGATCAAGTCTTGGACTTGTCTTTGGATGACACACTATTTTCAAATGAATGGCCAGGTGCCCCTGCATGGTAATCACACTGGTGTCGAGAATGAATCCCTCATAATGAAGAAAATGACATGATCCATCTATTTGGTTTCCTTCAATGAAAACTCAAGCAAGGGAAGGAACAATTGGTTAATAAATGCAGACACTACGTCAAACTCCATTATGATTCTCTTTACTCCAAATGGCCTGATTGAGCATACAGATGACTCGTTCTGATTAATCGTCAGATTATCAAGACTTGGACACACTGGTCGTGCTGATAAAACGAATTTATATAACATATTTGACTTAATTTTCATAGATAATGTTTCTATTTTTATTTAATTATTTTGTTTTATTTCTGTATTATGTTGGTATTTCTTTTGTTTCAGGTATTTGTATTAGATAAAGACAACTTGAGCAAAGTAGTAAAATTGAGGAAAATATTATTAAAAAGTCAAAGAAATGAAGCAAGGAGTGATATAGCAAAATGAAGGAGGTATAGAAGGAGAAAACAATTATGTGAACGAAGCAAGCAGGCCCAAAAGTAAGCCCAGCAAATCCAGGCCCGTCTCCAGCAAGCTGCGTCCCACTTGCCACGTGGCTGAGACGGACGTCTCGCCCTCTCTCTTCCCTTGGAGGCGCCCGCCTCCCAGCAAGCTAGGGCCCACCACCTTCTAACACATTGAGACGCACGTCTCACTCCTTTCTCTCCACGTGGAGGCGTCCGTCTCCTACTCTTCAGCCAGTTATATTTCACCCACGATGACCACTTATTTGCGTACTAAGTTTAGGAAAGGTAGTTACTAAGTGAGCTATAAATACAACATACAAGTCACAGAGCAAGGGTCGGCATTTTTACCGAACAACTGTTCTTTCTTTATTTCGCAATTTTAATTTCCTTTCAGTTTTGTACTTTGAATTTATTTTAGTTTTCAGTTTCTTTGTTTAAGTTTTATTTCAGTTTTCACTGATCTAACCTTATGTTAGATCTAGTGCTTTTTATTCTTTGTCGTATTTTCTTTTCTTTCAATTCAAGAAGTCTCCGAGCAGATCCAACCGGTTTGTGGTGGAGTGCTCGCTTATTTCGAAGAACAAGATTATTTCCAGTATTCTTATTTTCAGGTTTTGAATTTAATTATTTTATTTTATTTAATATACTGTTGCCTGATATTATTTATTTAATTGTGGAAATGTTTAAATATATTGAACCGTATTATTTATGCATGTCTGAATTAATTAATATGTCTGACTAAATCTTTCTGATATTGGTATGTAAATTAATCGAACCAAAGGAATCCGAAATAAACTAGCATAATATTACGTTGTTAAAAATATTCTTTCTGACTTAGCTATCCAATTTAATTTATTAAAAGGTTTAGAAACCAACAGAGCGAAAGTTTGAGGTTAATAAATTGGACTAAGGTTAGAAACCAATAGAGCGAGAGTTTGAGGTTGAGAACTAGATAGTGGATACTAGGTATTATTTTTAAAGACTGCGAAAGCGTTTTAAAACTGATTAGACCTTATTTATTTTCAAAAAGTGTTTTTAAATTCGGCGGGATAGTGAGAGCATACGTTAGGATTTAATTACATGATCTGATTCAATAGAGCGAAAGTTTGAGATAGGATTTTTAGATGAATATTGTTTGCTGAAATAGGATTTTTATCAACTTGAGCAATGAGTCAGTGGAAATTCAGATCCCCTTAGGTTAGACAAATTGCATACCGATATCTGTTTAATTATTATATTTCCCTTAACCAATATCTTAAAGTATTATTCGCCTTAGCTGTATACCGTAACTTAGGATAACGATAGATCGATTTATAGTCTCTGTGGGTTCGATATCTTTTAAAACTACGCGATAGGACTGTGCACTTGCAGTCTCCCGATTAATAGACGATAAAGTCGCGATCACGTGCCCGGGATTCGGAAGATGCTCTTTAAGAGTAGATAATCATACCTGTGGCTGGATATGAAATCAGATTGAACTGTAGGTTCACCATATTTAGATTAACCACAAATGCCACTATATCGAGCAGGTCCTGGATCTTGGCCTTCAAAACCTTTCGACTTTTGTCAATAGGAAAAAAGTGCCCCTAAATGATATTCACAAGAGATTCTCTCAAAAGATGGGATGAATGTGTTACCAAGCGAAATTTCATACGGAATTACCAAGCACCGTCCGCTTCACGAAAGAGATATTCAGTTGGGGAGAGAATAGTCTTGAAGCAATCTTCCAATAATGAATTAGACTTTTGACAAAGACGTCATACGGGTGATGGGCTCTGAATTCCAACCTCTTGCAATCTTAAACATCACGACCAAGTGCCTCAGAGTGAGAGACACATCAAGAATTTGCACCAAAATTAGAAGAGAGCTTTGTTGGTGGAGGACCTAAAGCATGAATCTTAAACAATGAACTTCCAATAGGAGGGAAATTAATTGGGAACAAGGAATTGGAAATGAGTCAGTATGCTTCTCGGGCTTCTTCAATATCTGCTAGAGAGCTTTTCCCTACAGATTGACTTGGAGATTAGTAACTAGATGCAGATGAGCAAACTCACGAACCCAACATTGCGGAAGAAATCCACTAATTTCTCCATGACTGGTATGAGATCACATAGGATGGGGAGAAGTATCAACTTTTATCGCAAGAAACATACATCAGATTACTTTCATTTGTTGGAACTCTCTTCGAAATCCTCCTAACCAAACTCGGTTGAGTCTTCAATCGATGATTTCCCAAGAGTCTGTGATCACGGATCAAGGTTTGCAGTTTGCATGTCCATCATTAACAACCCCAAATTAGTTTTTGAATGGTTCAAATACCCACAAACTTGCTCCATCTGGTCAAGGATTGGTGAGAAGTCAAGACTTGTAGTTCTGAACAGAAAATACCAAGTCTGAGCATAAGAGAAGTCCCTGAGTTTCAAGTTTTTGTTATGAATGCAAGAAATGAATGAATATGTATGTTAGATATATACACATGTATTTTTTGGAAAATAAACATGCTATGATGCAAGTGCAATTATGCATTGATCATGGGTTCACGAGTTCCATGACATCTCTTGTATATTAAAACACTGTTGTACTGGTAACAGAATGCTCGGTCAAATGTAACACGATCAAAGTTTCGGCCCAAATTCAAATATCACGCATAATACCAGAAAACCATAAAATACCAAGCATCTAGAAAATATCGAAGGTCACGGAACACAGAACCAAGTATCAAGGAATCAACATGAGCAACATTGTACCTGTGATAATGATTTTTCTCATCCCCACCTCACGGGTAATTCTCACTAGAAAGGTGGTCCCTAAGTGGCATCTAGAGTCGACAGTCCTCTATTTAATACCTTGCCCATTCATAAGGGATGCAGAACAATGGCAGTATCGGGAGAACCTCAACTGAATATGGTACTTCATGTGTCCTCACACGCGTCCAAGGAACACAAGATTTCACATGAACATCCGTCTATCCTATATGTCTCTGGCCTAGGTAATGGGCCTTTTACCTCTTGAAAAACCCACCCCAGAATATCACATCACAACAATAGACAATGTACATGATATATGAAAACGATAAAATGTCACATAGGATGCAATACAAGCATACAGAGGATGGTGAGATTAAGCAAGTAAATAGATAAACACCAAATAGACAAGAATAAAAAAATCTAGGATCGACTCCTGGACGGACCAACCAAAGGTCAACTGTCCCTAGTGAATTTTCCAGCTGAAACCACTCGGTTGAACATCGACTGATAGGATATATCAATGAAATCACCATCGAACGTTTTTTATCTCGCGAAGGAGAAAGGAAAACATCGAGTAAACTTGAGAGGGAAGAAGTCACGGTCTTACGGCCGAGATATCTGGGTAAGAGAGTCTGTTACACGAGGGGAAGGGATTAGCACCCCACACGCCCATAGTACTCTAGGGTATCCAATTCTATTTTCTAGCTAATGGGTGTGTCATATTTATCTATTGCTTAATCGCTACAATGCATGAAAAAAAAAGGAAAATAAAGAAAACATGGGGAAAAAAGGATGTATTTACAAATTTATCCTCAGTTGAGCCCCTTGAGAAGATGCTTACGTATTCCCTCGTGCAATGGGAAAGTTAGAGTGTCGTAGTTTGGGTCACTTGTTTTGGTGGGTTTTGTGTTTTTTACTTGTGAAAAAGGTTTTAAACACAAAAGAAAGCGCCCGTAGGCAAAAAAGAGTTTGCATTGGTTGGTTGCTTTTACCATTGAGAAAGGAGTTTGAATCATTACTAAGTGTTTTAGTTTTCAAAAGAAAAAGAAAGCAAGTTTTAGTTTTAATTACATGCGAGGATGCAAAAGAAGCAAACAAAATAAAAGGGAGATTAACTAGTACTAGCCCTAATGTTGTCATGCGAAGATTTGACCTAAGGTTGAGGATGTAAGGGATTCTCTACCTATGTTGACATGTAAAGGATATATATATATCCTAATGTCTAGGCTCGAGAGCTATCCTAACCGAGCAGTCCTAAGGGAAAGCTATCATATATCTGTCTTGGTTGTATAACCAAGGGATGCAAAGGGATAAAGCAATCAAGTGCTTTGGCAGAAGCACACAAGCAATGCAATGCATAAACAAATGTCACACAAGCGCAAGAAAAGGAGGATGTCCCATAGCCTACAACAGCAAGATGCGGGCCGGATGAAACCAAAACCAACACATCCTAATTCCTGTGCGTGTTATCACCGCATGACATGAATTGTCAAGTTTGAAGAGAAAATGATGCGAGTTCAACAGTAAATGCGAACCCCATGAAAGCATAGAGAGTCAGAATAGGGAACTCTTGCGACTTTATTATTATTGAATCGATAAATGAAGCAACACGGGACTTTCCGCGTGCCCATCATATCATCATCATATATCAATAATTATAAAAGTGGGACTTTGCTTGGTGGTGCCACTCTGGTTTTCCTAACCACTCCGACCTATGCAAGCACAAATGTAAACACTTATTGAGAATTACCTCCCTACGCACAGTGTAGGATTTTAAACAAACCAAACATAATTAGAACACAGAAGCGCCCTAAACGGGTCTTTAAATAAACTAGAGGTGTTCCTGAACTAGAGGTGTTCCCACCATGCATCTCTATTCCTACTTCTCATGGCAGAAGAAAGTTGTAAAACCCTAATTCTTATGATATTTAGGAAAGCTGTAAGAGAATGCGATAAACAAGGGATAGCTAATACCAAACAAATATCAAATCCATAGAGCACTCGAGCTAAAAATACTCTGGAAAACATCAAGTACTGCATCCAAGCAATAAGAGTAAACCGGTGAGAAATGCACAGAGGCATCAAAGCATATGCGGAGTATGCGTTCGTACGCATCCGAAACAATAAACCTGCAAAAGATAATGATCCAAGCAAAGCAGACAAAGTATTACACGTTCGTACGCAAAACAAATATCCAATTGTGTATTCATACACAATTTATACACATAAACCTGCAAGAAAGGAGTAAAACCAAACAAGCATACAATAGGATGCGCGTTTGTACACTAACATGGATTAGAATGCGCACTCGTACGCATTCTAATCAAAATCACGTGCAAGAAATCCACAATAACCAGACAATAGAATATACACATATGTGCACAAGCAATGGAATGCACTTTAGTTCGCATTCAAACCAAAGTACCTGCAAGAATGGAGTAAAACCAAACAAGCAGACAATAGAATGTACAGGTATGTGTACAAGTAGTAGAATGCGTGTTCGTAGGCATTCAAACAAGAACACCTGAAAGAATGGAGTAAAAACAAAACAAGCAGACAATATAATGTACACTTATGTGTACAAGCGGTAGAATGCGCGTTCGTATGCATTCAAACAAGAACGCCTGCAAGAATGGAGTAAAAACCAAACAAGTAGACAATAGAATATACACGTATGTGTACAAGCAGTAGAATGCGCGTCCGTACGCCTTCAAACAAAATTTCCTACAAAAATGGAGTAAAACCAAACAAGCAGACAATAGAATGTACACATATGTGTACAAGCGGTAGAATGCGCGTTCGTACACATTCAAATAAGCGGATAACCTTCAAGAAGGTGTCAATCAAAACAATATGCAAATAATACGCATGTTCGTACGCATACAAGCATTAGAATGTGTGTTCGTATGCATTCAAGATCGGATAACCTACAAGAAAGTGTCAATTCAAGCAAACAAACAATATAATGCACACGCATATGTGCAGGTGCAAAATTGGGAAGCTAGAAGTCTATATCTCATGTAAAAGAGGTAAAAATACCTAAAAACGAGGGGAAGCCCTGACTTTACAATAGGGCCCGGGGAAATGAAAACACTCAACTGACAGGGGGAGGAATGAACAACAGCTCTAGCTAACTAAGTTTTTTTATATAGACTGGAAGCCATGAAATAAAGTTTCAAAATTAACAAAGCAAGTGCTAGAAATAAAGCACCGAATGCAAAACTGATTGTAAATATGATTACAAACTTATATAAGCATGTAGAAAGTGAAATAATATCACAAAAATCGGCTTGGGAAGGAGGTTTTTTGAAATCGAAGCGAAAAAGTCAACTTCTCGGAATCGATCAAGAATCGCATGGTTGCTTTCAAAAACGTCAACAAATTCAAAAACATGAGCGGTTTTAATTAATTCTGAGTGGAAGTGGCACTTTTCGGACCTTAAAGTGAGGGGGCAGCCACTCCGTTTTGGCACATTTCACTTGAAATTTGGTTCCGAAACTTCCAAAATCAGTTCCGAAATGTGCCAAAACATAGGAAACATGTACTGTTACTTCTGACTATCAAGGAAAAGTCAGTGTCGACGTGCAAAAGTGCTAAAAAATACTTATGGAACTCAAAATCCATGTGTTGAATTAAATTACGATTCAAGTTTGTTTTGATTTTTTGAAATATAACATGAATATGATTTTAATTCACTACATGTAATCAAAAAGAAAAAACAAAATGAAACACAAGCTATGTACAAGTTTGATTGAAAATTGAAATCAAAATGTGTAAAAATGCATGTTTATACATGTTTCATGTACATTTTAATGACATTAAGATGGATGAAATGTGAATGTATGTGATATCATATACAAATGATATATACTCAATGCAAATCATACACAAAATGCAATGCAAAACATGTATTAATATCCATAAGAATCAAGTATGTAATGTGTGTTGGTGTTGTGAAATGATACATGTGAATGTGAGATTTTGACACACATTAACGTCACAAAATTTTAACATCGATACACAAATTCAAATTTATCATTTCATATGCAAATATATGAACATGTAAGGATGCAAATTATGTAATGTGTGACTTTAGGGTTTAGGGTTTAGGGTTTAGGGTTTACGGTTTAGGTGCATGTATATATGGTTTGTACAATGCAAATGCACCTAAGAGTTAAAATGCTATGAATGCTACATTTTGACACAAGTAAGAATACAAATTATGCGTTAATTCACATGTTTCAATGCGATTTAATCAATCTATTTACTTTCTAATACATGAGCATGTGATAGATGATGCAAAATGCACTAATTAGTGACCTAAATGCAAAGGAAAACAATTACACAAGTGTATGTGTGTGTTATGTACAATATTCCTTCGCATCGACATAGTTTAATGTCACAAAATCGAAATCAAATCAAAGAATTCGGCAAAACAAATTCAAGAATCGGAATCCACACGGAAAATGCAATCAATTTGACTATTCAATTTCAAGAAAAGCTAAAAGTCAAAAATAGCTTAAAATAAGTGCTTAATTGAATTAATCACTTACTTGAACTTGAAGTTTGAGTCAAATTCTTGAGGAATTCCTTGTGCTCTTCAAAGAAAATACCAAATCCTCTTCCAATTGATGAGAATAATCAGAATCGAAATCGGAGGAATCAAGTCTTGATTCTTGAAAATTGAAGAAAATATCAAGAGGAATAGCTCTCCTAGGTTGACCTAGCAATGGAGAGGGTGAGAAGAGGAAATTCTGGCCGAAATTGGCCATGGCCGGGCTGTGTGGAGTGGAGGAGGAGGTTTCCGGCCGGTTGAGGTGCCCGGAAGAAGAAGAAGATCGGTCTGGTTGCTTGACCGATCTGGAGAACCGTGCGAAGGTCAACTAGTGAGAAGAGGTGTCCAATCGGACAGTCGACTCTAAGCGAGGTGGATGCATGGCCTAGTGAAACAGGCCGGGACGAAGGGGGTCTGGGCGGAGAGGGAGGTTTGCGCGGTGGTTGAGGAGAGAGGGGGCGGTCGGTCTCTTTAGAGGGAGGAGGGAAGCTTTTCCCTTTTAAATTTTTCTCTTGATTGTTCTTATGATTTTAGAGAGATTGAAGTTGGACTCTAAACAAAAAATGTCCAGAACGCGGCTTTTCTAGTGTGAATAAAAATTTCGACTCGATCGGCGGAACAGTCCAAACAATACGGATTTTTGAAGTTTCAGCACAGTTTTCAGGCGTCTGACACATTCAAAATTTTATTTGCGCATTTCAGAGAAATTGCCTCGAACCAGGGTCTTCTAATCAAAATTTGAACTTGAGTATCTCTGAGATAAATGAACCCAACAAAATTTGTGAACTTTTGGCACCTATCCCACCTCGCTTTGATAAAAATCGAGCGATATATGTTTTTTCGAACTTCATGTATCATAAGAAAAATGCTCAATTCAGCTCGAAAACAACTCTAAAGAATAAAAAAATGCTCTTAAATGGTGAGGAATTTGCTATGGAGTTTCAAATGAAAGTTAGAGAGGACTTTGATACAGAATTTTAGACACCGGCCTCGCTCAGTTTTGATTTTCCATCTAGGAATTACGAAGGCTTCAGTGCACGGTACAACACTAAAATTGAATTCAATCCACTTAAGAAATCAATTTCTTTGAGGATCTTCTTTACCTAATTGGCATCCGGCTCGTAAATCAAAATTGTAGACAATAGTGAGAGGTAATTTCCTGTCAAAAATAATCAAAAAATACCCGACGAGCTGAGAGTTATGCCTTCTGGAGCACCCGAGATGCACTAAAAACCCAAAATTCACTTTATTAAGAAATAAGCAAATTAATTCTTTTGCTTGACGGAACTGCCTTCGATCTGAACAAATGGACTGGAGAATATATTGATATGATCCTAATTCTTAGGTAACCAAACCAAAATAGTTTTCTAACCAGAATATGTTGCTTCAAGCATACAAATCGAAGAATATCGATATTAGACACGAAATAATTTGAGATACCCGAAACGCACAGTTTCTTTCACAAATTGAGGTATTAAGAACCTGGGAACCATGTGATGAATGCTATCCATTTACATGCATGAATTTTTATGATAATGCAATTATAAGCTAGAAACTTCAAAATGAAGAGGGTAAGTTTTGGGGTACAACAACAACCTACTAAAATCGTTTAAGCATAACTATATAATCCAAAAATTAAATCTTGGGGACATGATCCAGTCTTCTTAACTCAACCTATAATAACCACTGAGGTCATTTCTCTTTCCCTTAACTTTTTTTATTTTCTGAAAACTTACTTATCGCCACTAGTTTCTAAAATGTTTTGTCGCGGCAGGAAAATTTTAGAACAAGCTATTGATTAACTTATCTTAGCAAAAAGCAAGAGTCACCACTGAAATTTATTGTTTCCAAAGAAATGATAAAATATCGAATAAAACCCACAAAAAGAAAGTAAACCAAAAATTAAGGCCACAAACAAAGGAAAAAAGCAAAGCACTAAGAGAAAAGGTACGGGGGATAGTTGTGCAAATGGAATGTATTATCATCCTATATGAGAACCTCTTTAAAATCTATGTTTGGTTAAAAACAATTGTTTGCAATATGACTTGAGAGAAGGGAAAATTATTTATTTTTTACTATTTTGATTTGGCAAAACTTCAAGAGCTCTGTACCGACATACCTCCAATGTGCAATGGAGAAATCATCACCACATAGTTCTTTTAGGAAATAACAAAAGTTGTTTATTTTGGTTGATTTGAATGAAAAGATACTATCAACAACTATGGGAAAGTGAGCATTTGCTTCATCATGCGTATGCAGAATTTACAACTTGGATGTAAAATAAACAACTCAAATCTAAACATATTAGTGGAAAATGTCTATCACTTTTCATGTTTGTAGAAGTAGGATAGTTTACAATCACTTATAAAACAAGACTAATATGTAATCTTTGAGAAAAAATTTAAAAATGAAAAGTCAAATGGAAAAGGGTTTGAAAGAGTTTTGTGATTTTTAGTCTTTTGAAAGGAGTTTTTGATACGTTTAAGATGTCTTGGAAATTATCAAGAAAAGAAGTTTTGAAAATCACTTGAAAAAGTCAAGGTTTATTAAGAAACATGTTTGAAGTTTGAAAACAAGAAGGTTTTGAAAAGGGAAAATAAAAGGTCTCAGACTAAATTTCCAGGGTCTCAAATGGATCTCAAAGTATCAGATGGATTCCAAGGTCTCAAGTCACAACTCCCAAAGCATAGGATCACGAACCTAAACCTAAGTTCATAAGTCCATAGTCAAAAGATCACATTAAGTCTTTTTATTGTTTGATATTTATTAATGTCTTTTAAAAGAAAAATAATATGTCCAAGGGACAAAGGAAAAAGACAATAAAATAAAAGGCAAAAAAATAAAATGGCATGAATGATAAATGCTAAAATAAATTGTATAAAGTAAATTGCAATAATTTAAATGACATACATGTAAAAGTGCAGAATTTAAATGGTATTAGTATAAAAGTGCAGAAACATACATTTAGTACAATTATTGTTAATGTTAGTAATTAGTATTCTGATTTGGGACAATTTGACTTTATGTTAAGAAATCGTAAGTGAACTTATTGTTATAGCCCAAAATTTGCCCCTAATATCGTCTATCATCTCATATCGTCACAATGCATCTAGATCACACATTAGGGTTGATTTTCTCTTCTACTATCTCATATCTTTAAATTTTCCCTTGAGGGATCACCAAGCACCTTAGTTGTGTATTGTTTATGTGTGTGATTTACATTGTATTTTTACTAACCTCTAATCAAAATACCAAAAATATTTTCTTTTGTTTTTGTATATTTGTGTTTTGTAGGTATCAAGAAGCGTCCAACAAAAAATGTTTTATGCTATTTTTCTTCTGCGGAAATTGATTTCCAGTTTGAGGATAATCAATTATCTCAATTATTTTTGCTCCAAGATTTATGTTTTTTGCAGCGGAAATCGATTACCCCTTTTGTGGAAATCGATTTCCTGCAGCGGATTTTGTATTTTTTTTAAATTGTTAGCATTTTGTCTCCAAATTCAATTATTAGAGAATATTTTTTATTATCAAAAAATAATAATTTCATACATCATCATGATTAAATTCCATCATACATCATCATTTGATCACATGTGCACCACTGGATTCAATTTTGACTTCAAAATCAATTATCAAGCCTAATTTTCTATTTACAAACCAAACTCCAAACCACCACTAAACCCAAGTCTAAATTATATAAATAGAGGTTTCATTTCATTTCACTAAATTCTCAAGCTTTTGATAGCTAAATCACCTCGTTAAAAATTCTCTCGATATCATCATCCACCAAATTCACCTAAAGCTATTTCTCCATTAAAGTTAGTAAGCTCTTCATTGAAGCTTACTAATCTTTGAGCTAAACCTTCATCCATACACTTTCTCTTCATCAATTCTCTAGACCAAAGCTTGTGATATTGTTATTTGGAGCTTAATTGAAGCAAATAGTTGAAGTGGTTTTGTTGATAATATTCAAGATCTACATTCGGCAAGTTGGATCTTCAACTTTTACAATGTGATTTCTTATCGATCTTTGTGATTTGATTCATTGAGCCTTATTTTGTGATTATATTGGTGTTAATTTCTCAAAATTTAATGGAATTTTCGTTTTCAATTTAATCTATGATCATAAGGTGTTTGATAAAAAGTTTGATCAAGAAATGCCTCTTTTAAAATTCAGTTTTTCTGGTTTTCAGTGGAGGAAATCGATATCCAATTTAAGGGTAATCAATTTCGTCAACTATTTTTGCTCCATATTTTTCAAAATCAACGCAAGAAATTGATTACCCCATTCTTGGAAATTGATTTCCTGCAAGTCAGAATGCTATTTTGGCTAGTTTTTTGGACTATTTTGGTGATTTCTCTTTTTCTACTCAATTCTTTTGATGATTGCTTTAGATTGCAATTTTAAATGTCAAATTTCTCTTCAAATTCAATGGAATTTGAGTATAGATGAAGTTGGAAAAATGTTCATTAATTCAAATCTATCATAGAGTGAATTACTTAATTCATTCTTGATGCTTTGAAATAGTGATATATTTAGTGCTTTAATCCACCAAGATGAGTGATTGAACTTGAAGATGAAATAATTTTGAGAATGTGATGAAATAATTTATCACTTTCATGTTTTTTTACTTGTACTACATGTTTTAGGAGTTTGGTTTTTATCACATCTATAGCATGTACGTGTAACACGGTGAACTGACTTTATAGGTTTTTGTATCGCAAATGTGCGGATAGCAAGAGTCGCCACCGACTTTTCTTTTATCCAATTAAGGGAAGGTAAAAAGTACAGAAAAAGACCTTCGTTAGATTCTGAGTAAGGGAGAAGGTTATGAAAAGGGAAGGTATTAGCACCCCTTTCCATCCGTAGTTATCTATGGGCTCTTAGTTGCTCTTAGATCACTTTAAAATTGTGCTTTCTGTGTGTTTAACAAAAATGTTTTGAAAAGGCATTTCGCTTTGACTTTGCAATGATTCATGTAGGAATGTATACAAAGTGTTCGGAAATGTCTCGTTTTGAAAAGAGTTTGAACTTTGACAAAAGTGTGAGGTGTGAAAAGTATTTTGATAGAGCAATCAACTAAAAGTCTTATTACCTACTCAGAATTGGTCGTTTTCGTGTTGTTTTACGTTCCTTTAGAATAGTGCTACCCATACCATTAGTTGGTAGGTAACTCCATTCGTTGGATGTAAGCGGGACATTCGAAGGGACATCGGATGGTCATAGAAAGCAACTTGTAGGAAGTATCCTAGCACATTCGAAGGGACTACCATCATTTTTCGTAGGCGACAATCGAGGGTCAAGATCATGTATTCGGAGGCGACATCGTGGGTCTATGATCTTTGTATCGAAGGGACTATGATGATTTGTTTTGAAGGCAACAGTGCTAGAATACCTCTACGTTCGAGGAACATGACCATTTGAATTCGTATAGGCAACGAGAGAGAATTAACCTAAGGGGTGCATGTGTGAAAAGAGTGTGTTGATTCAGATATTCTATCTTGAAAATTAGAGTGAGCTATGTTGATTTTAGTCTTGCCATACACGCCTAATTACTAGCAGTTTATAGGGTGCAGAAATTAAAATGCAGGAATGTAAAGTGCGGAAAGATAAATCCTACGCTATTACATGGCTTTGGGGTAGATACATAATTTTAAAATGCGGAAAATAAAAGCCCTAATTAAACTATTACATCCAATAAGCAATTACATCATTGGAATAAAGAAAACGATAAAAAGAAATCGTCCGGAACGGGATAACCTGTGAAAAGATGAGAAATCGAAAAATACGAGGAAATCGAATAAGAGGAAAATGTTAGTAAAAATAATAATTTTTGAATGAGAAAAATATTTCATGCTAGAAATAACATTAATATGCTAAAATAATTTTTTGGGATTTTTGGAGTTAATTTAATAATTAAAAATCAATTAAAAGTGATTTAAATGATAAATTATCAATTAAATTAAATATGCACGCAAAAATAATATTTTTTAATTTTAGAAATTAAATAAACATTTTTTGAAAATAATGCAAAAAGAAAAATATTTTTTGATGTTGTTAAATGCATGATAAAAATTATGAAAGAAAAATAAAATGCATGGAAAATATTAAATAGAAAATATGAAAATATGAAAAAAAAATAAGAAAATAGTTGAAGTTTGCAAAAAGAAAAACAAAACCGGTCCTGGCATGGTTCGAACTGGGTACCCTTGAGAGCATCTTCAACAGCTAGCGCCTTAACCACTGGGACACTTGACACTTGGTGTTTTAAAAAACAAAATCAATTGTTTTTAAGTGTACGCGTGTCATAGGAGTGTTTGAAACACAGTCAGCGTGCGTGGACCCCATGGCTTATGGATGGACGAATCAGAGAAGCCAGAAACGCCACGCAATCTCCTCGCCGGTCAACAAAGTCCACGACGCCGGAGCCCTAGCTCCGGTCGTCTTCTCCGGCAGCCTCAATCTCCAAACCTGAAAAAATACGCGAAATAAAAGAACAAGAGGTACCCTACCCCCCTCATACAAGCCAGTTCGATTCAAACAGCTCGTGAAGCCCTAATCATGGCACTATGGTTTCTGGACGTTCAAGCTTGCATGTGAGGGTTCAAACATGACCTAACAACCACCCTGAATCGATACAAACACACAAACAACATTAATAATGCATGAAAAATGAAATTCGAATTTTGAAAGTTTACCAAATCGGAGCAATGTATTGGACACGATTCTGGATGGTTTGGCTTCAAGTAAGAGTTGATTTTGTTTGCTGGGATATCAAGGAGCAAGATGGAATGCTCAAAACACCTTGAAACTGGCTGGAGAATGGATTTCGATTTTTGACAATTCTTGAAAAATTTTGGCAAAGTGTGGGTTGTTGTAAGGGCTAGGGTTTCGTGTGGTTTGTGATACAGCTTGCTGGCTATTTATAGAGTGAATTAGGAGAGAAAAAAGAAGGAAAAAAGATTTGGTTTTGAATGTGCATTGAATAATTTTCAAATAAAATCAAATTTTGGAGAAAATTTGATTTTCTCTTTAATGTGAGAGCAAGCACGAAATTGGCATGTATCATGGGCTTCCTTGGACCTCAAGTTTGATATAAAATCACTCCTTTTGGAAAAATATCTTATTTTCATATTTTATATAATTTAATTTTGAATTAAATGGTTTTAAATCCAAAAATAAATTAATAAAATAGAAAATTGCCATGGCCAAGCATCAATGGGTCACAAATAACATCATGAACAAGTTTGGATCATAAGATTATAGGCCCATTTGGAAAATTTTGCATTTTGACCAATATCTCCTTTTGTGCAATTGTCCAAAAATGCCCAACTTCTGAATAGTGTATCTTGCTCAATTTTCCACATTTTTGAGTGTTCTTGGACTTTTTGGAAAGCTCTAAGAGTCCTATAACCAACCTTTTTGGTCTCATATCAATTGGAGTTTCCATGCTCAATATATCCTCAAAACAAAATGTTGACTTTTTGTTGACTTTGAAAATGACCTGTAATGTTTTGGGCCATACCTCTCAAATGAAGCATTTTTTGGACATTCTTGTGAGACATGAAGTTGTAGAGAATTGAATTTCCTTCAAAACAAGAGGTGGTGGAAAGATTTCTGATAAAGTATGAGAAAGTTATGATCAGTCAAAGTTCAGTTGACTTTTCACCTAGAAACCCTAATTTAGAAAGTTTGACTTTTGAGCAAATCTTGAGTTTTCTTGATGAATCATGATCAACCCTTGATCAAATGATGAATGTAACTTCAAAATGAGGATGTTGACCAAAAAATATGAAGTTTGACTGTATGTTGACCACAGTTGACTTTTTTGTCCAATACAACTGATTTTCAACCATCTGAGCAACTGTCTGAGGAAACTTGACTTGTGAGGCTTGAAACTTGACATGGAGAATCTTTGAAGCATATGAGGAGGCGTGAAGACCATTGGAGATTTTGTAAGTTCATCTTGATCTGAGAAATACCAAACCCTAGTTTGAGTTGATTGTCTAGGAGAGGGTTTGTCTGATCAACCTTTGAGGAATCCTTGAGTATGGATGTATGAAATGTCTTGAGAAGATGGAGGGCAAATTTTGGGGTATGATAGTACGCTACATATATTATTATTGACCGGTCTCAGATGGGTGCAACTTCTATATAAGTTCACTTAAGATTGCTTAACATAACACTAAATTTTCGTCCCTTAAATTGGAAAAAATTTCTTCGTGACCCAAGCTTTATGCTTGAAATTTTCCAAGTATGATTAGGTGTTGATATATGGCCAATAAAATTGACTATTTATTACGTGGAGGCTATGATTCTATCTATCCTCTAATGAGTTCTAATAACCATTGACCTAGGCTCAAGGATCAAATCATTGCAAACCATATGTATTTTTCTCCTATTTTATTTGATTGATTCTTCGTGGCCCAAGTTTTAGACTTGCAAGCCCAAGGATGATTAAATATTGAGAGATGACCAATAAACTTGACAATTCATTGTGTGGGGGATTTGATTCTATCAATCTTCTAACAAGTTCTCATATCTTTTGACTTAGGATTAATGTTCAAATCATTATGGATCCTTCATCAAAAACCTCTAACAACTAACAACTAATTACTAACAATTAACTTCTAAATTTACTTTTATGTTTTTTATTGCTTTAATATATTTTTTTAGCATCCATTATCATGTTTATGTTTATGCCATTTTCTCTTTGTCCAACTTTTTATTGTGTTTATGCTTAAAACATTAATAAAGGATTAAACCATAAAATTTGTTAACTTGGACTTGGTTATTATTCCTATGCTTGGAGATTGAATCTCGGACTTAGAATTAGGACTTTGACCTTGTATTGCATATTATGTGAGTCTGTTGTTATTTTGTATGACGTATTTGGTGTTTACTCCAAGGCATTGTGATGTATGTTATTTGTTTGCAGGTTATTCTTTTTTTGCTCATTTGTGAGTGGGAATTTCTTAGAACATAGTTGTTACTTTGTCCAATTTTTGTGAAGACTTAATTGCATCTGAGACTTGGTTTCCTCTTGGTATTTTATTTGATTGGCTTGGTTTTTTATCCAAAGAATGAGAACTCTACATTGCTTGTTTATGTCAAGTGTTGACTTCTTGTTTGGTTAGACCGCTCTTTTCTATAACTTTTACTTTTTGTACATAGGACAACCCCTTCATCTCCTCTTATCTTCTTTAATTTCAAAATCCCATCCCTGTTTTCAAAACTCTTCTTGTTTTCTAACTCGAACCACTTTCATAATAAACTTGAACTTAGGTCCGTGCATTTTCAAAAATCTTTTTCTTATTAAACCATTAACCAATTTAATAATATTTTGACAATTTCTTAAGACTAAAAGTCAATTAACCTCATTCAAATCATTTTTGCCATTTTTGGCTTTTTTCCTGTAAAATTCTTTTTCTCAAAATATTAAACTCTTGTTAATTCTACGATATATAATGAAGTGAGACATTTTCCACTTGGTGTGGAGTGATGTATTGTTGATGAAAATCCAAGTTATATCTTCCACTTTGAGATGATGCAAATGCTCCTTTCTCATAATTGTGGATAGTATGTATGTTTTCCACTCGGATATGACGATATATTTCTTCTTCTTAAAATTAACCAACACACCAATTTCAATCTTTTTTACCTAAATTACATGGATTTTGATTTCAACATTGCACATTGTTGGTATATAGGCCTAGAAATCATTGAAAGTTCTATCAAATAAAAAAGGAACACCAACCAAATTGGAGAAAGTTCGTCAAGTATCAATCCAAACTTCATGAACAATATGGATCTTAAATCCTCCAATTGATCAAAAGAAAAAAGAAGAAGAAGAAGAAGAAGAGACGAAGATGAAGAAGAAAGGGAACGCCTACCAAATTGGATCATAACTTGGATGAAGTCATCAACAAGATCAATCACCTTTCTTGATGGATTAAGGTCATAAATCAAATCAACACCTTAAGCCCATTGATATTATGAGACTTTTTTTGATCAAAATCATTATCCAAGACACTAGAATATATACCCAAATTAAATTGCAATTATGAACAATAAATGAAGCATAAAAAGATTTTTTCAAATTGTTTATAAATTTAAAATAAAAGGGAACATAGAAAAATAATATCAAAACACCGAATAAATGGGATAACAAATTAAAGAAAAACAATAAATGAATTAAAATGTTTTTAGAATTTTTTTGGATATTTCTCAAAAACATAAAACTATTTTTTAACCAATTAAAATAAAGCAATAAAGAGAAAATTCAAAGAGAATACCTAAAATAAAAATCTAAAAAATTTACACAAAGTGTAAAATGAGATGAAATAATTTTGTGAATTTATTCATAATTTTTTAGATGAAACTGATTTTAAAAATTATTTTAGAAATGAAAAAGCAAATTAATATAAAAATAAAATTGGAAAAATGCATGGAACCTTAGATCTAGCTCACTTAAGTCCATTCTTCAGATCCAAGGGATTTGACTGAAGGCTCACCATGGAAGTTAGTTGAAAAAATATGTTGTATCACATTTAAACTCGGTCAGCCAAATTAAAACAAATGGCAATGCATCATTGGTTGAAGCTTTTAAAACAAGGCCATCCACACACACCTCTGATCATCTTTTCGTGAGTTGCTCACTGAAGTTTTAAATGGCAAAGTTAGGTCATGAAACCTATACCATTGTGATTGTTTCATTAGTGTGAACCTAGACATGATTTTTAAAATTATTTATTCAAATTATGTGAAGAGAATTTTGAAGAAACTTGTGTCATTTTGAAAAAGTAAATAAAAATAAAATGGTGAAAATTAAAATTAAATGAAAACTATAGATATGATGAGCATCTATGAACATCAAACAACAACATGGTAACTTAGTTGGGGAAAAATGGAGCTCTGACTACCTTGTCCAAGTATGGTAAAAAATGAAGAAATATGGACTTGGTTAGCACGATTCAGTGGCTCTTAAGGCTTGGGAATTATTGTTATGGATTTGTAAGATGGAAAGGAAGCTTAAGGAATCGGCTATTGTTGCTAGAAGAGCTTGAAAATGAACTACGATCTCAGAAGTTTTGGAGAGAAATTTGAAGTTCATATAGGGTTTCTGGTGGATCTTGAAGGTTGAGAAAGAAGGGAATAACATCCTCTATTTATAGTTGAAGTGTGGGAATGAAATATGTGTGAGAATGATGCTCAAGTGTGTAAATTAAGGGTGCACATGTTGTGTGATATTTTTTCAACGTGAAGTCACTAAAACGCAGTTGAAGTGTGGGAATGAAATATGTGTGAGAATGATGCTCAAGTGTGTAAATTAAGGGTGCACATGTTGTGTGATATTTTTTCAACATGAAGTCACTAAAACGTAGTGCATTCTTCACAATTAAAGGTTTTTTTTTTTTGCTCATCATAAAACATGCTCAAGTCTTAAACATGTACATAAATTGGCTCAAATTGAATAAAATTTATGATTTGCAAAATATACCATGTGCCAAAATAAGTCAAATCGAGGCAACTTTCAACCATCATGAAATCTTGTATCATTGATCTTTAATGCTCATTCTTTTTGCAAAATGAGCACATCATTATGGAGAGTACAATATGACAAGAAAATATTGATTTGGATACTTGACCAAAAATTTATGGCCATGTAAAGTCAACACCATGACCTATAATTAGAGGTCAAAATTTCTCTAAGTCCAAAATGACCTATAACATCTTCAAGATTTTCATGGATTTCCAAACATAATTGACCTTTTATCTTTAAAACAAACTTATAGATGGAATAAAGTGTGATGATTGGAAAAAATAACCACCCACAAAAGTTGAAAATTGAGAGAGGTATGATCTTTGAAAGTTAGGAAAATATCACTTCAATTATAGGTCAAATTTCACCAAGTCCGCAAATGACCCCTAATGTTTCCAAAGCTTTGATGATCTTCTAAGAATAATTGGCTCTTTACTTGTAAAGATAACTTGTATAGGATTACAAAAAGAGTCATTTTTTCAAAGAAGCACTAAAAAATGTTGAAATATGAGGGAGTTGTGATATTTTAAACTTGGACTTGAAATGTGAACTTTTTAGGTAAAAGTACCTTGAACCATATTGAATCTTTTGAATTTTCATGAATTTAAAGGCACATTGATGCACATATAAAATCTACATGATGGATTATTGCTTGATCTTTGATTTATCTTGGCCAAAATTGAGGAAACTTGATGATGAATGCATGGAAATAAAATTATGAACCTTGAAGTTTCTTGAAAAATAAGCAACAATACATTGAAATATCTTTGATTAAATGATGTTGAATGATGCTTGAAGAGAATATGACCTAAGATTATAGTTCATTCTTTGATGAATAATCCTTTTAGAATCAATGATTGATCAATCTTTGAGCTTGTGCAACCTTGTAAAATAAAAGAGATAAACAAAGCATATTTTTTTTATTTTGGTTAAGGTTCGTAAACATAAAGATATATAAACATAAATCAAAAGATACACAAGAGGGTGCTTGATGATCTCCATAAGGAAAAAATCAGAGAAAATATTAAGAAGCCACAAAGTTATGATCTTGATAATGATGCAATGTAATGGTGTGGAATTTTATGAGTAAAAAGTAAGGTATGACACATTTTTATCAAAACGTTATTATATTCTAGAAATGATAAACAAAAATATTTCAAACTATCGTTTTTCAGAAACCCATAATTCACTTCAACTATTATGTGTGGAGTCACATGTCCTATAAAATATATGAGCTTAAGTTCTAATATTAATTATTAATTAAGAGAGCAAACAATAATAAGAAGTTAGATAGAATTTGTAATAGAGTAACAACTTGACGTTGTCTTTTTGTTTGTTAGTAGTCACCGTGGCGCCTGTATCATTATGATTGGCTTGTTTCTTTCTTACTTTTTGGAATAAAATTTTCTTGTGATCCAAAAAAATATTATTATTAATTCAGAGTATTACAAATATTTTTCTTTTTATAAAAAAAAGAAATACGAAAACTAATAAAATTTTATAACTTGTAAATGAGTCAATGTCCTCTCTATTTTTCTGTTTTCACTACGCCAAACAAGGGATTAGACAGCGCTTTTCTAGGCCTTTAACGACGCTTAAAAGCGCTGCTAAAGGTATAGATAGTGCTTAGGTTAATGTAAAAGCACTGCAATAGATACCCTTTAGGCAGCGCTTTTCCTGAAAAGCGCTGCTATAGATACCCTCTTTAGCAACGCTTTACTTTATACAACGCTTTTTTATTTCCCCTTTAGCAGCACTTTTTTATTGCCCACTATAACAACGCTTTTTTCATCCACTTTAGACAACGCTTCTCATTAAAAGCGTTGTCTATTCCCCCCCTCCCCTTTAGCAGCGCTTTCCCTAAGAAATTTTTGAATATAATTTTTTTTTCATTTAAAACAAAATGCTGCCTATCAGATTTAATTTCACCAGTTTTGCACCATGTTTTTACCAGAATTTGTAGCTTCAATATAAAATTTGAAACAACAACAACATCAATATATATTTCTTCAATCCTTTTTTTCACAATATTTCATAAACTTGAAACAACAACGACATTAATATATAAAACAATGAAAGAACAACAACATTAATATATACAACAATGAAACAACATCAACAATTAATTACAAAATAGCTCTATCTTCTACATCGATCTACACCTATATAACATGAAACAAAATAAAAAAATTGAAATTCATACAAGTTACCATATGACAACAACAAAAGCAACAATATTGCAACACAACTATAATGACATATATTATATTCTCAAAACTCAAAGTTATACCTTATAATAAAATTCTCAACTCCATAACAAATTGGCACCAATCCTCCATAAGTTCATCCAATTGATCTTTTGAGTAATAAGTTCATTTTATGAGAAATATTAAAATAATCCCTAAGTTAGAAATTCATACCGTGGATGGAATCTCTAATTGGTCCAAAAGAAGAGTTTCCTTCATAAACCTCAACATAAAATAAACAAAATCTACACAATTGGGCTGACGAGGACACTACACATGGAAAGAAAATACGGATATACATCAAGATATACACCTTAACTTGTTTAATCAAGTATCATCGCTATATAATCAAAATTGTGAAAATATATACCTCCACTTTGATCCACGAAATATTGTTGACTCTACTCCCTGGTACTTGAATATCTCTTTATGCTCGAAAACTTTGTAGAATTCTATAATAAAATAATAACGAATATTTAGAACTATCTCACATAAATAATTAAATATACACAGGAATATTTTAGAACAATCTCACTTACGTATCAATCGTATTCTTCATATCTGGGTATGTTGTCCAATCATTGCCCAATGAATCCAGATAATATACAATTTATCTCACAGGATTAATCGCAACCAATAACCAGTGTCCACTGTAATATTAAACAAAGGTTAGATGGAAACTTTCTACACAACGTCAAAAAACGAAAAAAAATTATAATAGAGGAAATTTAGAATGAAAATCTTACTTGTGGCCAGTATTATATGGTAAAAAGAATAATTTTTATGTATCTTTGCTAGCCATAAATAAATGGAGTAATAACACTATTACTTTATCTGGTTTTGAGATGATTGACCCTGCGTGGACAAAGTTGGGATTTATGAAAGCGAATCAAGATTCTAATCCATGCGGGCGAATCAACTTGTCATACAGAAACCTTAAATAAAAACATCATTAACATTAATCATTCATTGAAATGAGTAAATAAATCCTTCAATTAATTAAAAAAAGTTGATTGGAGTATACTTGATGTATGCATTGATAACAACGACGCCTAATGTCAAATGTCCAAAAACCTGTTCCAAATCCTCCTTACCAATTGTCGTCATGCCTTCAAAACCATAAATCCCTGCATCCATGGGTATAAGACTAGTACCACCTTGCGAAATAGTTGTGAAGCTTACATATGTCTGAAGGCACGATCTATACTATGAAGTAGTTTTCTTTCTAGCCCTATGTCATACCCCAAAAATTTGCCCTCCATCTTCTCAAGATATCTCATACATCCATGCTCAAAGATTCCTCAAGAGTTGATCAGACAAAACTCTCTCCTAGACAATCAACCCAAACTAGGGTTTGGCAATTCTCAGCTCCAGATGGACTTCCAACATCTCCAATGTTCATCATGCCTCCTCATATGCTTCAAAGATTCTCCATGTCAAGTTTCAAGCCTTACAAGTCAAGATTGCTCAGACAATTGCTCAGATGGTTGAAAATCAGTTGTATTGGACAAAAAGTCAATTGTGGTCAACATACAGTCAAACTTCATATTTTTTGGTCAACATCCTCATTTTGAAGTTACATTCATCATTTGATCAAGGTTTGATCATGATTCATCAAGAAAACTCAAGATTTGCTCAAAAGTCAAACTTTCTAAATTAGGGTTTCTAGGTGAAAAGTCAACTGAACTTTGACTGATCATAACTTTCTCATACTTTATCAAAAAATTTTCCACCACCTCTTGTTTTGAAGGAAATTAAATTCTCTACAACTTCATGTCTCACAATAATGTCCAAAAAATGCTTCATTTGAGAGGTATGGCCCAAAACATTACAGGTCATTTTCAAAGTCAACAAAAAGTCAACATTTTGTTTTGAGGATATATTGAGCATGGAAACTCCAATTGATATGAGACCAAAAAGGTTGGTTATAGGACTCTTAGAGCTTTCCAAAAAGTCCAAGAACACTCAAAAATGTGGAAAATTGAGCAAGATACACCATTCAGAAGTTGGGCAATTTTGGACAATTGCACAAAAGGACATTTTGGTCAAAATGCAAAATTTTCCAAATGGGCCTAAAATCTTTTGGTCCAAACTTGTTCATGACATTATTTTTGACCCATAAATGCTTGGCCATGGTAATTTTCTATTTTTATGATTTATCTTTGAATTTTAAAACATTTAATTCAAAATTAAATCATATAAAATATGAAAATAAGATATTTCTTCAAATGGATTGGATTTATATCTTACTTGAGGTCCAAGATAGCCCACCAAGCATACCAATTTCGTGATAGCATGCATATGGAAAGAAAAAATCAAATTTTTAAGGAAATTTGATTTTATTTGAATGAGAAATATTGCACATTGATTAACCAATCTTTTTTCACTCTTTTTTCTCTCTCAAATCCCTCTATAAATACTCAGCCTATTGCCAAGCACAAGGGACGAAACCCTAGCCCTTACAACAACCAAAACTTTGGCAAAATTTTTCAAGAATCCTCAAAATTCGAATTTTGATTTTCAGCAAGTTTCAGCCAAAGCCATCCATCCAAACGTGTTCTAGGGGTTCCCAGCAATCTAAACCACCTCTTGCTCGAAGCCATATCGCCCTGAATCGTGCCAGCAAGCTCTCACCGGTTTGGTAAACTCACAAATTCGATTTCCTTTTTCAATGCGTTATTAATTGTTTTTGTGTATTTTAATGGATTCAGGACATCAAATAGATCAGGAATGATGCATCACATGCGAGCATACACGTAGAAATCACCCATTGCCATTGTTAGGGTTCGAAGGACTGTTTTAATCGAACTGATCGATACAGGCACTTTTAGCCAAAACTGATACCACCATTGGACTCAGGAGGGTCGATTTAGGGGGGTAGGGTCCTCCTCTCCCATTTATTCCACGTATTTTGTTTGGTTTCAATTTCAGGTTACCGGAGAAGACGACCGGAGCTAGAGCTCCGGCGTCGTTGACTGGCGTGGACCGGCGAGGGACTTGCGTGGCACGAGGAGAGCTTCTGATTCGTTCATTCAAAATAACTGGGGTCCACGCACGCTGACTGTGTTTGGAATATAACCATGACGCGTCAGCACTTATATTCAATTGATTTCGTTTTTTAAAACACCAGATGTCACTTGTCCCAGTGGTTGAGGCTTGGCTTTTGGAAAGATGCTCTCTCATGACCTGAGTTCGACCCCCACTGGCACCGGTTTTGTTTTCTTTTTTTTACAAACTTGCATTTTTTCAATTATTTTCTATTTTCTTATTTATTTAATATTTGCATCAATTTTAATTGTTTTCATATTTTTATTTCATGCATTAAAAAACACCAAAAATTATTTTTCTTTTTATATTATTTCTAGAAAATCTTAATTTAATTTATAAAATTAAAAAATATTATTTTGCATGCATATTTATTTTTATTCATAATTTAGCATTTAAATCAGTTTTAATTAGTTTTTAATTATTAAATTGCATCCAAAAAATCCCAAAAATTTATTTTGACATGTTTATGTTATTTCCAGCATGTCATATTTTTCTCATTCAAAAATTTGCATTTTTACTAATATTTTCTTCTTATTCAATTTCATCGTATTTTCCGATTTTCTTATCTTTTCACAGGTTATTCCGTTTCAGACGATTTCTTTTACTGTTTTCTTTTTTTCCAATAATGTAACTGCTCATGGGATGTAATAGTTTAAATTAGGTTTTTATTTTCCGCAAGTTTAAATTATGTATCTGCCCCAAAGCCATGTAATAGCGTAGGACATTTATCTTTCCGCATCTTTACATTCCGCATTTTACTTTCCGCACCCTATAAATTGCTAGTAACTAGGCGTGTATGGCAAGATAATAATCAACACAGCTCACTAATTTTCAAGATAAAATATCTCAAATCAACACACTTTTTCACACATGTACCCCTTAGGGTAATTCTCTCTCTCGTTGCCTTACGAATGCAAATGGTCATGTCCCTCGAACGTAGAGGTATTCTAGCACCGTTGCCTTCAAAACACATCATCATAGTCCCTTCGATACAAAGATCATAGACCCACGATGTCGCCTCTGGATACATGATCTTGACCCTCGATTGTTGCCTACGAAAAATGATGATAGTCCCTTCGAATGTGCTAGGATACTTCCTACAAGTTGCTTTCTATGACCATACGATGTCCCTTCGAATGTCCCGTCTACATCCAACGAATGGAGTTATCTACCAACTAATGGTATGGATAGCACTATTCTAAAGGAAAGTAAAACAATACGAAAACGACCAATTCTGAGTAGGTAATAAGACTTTTAGTTGCTTGCTCTATCAAAATACTTTTCACACCTCACACTTTTGTCAAAGTTCAAACTCTTTTCAAAAACGAAACATTTCCGAACACTTTGTATACATTCCTACATGAATCATTACAAAGTCAAAGCGAAATGCCTTTTCAAAACATTTTGTCAAACACACGAAAGGACAATTTTAAAGTGATCTAGAGCAACTAAGAGCCGTAGATAACTACGGATGGAAAGGGTGCTAATACCTTCCCTTTTCATAACCTTCTCCCTTACTCAGAATCTAACGAAGGTCTTTTTCTGTACTTTTTACCTTCCCTTAATTGGATAAAATAAAAGTCAGTGGCGACTCTTGCTATCCGCACATTTGCGATACAAATCCACTAACAAGTCAGTTCACCGTGTTACAGAACTGGCGACTCTGCTGGGGAAACACCCAAAAGAGAGAATTACCTTAGGGATTTCTAAATCACCTTTATTGCTTTCTGTTTGACTTGCTTGCTTTATCTTTAAGGGTTGCTTGGGTATTATATTGTTGGGGGATCCTACACCCGGATCCGGGTTTCCTTTTAGGTAAGTAGCAATAAATCGTCGCAACCGTTAGACGTGTATCGAAACGGTCAACATGATGGCTACGTTAGTGTGACACTTTGGATGTCCTGATACTCTTCATTCCCAAGTTGAGGATAGTATTTGGCGTCTGCGTGGTGTCATCAAGCGCTAACTAAACTTTTAGAACCTTAATTGACCCATCTTGGCCATTAGAAGGTAGTGAGATGGCCGGCTTTGGTGTAGACCGAGGTTGGTTGATACTCGATGCTACGCTCATTAAGATCAGACTTTTGGGATATTTTCGGTCGACCACTTGGTAGTCGTATTGAAATAAACACCTACGAGAAAGATCAATGATGTGAGATTCCTAGAACCCGGTTACTATTATAGGACAGGATGAACCAACTCAAACTTTTGGTGGGGTAATCACCTATACCTCATGCAAGCCTTAACCCTAGGCTCATTGTGTGAATTGCTTGTGTGTGCCAAACATGACATCATGACATCATTTGCATTGCATATCATTTTTAACTATTTCAAGGACCTAGGATTTATCTTTGCTCTTTTGTAGGGTATTATGGCTTCTAGAAAGACTATCCGAATCAACTTCATGGGTATACCTTCTCAGCTCAAAGAATTGGTTTCAAAGATTCCCGATCATGCTCAGTTCATCAAAAGACATGGTTATCTAATTGATTTGGTTATCTCCGGTTTTGAAGAAGATATGATGCATGTCCTATTCGTTCTTGATCCAAACACCATTGCTTTACATTCCAGATTATCGTTGGTTCCTACATTGGAAGAGTTCTCTGCTACTTGGGATACCTATTCTTGACCAAATGCCATTCACCGGTCTAGAAAAGGTTCCTAGGTACGAAGACATTGCATCAGCCTTACATCTTAAGCGCTCAGACATTGAAGCCAATTGGGAAACCAGAAGTGGAGTTAAGGGTTTACTTTCTAAGTTCTTGATTAAGAAAGCCCGAGAATTCCTCAAGGTTATGAGTTTTCATGCATTCGAAGACATTGTAGCCGTGCTAATCTACGGTTTGGTTCTATTTCCTAACTCGGATCAATTCATAGATGTCAATGCCATCAAGTTGTTTCTTACCCGTAATCCTGTGCCTACTTTACTTGGAGACATCCTGCATTCTCTCCATACTCGTACTACTAAAAGACAAGGAACTCTCATGTGTTGTATACCGTTACTTTCCAGGTGGTTTATTTCGCACCTTCCTCCATCAGTATTGAAGAACGAGCGAAGGATGAAGTGGTCTTAAAGGTTAATGTCACTCTCTCATTCAGATATCCATTGGAATATTTTCTCTCAAAAGGATTTCACCTTCATTGAGCGTTGTGGAGAATTCCCTAATGTACCACTACTTGGTATAAGGGGAGGTATTACCTACAACCCTTCTCTAGCTCTACGTCAGTTTGGTTTTGCTCGAAGAGATGGCCCACATGATATGCTTCTCCAAGATATTGTGTTCGATTACAATCACGATCTCCAGAATTACCGACGAAGGTTCATACACGCTTGGGGCATGGTAAAGAAGACTGATACCAAGACGTTGGGGCACCAAAACTCCATTCCTTGGGAACCTTACCTCAAATGGGTGCGAGCTCGAGCTCAAAACCTCATGATGCCATTCACGCCTGTTCTACCCGTAATTATGGAACCTGCTGCTATAGGTGACGTACGTACCCTATACCGTTCTCCATCCCGACATGCCTACTGATTTTGAAGACTTGAAGAGGTCCTGGATTCAACTCAAGGAAGAGAGGGATACCTTTGAAGCTCAGTGCTATGCAAGTGAGAAGAAAGTGCTAGAGTTGACCAAGCTACTTCACGAGGAATGAAGCATCAACGCCTACCTCGGCACCAAGAGGAAGCGCCCATGGGAGACTTAGAGCTTTAGGATGTTTATGTTTTCTTTTATTTGTTTTGAACTATCTTTTGTACTTAAAAAGAAAAAAAGAATAATAAAAAGAGAACTAATAAATGTTTCCTCATTGCTTGTTTAACAAATTTAAATCTCTAAGGTCCTTGAAAACATTGCATTGCATTCGCATAAACATTGCATATCATAGCATAACATTGCATCACAGGTACATTGAAGATTGGTTTTCTCATTTGCTCGCTATTTATTTTAGCGTAAATGGATCTTGAACATCACAAAGATCTCCAAGCTCGAATGCTCGGTTTAGATGTTCACGGTTTGGTCCAAGGCCAAGAAGATCTGAAGAAGCTCATCAACAAGAAGAAGAAGGTTGTTCGTCTCCTCAACATGGGTAGACGCTACAAAGGGGGTCCTAAAGTGGTCAGTCGGATAGAGCTCTCTGAAGGAAGTGTCCATACCGAGGAGAGTACCAAAGGTGATGAAGATGACCAGCGTGAGCCTAAGAAAGAAGGAGAGGACCGCTCTGACTATAGCCAATACTCTGATGAAGATGGCAAGTATAAACAACTTGAAGACCGTCTGAACGCTGTGGAAAACCTGAAGATGTCCGGGCTGAATTTTGATGATCTGAGTCTTGTCCCTGGTGTTGTGATTCCTCCTAAGTTCAAAGTTCCTACTTTTTCCAAGTATGATGGCATTTCTTGTCCGTCGCATTTGAAGTCCTATGTTAAGATCAATCCCACACCGATGGAAAGTTGTGGATGCATTATTTTCAAGAGAGTTTGTCCGGAACTCAATTGGAATGGTATTATCAGCTAGAGAATGACCGTATCTGTACTTGGAGTGACTTGGCTGATGCTTTCTACAAACAATATGAGTACAATGCTGAATTGACACCCACTCGCATGCAACTACAAAGCATGTCTATGGGTCGTGATGAGAAGTTCAAGGAGTATGCTCAGAAATTGAGAGATCTAGCAGGCAGAGTTCAACCACCCTTGTCCAATAGGGAGTTGGTTGATATGTTCATGGGAACACTGACAGGACCATTCTTCAATCATCTGATCAGAAACTCTTCAGTCGGGTTCACCGAGCTGATATTGACAGGCGAGCGTATTGAAGCTGGTATCAAGAGTGGGAAGATTCAGGTAGAGACATCTTCAAATGTTGCGAAAAGATCTTTTGGTGGTAAGAAAGAAGTTAATGCTGTCTATGGTCAGAAAAGCCGAGCCAAGACCGACCATGCTCAATCTGTGGGGGCAGTTGTGATCTCCAATCCTACAGCAGCACAACCTTAGCGAGACAGACGCATAACCGTAACGCGCGAAGGCAGTTCGAAGATCAACATGCCATTGTCGCAAGCCTTGCAACACATGTTGAAAGCGTGATTACCTTGAGGGATCCTCCTCAAATGTCAACACTTCTCTCCGAGATACAATCCTAATGCTAAGTGTGCTTACCATTCCAATAGCCGTGACATAGTCGATGATTGTTGGGCTCAAGAACAAAATTCAAGATATGATTGAAGCTAAGCAGATTGAGTTTGACCCTCCGCTGAGACTCGAATGTGATCACGCGCCTATGCCTAATCATGACAAGAGTTCCAATGTTGTTGGGATGATACTTATGTTTTCGACATAGATGACTTGACCATTCCTCCGATGATTAAGAAGAATTTGCTACAAGCGTGTCAACCCAGGATGCCCAGAGGATTGTCGTTGGTGCCCATCTGCACCTGATGGCTGTCCTTGGTTGAGAAGACGTGTTCAGTGCATGATGGACAACCGTGAGATACTATTTCTGAAACCACCTGTGCAGAAGTTGTGTGAAGAAATGTCTAGGTTGAAGATTGACAATGCAAATGAAACTATACCATCTGTGTGGGATACCTTGGGGCAGCCAAGTGGAAAGTATGAATACATGGTGAAGTACACTGTTCTTGAAACCTACAAGATTCCTATTGAAGATGTTAAGGCGACCGGATGGGGTGACGATTTCCCAGAAGACTATGCTGATGTTAACACCATAAGGATTTCCTCTGCGATTATGTGCCTAGAGTGGCACCTCTCATCATTACTTCTCAAGGCCCATATTCCTCGACAAGGCTATCCCTTGGAATTATGGAGTGATGTTTACTATCATGGCGCAAGACCCTCGACCATTGAAGATCTTACAGTTGAAGCCACCATTCCCGACATTGACAACATCACGGATCAAGTAAGGTGACCCGAACGGAAGAGTATTCTCTCCAAAATCTCTCCTCCAAAGGACATCTGCGACTCATCGCATTCCTTATTCAATCTATTCCCCAAGCTAGAGGAAAGAACCTGACTCATCCGCTCAACCGAAGTACCAAAGGAAGTTCGAGGACACCTCCAAACAAGAAATGGAGGAAATTCAAGATCATCAAGAAGAGTGACTACAATGTTGTGGAACAGTTGGGATGACTCCATCCAAAATCTCCATGCATGCTCGCTCTTGTGCTCGAGGCTCATGCTAATGCCTTGGTGAAGTTTCTAAAGAATGCTCACGTGCCAAGAGACACTACCGACCGTTTGAAGTTTGTATTGCTAGCCTGGCTGCCAACAACGGCCTAGGCTTCTCTGATGCTGATTTGACTCCTGTCGGAAAGAAACACAACAAAGCCTTGCACATATCTGTTGAATGCAAGGGCATTACGTTGTCTCATGTTTTGGTAGATACCGGTTCCGCCTGAACATCCTACCAAAGACTGCTTTTGATCGACTTGATGTCGAAGGGTTGGTTTTGAGACCCAGTGATATAATTGTGAGAGCTTTTGATGGTTCTAAGCGAACAGTACTTGGAGAGCTCACTCTGCCCGTTAAAGTCGGTTCCCAGACTTTTGACTCTACTTTCTTTGTCATGGACATCCGTCCAGCTTACTCTTGCCTACTTGGACGCCCTTGGATACATGGGGCGGCATCACCTCTACCTTACATCGGTGAAATACCGGTGAAAGGGAAAGTTGTTACGATATGGTGAAGAGGAGTATATGGTCACCATCTCATTCCGATACCTCCGGATGGAAGGAGAATTCTTCGAGACTCCTGCAAGCTTTTGAATACAGTCATGGTGACTCTGTCCTCTGAAGTTGCTAAAGTTCCGCCTACGATGGCCTCACTGAAAGATGCTCAAGCTGTAGTTGAAGAAGGTGGTAGTGCTATTTGGGGTCAGCTCCCTGATCTCCCTTTCAAATCTGACAAGACTGGTTTAGGCTTCACCGTCAAGGGTCAGAAGATGATACGCCGCGAACGTGCCGGCCAACTTCCTTTCCGCATCAGCCAAAGTGGAATTCATGCTATAGAAGACGACGACAACGACTTCGACATCAGCAAGTGGATCTTCACAACTCCTGACAAGGGGCTCAACAATTGGAAAACTGAAGACGTCATACCAATCTCCTTTAGTCAGGAGTAATTTCTCTTGTTTTGTTTTGCTTTTCGTATTTCTTTATGTTTTGAACAATAAACTTTGAAAGCCTAGTGCCTTGCCCGGGGCATCATGGCTCGTTTGCGAGGGTTATTATCTGTTGTTTGCGCGTTTTCATTCAATAAATTCGTTGGACTTTTGCATTCAATTGTTTGTTTTCTTTCTTTTACTTTATCACCCCTTCAAAAAGCTATGCGTTTCTTACACACACCCACGTGATACACTACAGAATCACTCCGAATCTCGTTGATAACAGCTATGCTATTGCTAAATATGATCGCGATAATCCGATCTACCAAGAAGACGAAAGTGAGAAAGATTGTGAAGTTCCGGAGAACTTGTCGTCTACAGAAGAAGAACGAGTTATACACCACACGAAGAGCAAGTTGAGGTTGTGAATTTGGTCTTGATGAAGACAAAAAGAGATCAAGATAGGAGCGGGTCTTGAGAAGATTAAAGAAAGATTGGTTCGGATGCTACGAGACTATATTGAGGTTTTTCTTGGTCATACGAAGACATGCCTGGTTTGGACATTGATATTGTGGTACACCGATTGCCAACAAAAGAAGGTTTTCTCTGAAATGAAGGTTTCGCATGCGTCCCGAGATGTCGAGAAAATCAAAGCGGGTTATGAAACAGCTCAACGACTTCCTAGCCTACTTCCTATCCACAATGGGTTGCAAATGTGGTGCCCGTACCAAGAAGGATGGTAAATACGAATGTGTGTAGATTACGAGATCCGAACAATGCAAGTCCGAAAGACGATTTCCGCTTCCTCATATTGATGTTCGTTGACAACACCGCAAAGATAAGGTTTTCTCCTTCATGGATGGTTTCTCTTACAATCAAATCAAAATGGCTCTCAAGACATGGAGAAGACTACTTTCGTTACAGGCACTTTTTCTACAAGGTTATGTCGTCGGATCAAGAGCGGCGCCACTTATCGTGCTATGGTAACACTATTTCATGACATGATTCATCATGAGATAGAGGTCGTCGACGACATGATAGCTCGGTCACGCATCAAGAAGAACATCTTGATCATTTGCGTGTTTTTGAAGTTGAAGAAGTACAGATGAAACTTAATCCTAACAAGTGCACTTTGGAGTCGATCCGAAAACTCCTAGGGTTTGTTGTCAATGGAAAAGGTATTGAAGTTGACCCCGCCAAGGTTAAAGCTATTCAAGAGATGCCAGCTCCCCGCACCGAGAAGGAAGCCGAGGTTTCTTGGGCCGATTGAACTACGTTGCGATTCATTGCACTAATCGCACCGTGAGCCAATCTTCAAGTTACTTAAGAAGGATCAAGTGGTAGAATGGAACGACGATTGCGATCGCTTTGACAAAATCAAGGAGTACCCAGAATCCTCCTATCCCGATGCCGCCCCAAGGAAGACCTCTTATCATGTACTTGGTGTTAGAGAATTCAATGGGTGTGTGTTGGGGAAACATGACGAGTCGGTCGAAAGAGCATGCAATATACTACCTTAGCAAAAGTTTACCGACCGTGAAACAAGATACTCACAAATGAGAAAACTTGCAACGCTTTTTGGCTGCTCACGACTAAGACAAGATATGTTGACTCACACTACCTTATTGATTTCCAAGATGGATCCGATAAAATACATATTTGAGAAACCAGCTCTCTCAGGAAGAATAGCAAGATGGCAAATGATCCTGACCGAATATGACATCCAGTACACTTCTCAGAAAGCGATCAAAGGAAGTGTAGTGGCCGATCATTTGGCTCATCAAGCCATAGATGACTATCGCCTATGTTCAATTTCCAGATGAAGATGTTTTGTTAGTCACTGATTGTGAAGAACCAGGCCCGGACGAAGGACCTGAACAAGGATCCCGATGGACCATGGTTTTTGATGGAGCCTCGAACGCACTTGGCAATGGCATTGGTGCCATCATTACATCCCCTGCAGGCGGACATACGCCTTTCACCGCCAAATTATGTTTTCATTGCACTAACAACATGGCGAATATGGCGTGCATCATGGGTATCAAAGCTGCTATTGACTTAAGAATCAAGTTCTTACAAGTGTATGGAGACTCAGCTTTGGTGATCAGTCAGATTAAGGGCGAGTGGGATACGAAGCATCCAAACCTCATTCCGTATCGAGAGCATGTTCTGAGTTTGACCCCTACTTCGAAGAGATTACTTTTGATCACATTCCACGAGAAGAGAATCAGTTTGCAGACGCGTTGGCTACTATGTCGTCTATGTTCAAGGTCAGATGGGATAACGAGGCTCCCCAGATTATCATTGAGAAATTTGACGAACCAGCATATTGTTATGAGCTTGATCTGCACGAGAAACCTTGGTACTATGACTTGAAGAGGTATCTTGAGGCTCAGGAATATCCCGCAGGGGCATCTGTCAACGATAAGAAGTTCTTGAGAAGGTTCGCTTCTAAATTCTTCCTCAGCAACGACATCTTATACAAGCGCAACCACGACTTGTGCTTACTCCGCTGTGTAGACCAGAAAACAACAATACGCATCATGGAAGAGTTACACGCGATTTGGTACCCACTCCAAAGGGACATACGATGGCTAAGAAGATTCGAGCGGGTTACTATTGGTCCACCATGGAAGCTGATTGTCACCGTTACGCTCGATCTTGTCACAAATGCCAGATTTACGCAGACAAAGTACATGTACCTCCGGTACCTCTGAATGTTCTTACCGCTCCTTGGCCTTTTGCAATGTGGGGCATTGACATGATCGGAGAAATCAAGCCCACAGCTTCCAAAGGACATCGTTTCATCCTTGTGGCAATTGATTACTTTACCAAATGGGTAGAAGCAGCCTCGTTCGCATCTGTTACCAAGAATGTTGTGGCTCGATTCATCAAACATAATCTTATCTGTCGATATGGCATTCCCGAAAGGATTATCACAGATAACGGTTCCAATCTCAACAATAAGATGATCACCGAACTCTGCACGCAGTTCAAGATCAAACATCACAACTCTTCTCCTTATCGGCCTAAGATGAATGGCGAAGTGGAAGCCGCCAACAAGAACATTAAGAAGATTATCTAAAATGACGGTGACTTATAAAGATTGGCATGAGATGTTACCATTTGCTCTTCATGGTTACCGTGACTACAAGACGGACATCAGGGAAACCCCTTCTCTAGTATACGGTATGGAAGCCGTCCTGCCAATCGAGGTTCAGATACCCTCAACCAGAGTCCTTCAGGACGCAGAGTTAGGCGAAGACGATTGGATCCAGATTCGCCTTGACCAGATTAATTTGATTGATGAGACACGACTCGCATCCATCTGCCATGGATAGATCTATCAGAAACGAATGATCGAGCATTTAACAAGAAGGTCAAGCACCGGGTCTACCAAGTCGGTGATCTAGTAGTCAAGCGCATCATTCGCCACAAGGTGATCCTGTGGGCAAATGGACTCCCACCCACGAGGGACCGTTTGTAGTCAAGGAGTATTTTCCGGAGAGCTATGATACTTAGCACCATGGATGGTGAAGACTTCCACCCCGTGAACGCAGATATAGTCAAAAATACTACGATAAAGAGACCCGCTAGGTCGATCGACTTAGGCAAAAATAAGGGCATCTGGCGAACCAAAAGGGTTCGGCAAAAGTTAAGGATATATACAAAACATGTACACCCGCAAGTCGAAAACCGAAAAGTAGGCTTGGGCAAAAAGGGTATCCGGTAGGTGAAAACCGAAGGGCGGTCTAGGCAAAAGTTAGGGATTTAAGCGCGACTATGTCTCTTCAGATCACCGCTCCGGACTACTATCATTCAAGATTCAAATGGCGAAGATCGCTTCACTTTCTACTTGAAGGAGATGAGATATTTGAAATATATGAGTACTAGCATAGTTGGAACTTAACGAGATTGTTTCCGATAGCTTTTACCTTTCTTGTGTACAAACTCCTTGGCCATACGCCACATTTCAAATGAATACAAATTCTTTCTCTTTACATTTTCACTATTGTCGCTTGCAATAAGTCCAACGATGCTTTGAATGATTATATGCATTTGACAATAAGAATCTCTTCACAAACATGAAAAGTGGACATACAAAAGTAATTACTATAGGCTCTAGGAATCGAGATGACGACGAAAGTCACCAGTGCATTTCCCCACAGAGCAGATCCCCAGCAGTTGTCGCTTACCACAAGTCTTCCTCAGCGGAGTATACGTTAGTCCCGAACAGTGATTCCACTCACTAAGCAATGTTACATCGGCCTCAAGAACACTTCATCCCGGAGGTATTTATCATCAGCAGAATATCTCTCAACAATTCCCCTTTTCTCCAGCAGATGTATTCAGACTTGAGATTTGGTCAGATAATGCACCGGAGAAAATCTACATCTTCTATTCCCCAGTCAGAGATTCCAACGGGCCCCAACCCGGTCTCCCAGCAACCATCAAGCGCTCTCCAGCGAGATCTACACTCAAAATCCCCAGTAGAGTGTCTCCTAATTTTTCCCAACAAGATCTACATACAAGATCCCCAACAGATTTCCTCCCAGACTCTCCCCAGCAGGGTCTATGTATGAGATCTCCAACAACGAGTTTCTCAATCTCCACCTTCCTCAACAATATCTAGGCCCAAGACTTGGTCAGATAGTGCATCGGAGAGATCGAAGTTCTTTTCTTCTCAGGATCTCCATCCCCAAACAGAAGTCAGAAATCCTCAAGCAGAACATCCGCATCTTCTTCAAGATGGATATGTTTTGAAATACCACAACATCAATCATTCATACATTACTCATAAAAGTCATAATTTGTGCATATGTCATTCATACGCATTATCATGCATCATACTTTGCATAAGACTAACAAATATTCTATCAAAGTTTCTCTTGTTTTCTCCAAAACAGGTGGAAATCACTTCGCAAAACAGTCGGGATTAAGCCCGAATCTCGACGGAAAACTATCGAAAGACCGCCTGGTTGTCCCGACAACGGATCCGGGATTAATACCGGCTCGGAAACCTTATCCGAACGATCGCAAGTTATCCTCCGATAACAAACAGTGGATTAATACCCGATGCACAACAGGGAAGATATCCACATCTTGCCAACTACTACCTCCCTCAGAGTAATCAGCACGAAGGTTTATTCTGATTCCTTATTGTCAACAGCAACTACACAGTCTAGCATACGACTCAGTTTCCCTAGATGGCATCTTAAGCCCATCTCCGACTACTTATCAACGTTTCTCCGCTTCCAGAATGCTGCATATTTGGTTAAAAATCAATACAAATCAATAACTTCATTCAAAGATGAGCACGAAGTCTAACGTACAACTCCCTCCGGATGGCATCTTAAGCCCATCTCCATGCTCCTTCAAGAACATCTGCAGAGCCTAGCGTACGGCTCACTCCCCAGCATCGACCTTTCCAGATGGCATCTTAAGCCCATCCCCGTCAATTCTCCTATCAACATTCTCGAGTCTAGCGTCGACTCATCCCCGGTAAGTCTCCACTTTCTCCAAATGGCACTGTAGCGCATTCCGCATCATCAACAGTGCAAATTTTCGGTGTGCGAGTGTTCAATCATCTTCTACCTTCGGTCACGAAGGCGTGTCAATCTAACCTTCCAGTACAAGAAGATTGAACAGGGGCAGCTGTCATACCCCAAAAATTTGCCCTCCATCTTCTCAAGATATCTCATACATCCATGCTCAAAGATTCCTCAAGAGTTGATCAGACAAAACTCTCTCCTAGACAATCAACCCAAACTAAGGTTTGGCAATTCTCAGCTCCAGATGGACTTCCAACATCTCCAATTTTCATCATGCCTCCTCATATGCTTCAAAGATTCTCCATGTCAAGTTTCAAGCCTTACAAGTCAAGATTGCTCATACAATTGCTCAGATGGTTGAAAATCAGTTGTATTTGACAAAACGTCAACTGTGGTCAACATACAGTCAAACTTCATATTTTTTGGTCAACATCCTCATTTTGAAGTTACATTCATCATTTGATCAAGGGTTGATCATGATTCATCAAGAAAACTCAAGATTTGCTCAAAAGTCAAACTTTCTAAATTAGGGTTTCTAGGTGAAAAGTCAACTGAACTTTGACTGATCATAACTTTCTCATACTTTATCAGAAATCTTTCCACCACCTCTTGTTTTGAAGGAAATTCAATTCTCTACAACTTCATGTCTCACAAGAATGTCCAAAAAATGCTTCATTTGAGAGGTATGGCCCAAAACATTACAGGTCATTTTCAAAGTCAACAAAAAGTCAACATTTTGTTTTGAGGATATATTGAGCATGGAAACTCCAATTGATATGAGACCAAAACGGTTGGTTATAGGACTCTTAGAGCTTTCCAAAAAGTCCAAGAAATCTCAAAAATGTGGAAAATTGAGCAAGATACACCATTCAGAAGTTGGGCAATTTTGGACAATTGCACAAAAGGACATTTTGGTCAAAATGCAAAATTTTCCAAATGGGCCTAAAATCTTTTGGTCCAAACTTGTTCATGACATTATTTTTGACCCATAAATGCTTGGCCATGGTAATTTTCTATTTTTATGATTTATCTTTGAATTTTAAAACATTTAATTCAAAATTAAATCATATAAAATATGAAAATAAGATATTTCTTCAAATGGATTGGATTTATATCTTACTTGAGGTCCAAGATAGCCCACCAAGCATACCAATTTCGTGATAGCATGCATATGGAAAGAAAAATCAAATTTTAAGGAAATTTGATTTTATTTGAATGAGAAATATTGCACATTGATTAACCAATCTTTTTCACTCTTTTTCTCTCTCAATCCTCTATAAATACTCGACCTATTGCCACACAAGGGACGAAACCCTAGCCCTTACAACAACCAAAACTTTGGCAAAATTTTCAAGAATCCTCAAAATTCAATTTTGATTTTCGCAAGTTTACCAAAGCCATCCATCCAAACGTGTTCTAGGGGTTCCCAATCTAAACCACCTCTTGCTCGGCC
Organism: Vicia sativa; assembly: GCA_021764765.1. Lineage (NCBI taxonomy): Eukaryota > Viridiplantae > Streptophyta > Magnoliopsida > Fabales > Fabaceae > Vicia > Vicia sativa. The sequence continues at coordinate 75,550,532 of CM038793.1, forward strand.
ATCAATCGTGCCCGAAGCTCTCACCGGTTTGGTAAACTCACAAATTGATTTCCTTTTCCATGCGTTATTAATTGTTTTGTGTATTTGAATGGATTCAGACATCAAATAGATCAGAATGATGCATCACATGCGAGCATACACGTAGAAATCACCCATTGCCATTGTTAGGGTTCAAAAGAATTTGAATCGGCCCGATCGATACGGCACTTTTAGCCAAAACGATACGAAATTCTGGTATGTCGGACTCGGGATGTCTAATGGAATGTTAAGACATCGATCGACATTAAGTCTTGAATGTAGAATGTTGTACTTTTAAATTTTCTACAAGACAATGAACTATCATACGAACCTGTAACACCATTGATAAGTGCAGGTTCGATTTAATGAAGTTGAGCGTTAAGGTTAATTATACAAACGATGTCATGATGAATGCTATGACATCAAACAAATAACCAATGCGTAAATAACACGAATTGTTCACCGATTCGGTTCAACCAACCTACATCGGAGGCTTCCAAGCCGTGGATAAAGTTCACTATTAGCGTATCAATTCAAAGACCCTACACCAACACCCGTTGACACCTTCTCACTTAATCACTACCCAATGACACTTTTACCTAAGTCCTACTTAGATATGAGAACCTCTCACTCCCTTCAATCACACCCGTGTGATTACTTTCTGATTCATAAACTGCTCGGAAGATACACTTCCATTACACAACTTGATCATGCTTAAAAGCTTTAATCAAGTACAATTCATACATCCTCTTGCCTACGGGCTTCAAGGAGTATGGTGACCATCCACGGCCGGGAGGTTCACAACAAACTAGCCCTAATGATTACATCTTTACAATACGGCTTGCTTACAATTAGGTTACAATACTTTTATTTTACCCAACTGGATTTGGGCCTTCATGTGACAAAAAGCTTCAACAACTGCATAAAATAAGCGAAAACACGCTACAAGTTAGGTCTTCAATCGAGCTTTTCTCCTTATCCTTAGCTTCGATTGAATCTTCTAGGGCTCCACATATGCCTTCAATTTTCGCTACTTGTTATGCATTCTATTTGGCGAATATTCGCATAACTTTAGGAACGAACGCACTGGACTTGTTCGGTAGCTTGATGTCCGATATGATGTTATGACATCTCTTGTGACATGTTGTTCCGATGTTGAATTAAATCAACACAACATGTTTAGGCATTTACAATAGGATTTTCATTGTTCTATTGTACATTACATTACATTATTGTTGTTTATTATTTGTTTTACAAGAAACGAGCCAATCCTAAATAAGGGCACTTACAATCTCCCCTTTGGCAAATTTTTGGCTAAAACAAATAAACATCACAATTGTGAGATTACAACAATAATTAAAAAAACAAGTTTAGTGTTCATGATACCATTGTAGGATGTCTTGACATTGATCTTGACATCTTTGGTTGTAACCAACACTAAACATCCAGACCCCACGAACCATTTCTTGTCACCGGAGGTGGAGAAAGAGGTCCATGGGATAAACTATCCTTTGGGGCATCCGAGAACCCTTAAGGAGTGACCGAATATCTCCTTGTAACTCGAACACAGTCAGTGTTCCTAACTCGAATCACAAGTCACAAAAAATTCAAAGATTTGAATTTTCTCTGAATTTGTGACACGATAATTGTGATCATAACTTTGTGTAGGCTGCGATAAGGACAATGACAAGAACACTCGTTTCTCCCTTTTGGCCAAAATTGACAAAGCCCTCACAAAACCGGATCCAAAAGCTTTCCCGGATCCGTACAAACCCCATGATGGTTGTGAGAGAGAAGAATGTGACGGGAGTTTATATAGGAGATAGCGAGTTCAAGAAGATGGCATTAATAAATCCGGTCAAGGATAGTATTCTGTTGAATGCCTTTAATATCTCTAGGTTGTTTCATCCATGAACCAATCCCAAAACATGCACAAATTTTCGGTTAAGGCAATTCTTGAACAAATTTAGCCTTTGACCGGCTTTGAAGGTGAAGATTTATTCCTTATGGGAAAGAATGCCAAATATAGCTCCTGTATACGTGGTTAAGTCATTTTCCACGTATTCTTCTTGATTCTCTCAAGGGTGCAATGTCTTGATAATGTCATGACATTCAGATAGACATTACCTTGATCTTCAACAGTCTTCATTTTCTTCTCACATCCGGACAAAGAGAAGGACGCTAGTAGCAAGAGACTAGTATCAATAAGCATGGTCATCAATCATGCTTTCTTGAGTGTTCTTGAGAACCAACACAATTACTTTCTTCCTTTTTCAGACAAAGAAGGAAGGAAGGAATAAACAGAAGACTCAAACTGCTTCACAAGACAACACAGATTAGCTCAAATACACAAGATTTAGATGCCACTTCTATTTCTTGTAGTAAAAGAAACCCTTGAACATATCTTGAATATATCAGTTCCTTAATCGATTTACTTCTCGATCTTCCATTCACTAGTAGTTGCTAGTACTAGTGAAGTCTTTACCATAATAGCATTTTGATTTGCGGACCAAGTTGCTATTAATAAGATCCGAATCTACAAAATTGCTCCAAAAGAATCAAAGCGGATGATTCTTTCAAAGATCTGAGATTTTCTTCTTAAACTCAGACGAGATAGCAAGAGCAATTCACGATGTTGAGACATTCTCCAAGACTTCACTTAGAAGTTCACAATGTCATATTATCGAACACATAAACATCGACATATCCATGTCCTCTTGACTTCGATCTTCAGATTAAGTCCAACAATTTTCTTCTGACATATACAAAGTCTCCCTTCAGTGTATATTGTCATTATGGAAAGTACAACACATATTGACCTCCTTTGTTATGGACAATCAAAAACCATTGTGGAAAACAATTAACCACTATCTCTGAGGTGATAACTCCAATCACCTTGAATCGGTTTTAAGATAACAAAGACATCTAAGAAAATATGTCTTTGTATTTCCACAAATTTTGACATGACTCCCTGGATGGTTGTAAGTCATGTAACCATAGTCTGAAACCAACCTCCAACCTTCTTAGTGTGCTTACAAGCTTTACTAAGATTCAGACTCTCTAACAGATCCAGAAGGATTATCCCTTAATCAAACGTTGATCATATCATCCTTCTGCCCATTACATTTACTAGTAGTTGCTGATACTTGTAAATACTTCAAACCAAAAAGGTAGTTATGCATTGTTGAGCATACTACTTTTAAAACACAAGTAGAATCTTCTTATTCTAAACCAAAGATAGAATTGCCACTTCTGAATGAGGCGTTTAAATATTAAGATTCATAGTCCCAAGTCTCTGCCACAGACTTCTAACAATAATGATGTTATAACATCATCTGGGACATCAGAACCTATCTGCTTGGGTTCTGAAGTTGACAACCAGGGGATTTATTTTCATCCATGCTCTTTTGTATTCCTCATATGAAAGACATGATCTTCATCTTCAGCAATAAACTCACCAGAATACCCTAGAGAGAAATAAACTCTACCATGCTCGAAAACAGGTCCAATTCACCTTGCATGCATATCATACAAACACTTAGTCTCCCATCAAAGTGTTTGTGTATATCTTTATGCAAGATCCTAATAAATACTTAGTCTCCCGTCAAAGTATTCATTAATGGTTAGATTATGCCACCTTCTCAAGGTAGGATAATTGATCTAACAATCTTCTGCTCCATACTTGAAGAATCGGTGATCCTTACAAACTTCCTTCTTGAAGAAATAACTTATTTGAGATGATGTTGCAACATCGGACGACATTGATCTCAAACACATGACCCTGGCTTGTACTATGGTTTTGGATGAATGTCCATAGTAATTCAAGCACACTTTCTTGTAGGGAATACAAGAGTACACCAAAAGTCGATCACCCTTCATGATCGGATCCACAACACCCATAAATACATGCGCAACTAGCATGTAACATTTTCACCTTGTGCCTACTACCCTTGATAAGATGGCTAGGGTTATTCTTGACATACTCCTGTAGACAAGTGCATACCTATTATGTGAGGACACCACATAATTGAACTCAAGTAGGAAGAGGAACTTCTCATGAAAGAGTCAGGGAACCATGATCTTTTGATAATAACTCCTCCTTGCTTCACACACTAACAAGATCATCCTAGGTGAAATGGATGACTTTTCAAGGTGAGACACCAACTATTGGACATTGGTTGAAACAATTCCAATGCCAAAAACATTCCATGGATGATTTTTCATCGGAAGCAGGTGTTCCATGCTCATATAGACTTGACAAGAGATACAAAGCCTATATTCCTTTGATGAGAGTCATCACTAGACAAATTGAGATATGATTCTCAATACCAGAATGTCAAGACATTTTGTATGACATGTCTTCAAAGGTCTTCAGGTCAAGGACTCCCCCTGAATATCAGCTCAGATCCTTTCAGAGAATCATGGGAATTCTCCAATAAATGCTGCAGTTTATGAGATTGGTAGCCAATCATCTGTTGTACTCCTATACTTCTTGGAGACCACAAAGATCATGAGAAATAAACTCAAGCATCTTATAAACCAGAGTGATTGATCACCTCGACCTCGAGCAGAATGTTATCCATCATCCCTCTTTATGGACACATTGTTGAGCTCTTCACTTCAGACACATAGTAAGCACTCTTTATTTGGAATTTGCCACAGGTTCCAGATTAAGAATCCTTAGTTTGCTTGCTACACAAGTTTCAGATTGCCACACTCTGTCACTTGTACTAGAAGAAATTATGAGAATGTCCAATTTGACTAGATTTCATCTCTCTTCTCAAAATCTGGTGTCTTCAATAGTTGTGATGTTGTACATCCTTTTCATCACATACTTTAAACTCTTGATTCGATTTCCACATATTTATCACATAAATATTCAGCTCCATCCGTTATTCGGTTAGAATTATCTACTCACACTTAGATGATCTGATGATCACTTCTTCACACTTACCAAGCATATTTACTTGGCTGAAGACACAAAGATGATGTTCCAACATTAGATACGACATCATCCATCACTTGTGGGAAGGCATGGAAATCACAACTTTATGAGTTCTTTTAAATACATTGAGCTCCTACTATACTCCCTTAAGCCTTGGTCGAAATAAAGCGACATGGAGTAGATAACTTTGTTGATCGTGTCCGATCAACTAATACAAAGCGATGTCTCCTCTTCCGGATCGGGAGTAGGTCCCAAACATATGTACTCACACTACATGTGTTTAGCACCGAACATCTGTTCTTCAAATGGAAGCGTATAATGTTCTAACATTCTTAAGAACATCGTTCCATCTTCTTGAACACATCATCCTTGATGATCTTCAAGGTCTTCAAAACAACTTGCGATGAATATGAGAATCATTGATCAATTGATACTCATCGACTATCAATAAATGCCTTTATGAGTGGACTTGAGGAAGACCCAAGTATCTTTGACAACATTGATAGGTTGTAAAGTCTGCTAAAAATCTGTTGAGACAAACCAACAACCCTAGAGTTCTACTTTCACTTTAGGGGTTGTATCGGATGCATGGAATAGCCAAATTTCAACAGAATTTACACAATGCTTACTCCATATTGTAAGCATGGCACATAAGGATTGAAAATAAATCAATCCTACAATTTGTTTGCTTCTTCACCAAGCAACATCCTAGACCAAACCCTAAAGCCCTGTTCTGTAGAAGCTTTTTAAACATAAAGGATACCTTATCAATATCTTCACTCCCGCATGAAGGTTTTGATAACTTTCTCCTCTGTGCTGAATATAGATTGAACAATGCACTCCAAAAATCTTCACTCCGCATGAAGTCTCGAATTAGTTCAACCTTACAGCTGATCAAGTTGGTCTAGTTATTCCCAATTTTGGTCCATCCTCCACTTCTAGGGACCATTTAACATGAACACTACACGTTCAAACAATCTTCTACCTTGAACACAACCAGAAAGTATCCCCCATGGATCTCATCCAGAAACAGACAGGATGCCTGCTCTGATACCAATTGAAATTCCTGGTATGTCACAGACTCAGGATGTCTAATGGAATGTTAAGACATCGATCGACATTAAGTCTTGAACAGGTAGAATGGGTACTTTTAAATTGTTCTACAAGACAATGAACTATCATACGAACACTTAACACCATTGATAAGTGCGGTTCGATTTAATGAAGTTGAGCAGTTAAGGTTAATTATACAAACCGATGTCATGATGAATGCTATGACATCAAACAAATAACCAATGCAAAGTAAATAACACACGAATTGTTCACCCGTTCGGTTCAACCAACCTACATCGGAGGCTTCCAAGCCGTGGATAAAGTTCACTATTAGCGATATCAATTCAAAGACCCTACACCAACACCCCGTTGTGACCTTCTCACTTAATCACTACCCAATGACACTTTTACCTAAGTCCTACTTAGATATGAGAACCCTCTCACTCCTTCAATCACACCCGTGTGATTACTTTCTGATTCATAAACTGCTCGGAAGATACACTTCCATTACACAACTTGATCATGCTTAAAAGCTTTAATCAAGTACAATTCATACATCCTCTTGCCTACGGGCTTCAGGAGTATGGTGACCATCCACACCGGGAGGTTCACAACAAACTAGCCCTAATGATTACATCTTTACAATACGGCTTGCTTACAATTAGGTTACAATACTTTTATTTATAACCCTTTTGCTGGATTTGGGCCTTCATGTGAATGAGCGGCTTTAACAACTGCATAAAATAAGCGGAAAACTTACTACAAGTTAGGTCTTCAATCGAGCTTTTCTCCTTATCCTTAGCTTCGATTGAATCTTCTAGGGCTCCACATATGCCTTCAATTTTCGCTACTTGTTATGCATTCTATTTGGCGTAATATTCGCATAACTTTAGAACGAAGCGCACTGGACTTGGGCTTGGTAGCTTGATGTCGATATGATGTTATGACATCTCTTGTGACATGTTGTTCCGGATGTTGAATTAAATCAACACAACATGTTTAGGCATTTACAATAGGATTTTGTATTGTACATTACATTATTGTTGTTTATTATTTGTTTTAGCCAATCCTAAATAAGGGCACTTGGTTCGGGAGGGTCGATTTAGGGGTAGGTCCTCTCCCATTTATTCCACGTATTTTGTTTGGTTTCAATTTGATTCTGGAGAAGGCGGAGCTAGAGCTCGGCGTTGATTGGCGTGGACCGGCGAGGGACTTGCGTGTACGAGGAGAGCTTGATTCGTTCATTCAAAATAACGGGTCCATTGTTGTGTTTGGAATATAACCATGACGTCAAGACTTATATTCAATTGATTTCGTTTTAAAACACGGATGTCACTTGTCGATGGTTGAGGCTTGGCTTTTGGAAAGATGCTCTCTCATGACTGAGTTCAACCCCACTGGTTTTGTTTTGTTTTCTTTTTACAAACTTGCATTTTTTCAATTATTTTCTATTTTCTTATTTATTTAATATTTGCATCAATTTTAATTGTTTTCATATTTTTATTTCATGCATTAAAAAACACCAAAAATTATTTTTCTTTTTATATTATTTCTAGAAAATCTTAATTTAATTTATAAAATTAAAAAATATTATTTTGCATGCATATTTATTTTTATTCATAATTTAGCATTTAAATCAGTTTTAATTAGTTTTTAATTATTAAATTGCATCCAAAAAATCCCAAAAATTTATTTTGACATGTTTATGTTATTTCCAGCATGTCATATTTTTCTCATTCAAAAATTTGCATTTTTACAAATTTTTTCTTCTTATTCCATTTCATCGTATTTTTCGATTTTCTTATCTTTTCACAGGTTATTCCGTTTCAAACGATTTCTTTTACTGTTTTCTTTTTTTCCAATAATGTAACTGCTCATGGGATGTAATAGTTTAAATTAGGTTTTTATTTTCCGCAAGTTTAAATTATGTATCTGCCCCAAAGCCATGTAATAGCGTAGGACATTTATCTTTCCGCATCTTTACATTCCGCATTTTACTTTCCGCACCCTATAAATTGCTAGTAACTAGGCGTGTATGGCAAGATAATAATCAACACAGCTCACTAATTTTCAAGATAAAATATCTCAAATCAACACACTTTTTCACACATGCACCCCTTAGGGTAATTCTCTCTCTCTCGTTGCCTTACGAATGCAAATGGTCATGTCCCTCGAACGTAGAGGTATTCTAGCACCGTTGCCTTCAAAACACATCATCATAGTCCCTTCGATACAAAGATCATAGACCCACGATGTCGCCTCCGAATACATGATCTTGACCCTCGATTGTTGCCTACCAAAAATGATGATAGTCCCTTCGAATGTGCTAGGATACTTCCTACAAGTTGCTTTCTATGACCATACGATGTCCCTTCGAATGTCCCGTCTACATCCAACGAATGGAGTTACCTACCAACTAATGGTATGGATAGCACTATTCTAAAGGAAAGTAAAACAATACAAAAACGACCAATTCTGAGTAGGTAATAAGACTTTTAGTTGCTTGCTCTATCAAAATACTTTTCACACCTCACACTTTTGTCAAAGTTCAAACTCTTTTCAAAAACGAAACATTTCCGAACACTTTGTATACATTCCTACATGAATCATTACAAAGTCAAAGCGAAATGCCTTTTCAAAACATTTTTGTCAAACACACAGAAAGCACAATTTTAAAGTGATCTAGAGCAACTAAGAGCCCGTAGATAACTACGGATGGAAAGGGGTGCTAATACCTTCCCTTTTCATAACCTTCTCCCTTACTCAAAATCTAACGAAGGTCTTTTTCTGTACTTTTTACCTTCCCTTAATTGGATAAAATAAAAGTCGGTGGCGACTCTTGCTATCCGCACATTTGCGATACAAATCCACTAACAAGTCAGTTCACCGTGTTACACCCTAGTCCTCTTAACAACACTCTTTATTTCTATGGGAACGTTGCTAATTACAGGCTCCTTACCCCTACTGACATCTTCAATCTCTTTAGCAGGAATAATCTAAATATCATAAAATTTGATTGGTCAAGTATAAGATGACAAATTATCATTATCTAAGTGTAAATATCATATAATTGTGTTGTACCTATTATTTTTTATTCCACTGACTCGATTGGCCGCGTATTCCCCTTATCTTTTGGTTTTGGTTTTGTATGAGTCTAACATTACCATGCAAAAAAATAGTAAGTAAAATGAATCTTGACGGCCATGCAACATACGCTCTTATTGCCTCTCCCACCAATGTTGCATTCGAAACTTCGTCTGGGATTGGTAATAGTGCACCCTCCTCTAAAGCAATATCAATTGATACTTTCAAATATCCAGAAGGAAGCGTTTTATGATGAAGTACTTTTCCCAGAGTGTTATGCACTTTTCCCTTGCCAATCATGCGATAAGTCGGTGTCTCTAAAAAGAGTTGACAAGGTGAAATGCCCTAAAACCAATAATAAATATGACATCCTTAATGTGTATATATGTCAGTTAAATAAATTACAGTAGTTTAATTTCATAATAATATATATAATTACTTCGGGAATACTCGGTTGAACTGAACAATTGACACTAGCTATGTCACTAGTATCTTTAACACCTGAAGCTTCCCTTTGTTATTGGTGTCTTCCTTTATCCTTCCTCAATTCAAGAACTTCAGCTTCTAATGCATCCAACTTTGCCTGAAGTTCTTTAGTGCTAGCAGCTTTTGTCTTTGGATTGTTCTTTTTCAAGGATGTTGGAGTAACCCCATGTCCTTTACCCCTCACCCGACCAGAATACTCACGAACATCTAATGCTCGACTAAGTATGCTCCTGCAATCATCTGGTGGAGATATAGACTGAGACAAAATCTCCTGAAATTCATATGAATATCGAAAAAACATGAATATTATATGTTAATAAAATTTTGATTTAATTAAATAAGTAATGTTATACTTACGCATTTTTCAAAAAATTGTTGTACATCTTTTTAAGAACTCCATCCTTACCCACATGGGCAGCCTTCCAAAAAACATGTTCCGGAAGAGATGTTTCACAACTATTCTCTTCTTTTAAATATACATTAAGACAAAAAAATAAGATCAATTATTACTCTTGATGAACAAGTATATCATTGCAATTTATAAATACTTTCATTTTTTTGTTCTAATCGTGCATATCCCAAACGCCCTTTTTGTATGGATACGCGAGAGATGATGCTCTTTGGCAATTTACGTCACTTACACTCTGAAATTTTGGGGTTTTTCGTTTGGCTTTAAAAACATCTTATTCTTTAAGTGAAATAACATCTGCATATTCTATTGGACGCTCTGCATCAACAAAAAAAATTTCGGCATCTTTAAGATATTTTCTGTTTAAATATGGTCTAAACCCTCTTAGTATTTTGTCGGCCAATCCAACACAATAATCTTTTCTTGTATCATCAAAGTTGACAGACCTCTATAAAAAAATACACAGAGTGCGTTAGTATAAGTAATTTAAATACATAATCGTAATTTAAAGACATAATTTAAAGTACCTATATCTCACTCCAGATTTTGTTTTTAGGGTCATCCAACTTATCATCTTTCCACTCATCACAAATTATTGGAATTTCTCTCCTTACAACTGTACCAATGTAACTTGTAAATTTAAAATCATTAGACTCAGTTAATTGGTCACTTGAACTCCAATGCACGTCGTATTTTATGCCTCTATCTCTATCACGAATGATATTCTTCATAATAGTTTTTCCTCGTTTAATTTCTCTTTCCACTCCCTTATCGGATTTGCCTCCACCATTGTCTCCATCATTAATAGAATCATCGTGTGGGTGATCCTCGTTACTAGCCATCTAACCTATAATAAAGAAAAACATTAGTATCTAATGACAAATATATAATTCCAAATATCTAATTCCATAATCAATTGAGTATATAAAATGAAAAATATATAATTTTATAGAAAATGACAGAATATATAACATTTTACTATATTACCTCTTTCACTAACATCTCTTTCTTTTCTTGGTTGGATTGTGAATTACTTATCTCTTAAGAACACGGACGGAGGGATTGATCCAAATTCCCTCATCATGATCTTTTCTGACATATGATTCATTTGTTGTAGTATTTTCATCTCAATTGTTTATAATATATGACTCATTCTCAACATCAACATCACCTTGATCTACACTTTTATCATCAATCACTTTGTTAGATAAAAGCGCTATATACCATTTCGTACTCTTCGGGTCTGTGACATAGAACACTTGTTTAGCTTGAGAGGTTAGAATAAAAGGCTCATCTTCACCTGACGTTTCTCTTTGGTTGAATTTTACATTCTCCCAGTGATTTCCTCCTCTGGTTGGCTCGTCTTCTCCCGACGTCCAATTCTTTTGTTGAGTTCGCCTTCTCCCGGTGACTTCATCCTTAATAAACTCGCTTTCTCCTAGAGATCTCTTCTTTCATCTTGTTTACCTTCACCCGGTTGGCTTTTTGTCAAGATATAATGTAAAACTCAAAAATATAATAATTTCCGCTCGCCTTCAGAGCGCGAATTTTATGGTTCATTTGAGTATTCAATCCTCTCCCACCTTGAATGTTCGAAAGGCTTGCGCCAATCCCACCCTCTGGTCGAAGAAGATTGAATAGGGGCAGTTGTTGTACCCCAAAATTCGCCCTCTTCATTTTTTTATAAATAGTTGGCTTATACTTGATCAATAGGTGCATTGCATACATATCATTCATGCATCAACCTTGGCTTTGAGATTTTCTAAATCGTATGAACCTATACAATTCTGAAGAACAGGTTTGGTTCCAGGAGCTTAATATCTGAGGTTCTGTTATTTCAAGCGTCATCTCAACGTACAAGATGTGTGCATCCGGAAGCTTCTGATTATCTCTCGAGGATCAAGGTTTTGGAGTTCTGATTTCCTCTAATGCGGATATTGATTAAGGTTTTCGAGTAAGAGCGGGTTGTGATCAAATATTTGAGCTCGAATTGATTCTATGGCCTTTTGTGAGTCTTGAAGTATCTGCATATGGCTTATTGATCCACGCAATTCATCAGAAAATCAAGAATGGTCGGATAAAACATATTTGAGTGTGTGTATTAAAAAGTCAACAAAAGTCAAAGTCTGACCGAGTGGAATTTTTGGTCAAAATCATCATCAAAAGTCGACATTTGAGAAAATATGATCATTTATTGAGAAAAGTCAGAAGAATCGGGTGAAAATGAGGTTTCTTGCATTTTAAGTAATCTTGGACTTAGAAAAAATTTCTAAGTTTTAAGCACTTCGTTTTCACGGAGCCATGTTGTCGACGCTCTATCTCGCTCATCTATGGTCGGAAGTTTGTGAATTGGTAGTCGTTGGAAAGAGCATATTTCGTACTTCAAATTTGTCCTTGTGAAGATTTCTCCAGAAATGCCCATATTTCGAGTTATGAGGCTCCGAAGTTTAATGTTCATAACATTTGAAGTTTACACTTAGTGAAATTTTAAGTGTTTTTCAATGTGTTCAAGTGCTCGACTTCAGAGGTATTTTACACGTGTTTTGAGGTGTCGATTCGAGTTGAGTTCAAAATCAAAGTTATTCATTTCGTAGCAATACACAATTTTGTTGAAGGAATCGAATTAATTCGGAGCTCGGATCAAAAGTTATGAGGCTCGGAAGTTATGAATTCATCATGTTATAATATTCAACACTTAGAATTTTTTTGGAGTGTTTCTTTATATAGTCAGACTGACGACTTCGGGTTCGATGTTATCTTAGTTATCAGCTTTGAACTTAAAAAAGTTCAACTGCAAAGTTGTTCATCTCACGGCAATCTAAAACTTTGTTGAAGGAATCAAATTTATTCGGGACTCGGATCAAAAGTTACAAAGCCTAGAAAATAAGAATTCATCATGTTTGCAATATTCGAATAGTTGTTGTGCGCATGCTCGAGGTTGTTTTTATCATCGATTTGATCGCCACATGGAAAAACTCCGAACACAAACGTTAGAGTTTGTCATGTCTCCTATAAGTTTTGTTTAGAAACTATTTCGTTTCGGACGTCTCAGCAAAAGATACGAAGCCTCGAAGTGGTTAGGTTGAAGTTGCCAAAATGCAAGATGACACACATATTTTTTCCATGGCTACGAGAACATTTTATCTAACAGTTGTTGTACGCATGTTCGGGGCTGTTTTTACCATCGGTTCGATCGCCGCGTGGAAAAACTCTTAACATGAAAGTTGGAGTTTGTCATATCCTCTTCAAGTTTCGTTCACGAACTGTTTTGTTTCAGACGTCGCAACGAAAGATATGAAGCGTCGAAGTTAGCAGCTGGAAGTTGGAAGATTTCTAGGCTTCACGCACAAGCCTTTCCCAGCCTGGCCAGGACTTTCATAGAACAGTCGCGTGGCAAAGTTTAAACACTTTTTTCCAGTTATTAAGGTTTCGTTTGGATTTTTGTTGAACTACAAAGTTGTTCTATCACACGTGCTCTTTCCGACGGCGTAGAGTTTGTGTTATTTGGTCGAGTATCGAAAGAGCTATGGGGCCATAAAGTAGTGCACCTGGCGTGAGCAAATGGCTAGCGATATTTAGAAAAATTACATGATAACGTAATCAGTTGTGATGCCGTAACTTCAGAGCCGATTTTAAGCATGCTACTGGCTTCAATTCGAAAAGTTTTCAACATGAAAGTTTCTAAGGGAAATGTGTTCTCCAATTTTGGTCTTTGGATCTTATCCTGAAAACGCTCGTATTCTGAATTATAGGTTCATGAAGAGGAGGATATGGGTATGAGTGTAATTATTTCTTTTGGTTTTAAGTTGTGTACGTGGCAGTAGTTTAGTTTTTACTCTATTTGGCCATACATGTATTTTTGATTAAAAAAAAAACAAGCTCTCCCTTACTTCCAAAAAAACAGACTCTATCTAACCAAAAAAAACTCCCTCATTCTTGGGGGCACTCTTTTTTTTTTTCTCACTACAATCTTCACACTCCGCACATCTTACTCTCCCTCTCACCATTTCATCCGTAACAGGAAAAGATTCAAGAAGCCACAACCATAACAGAAAATGATAACAGTCTATATTCTCCATTCTTTTATCTCTCTCTGCCATGGCATAAGGAAAATTGACCAGAATGCAACAAACTCTCTCACCCATAGATTCTATCTTCCACCGCTCTTGGTTCTCTCGTCCACCGCTCTTGTTTCTCCTCCGTCAACAATCGTAGCTGCTCTCTTCTCCTCATCTCTCCGCCATAATCGCAACTACACTCTCTTCTCCTCATCTCCCTACCTTAATGTTTCGCGATCGCCTTCATCTTTGAGAGTCAAGTATCTCTGAGTTTATTTCTCAGAAGCAAGGAGTTTCTTAAATCTTCATCTTCGTCACCATGATATCGTGCGCAAGAAGTGTTGTTTCTGAAGTTTTTGTTAGCTCGTGATCTTCAAACCGGTAAGATTTGAATCTTTTCCATTTATATGTCTTAATCTGTCATGAATGCATATCACACAGGTAACGGTGTTAGACGCGATAGGCTCCAATCTTTAGGTTTCGAATTTTTAGATCTTGAATTTATGTAGGAATTTCATAATGACTTAGTGAGTTTTCAGAAAAACTAATGCAAGATTTGGAACCAGGGGTGAAAACCGAGTAGAGTAGCCATGTCGCTTTCTATTTTTTCGAATTTTTTAGGTCAACGACTATCGTAGACGATGGTGCTCCACCGGAGAGGGCGGTCGGAATTAGTTTAGGGCTTTGTCCCTGTAGTGATATTATTAACCATGGAGTTCATGTGGTGGCACCATATCATTGGTCATGGACTTTATTTATTTTACTTTAATTCATTTTTATTATCTGGTAATAATACTATGGTATATTTGACTGGACCAATTGACATAATGCATGTGGAAAACAAATATAAGAACGTTACATAGGTTGTTGATAAATAAGAACATGATTTCTTTTTTTTTTGTTCAAACGGATAAAAAAGGGAACAAGCGGGCTTAATGCAATATGGATCATGGCTTATTAAAATTTGTAACCATACCCCATATGCCAAGTATAATTGGGGCAATAATAACTAGATTTAGTTCATTTAGGAAATTCAGTTTTACACCCCCCCTGACTTGCCATGTGCAACATTCATGCATAGTCAATTGTGCTTCCGATTTCGATTCTATCGACTTGTAAGATATGCATAAAAATAGATTTCTGACTTATCAATATATTAGGGTATTTTGGGAATTTTTAACAATTAATTTCCTTTATTTTTTTAATCCATTTTTGATAACATGTTTAGAAACGATTCATTCCGTGATACCGTGCATATTTTGATGTGGTTTTCAATCGTTTCCCACCAATAAAAATCTGAATAAATAGGTTCCTGACACTTTAGGACTTTTAGAATTTTATCACTTTTTTTTTTGGATTTTTTTGTAATTTTATTTTGATCCCATTTTAATTGTTTTCGATAACATGTTTAGGAGATGTTTTTTACATAATACCTTGCATTTAGGTGTAAATTTTTGATCGTTTCTCAACAATAAAAATTCCTAAAATAACATTCTGGATCTATTAAATGTTAGGAGCCTCTAGGAATTTCTCTCATATTTTTTTTAGATCTTTTTAGGTTTTTATCCGATTTTCCTTTTGTATGATACAAACATAGGTAATTGTTTGCTCAACTAACTTCTTTACTAACATGTTGACATTTTAGGTAGTTGTAATCTTGATTTAGAACCCATAATCGAGCCGTATGATTAGGGTACCATGATAATTGATTCTTAGAGCGACGATTGATTGTTTGGACTTAATTTTGCGCGTAGTTTTGCTTTAAGCATGATTTTTCTTGTGCATTTTTTTTGAGATCATTTAATATGAATTAGCTACTGACTTGTAGAGTTTTACATCTATTTGAATTCAATGTGTGGGAGTGTAATACCATGTGTTTATTAGAAACTTTAGGAATTTTTCCCAAACTATATTGTAGTTAAATGTAAGTCTTATCTTAGGTTTGTAAATATAATTTCGAAGCTAACTCTTAGCGGTTTAACTCTTAGGAACTAGTTTGATTATCGTATATTTCTTCTAGGTTCCTCTTACATGTTTCCTTTGAAATATTTTCCTCTTTTTTTTAGATGTTTAGGAAATCTTTAGAACATGTAGTTGCTGCCCTCCATTAGGAATGTACCTTTCATGCTTATATTTCTTTGTGAGTAGTGCATTCTAGGCTATTTTAGAGTAGACTTTTGGTTTCTAACTACTCTAGGTGTATATCAATGTTTAGCATTGCATATGAGGATTATTGTGATGGACTTAGCTCGACTTTGATATCATTCATGGGTTCCTTTGCATTATGTGAGTGTGGCTGCCCGGTTTTCCATCCTCATGTTTCTATACACATTTACACTCCATTTCTTCACTTTTGGATCATATTTTGACTTGTGATGTGAATATGCAATTATATTCCCGCCTCCTTGTTATTTTTGACATGTTTGTGGACATGTGCAAGGTACATTGAGGATATTTTGGTTAGGTACCTACTCTTGGTACACTAACATCCCCCTTCTCCCGTGGTTCTGTTTGCGTTTTAAAAGTGTTTTGCTTTGTGTTTTCTCATATTACGAGAAATGCATATTCTGTTATCTTGTCTAGATGTGTACCTTTGTGCAGGTGTTCCGATTGTTATGAGAACTTCTTTGCTAGATGCACATGTTGCACGATATCACCTTGTGGATTATATTGATCGAGCTGTTTTTTATTATTGCTTTGTTGATGGCAGTTTACTCAAAGTTTTTTGGAGTATTTTTAGCTTGCAGTGCTCTTTGGATTTTATTATCCGTTTGGTATTAATTTTACTTTGTTTACCGCATTCTATTACCTCTTTTCTAGAGAGCATGAGAAGTAGGGTTTTACCGCTTTCCTTGCCATGAGAAGTAAGAATAGAGATGAATGAAGGGGCTTCTGTAGTTGGAGCATGTTCATGAACCCTTCTAGTTTATTTAAAGACCCGTTTAGGGCGCTTTTGTTTGCTAATTGTGTTTGGTTTGTTTAAAGCCCTCTTCCGTGCATAGGGAGGCGCTTTTCATTGTGTTTACAATTGTGATTGCATAGGTCAAAAGTGGTTAGGACACCCGACGTGGCACCACCAAGCAAAGTCCTACTATTTTATATTTCCTGATATCGAGTCATTGATATATATGGGCAAGCGAAAGGGGTCCGTAACCGACTCCCACAGTTCTAGTTCGGGTCAGCTCGCACAAGCAAATCGTGTTGCACCCCATTATCGAGTCCAAAAAATTGGCAAGAGCTCCATATTCTGATTCTGCACTCATTCCAGGGGTTCGCATTTATTTCAGAACTCGCATCATTTGCTCTGTAGGTTATGCCTACGCTTGTTTGACATTTGTTTGCGCATTGCATTTTTTGTGTGCTTCTTCCAACGCACTTGTGTGCTTCATCCCTTTTTTCGTCTTCGACTCTACAATAGGTAGCGATTCGAGATAGACATAGACTTAGGTTATAAACCTTTTCCATTCCTTTTTGTCGTCTTTGATTCTACTTTAGGTAGCGAGTCGAGATAGACATAGATTTAGTTTGTAAACTTTTGCCATGTTCCATTAGGATTCTCTCGAATCTATCTTAGGTAGCGATTCGAGTTAGACCTTAGCTTGTAATCGATGCATGATAACATTAGGGATAGAATTAGATAGTTTCTCTTGATTGTTTTCTATTTCTTTTTGCATCCTTTCATGTAATAAAACTAAAACTTGTTTTCTTTTCTTTTGAGAATCAAAACACTTAATAATGGTTCAAACTCCTTTTTCAAAGGTAAAAGCAACCAACCAATGCAAACCTTTTTTCCTACGGGTTTTCTTTTTGTGTTTAAAACCTTTTTCATAAGTAAAAAACACATAACCCACCAAAATATATGAGCCGAACCACGGCGCTCTGACTTTCCCATTGCACGAGGGAATACGTAGGCATCTTGTCATGGGGCTCGATCGAGCAAACTTTGTAAATACTCCCTTCTTTTCCCCGTGTTTTCTTTATTTTCTTTTCTTTCACATGCATTCTGTTTTAGCATACAAATATAGTAATTACGCAGTAAATAGATATAAACATACCCATTAGATAGAAAGTAGAAGTGGATACCGTAGAGTACTACGGATGTGTGGGGTGCTAATACCTTCCTTTCGCGTAATAGATTCCCTTACCCTACCTCTCGGTCGCAAGACCGTGTCTTATCAGTTTTAGATTTTTGCGATGCGTTTACCCTTCTCCTTTTGCAAGATAAAAAACGTTTGATGGCGACTTCATTGATATAGTTATCGGATGATGTTCATCCGATTGTTTCAGCTGGCGACTTCACTGGGGACCGTACAGACTTCACTGGGTGTTTATTTATTTGTTTATTTATTTACTTGCTTTATTGTAACATCCTTTGTATGCTTGCATTGCATTCTATGTGGCATATTTATTGCTTTCATATACTGGTTGGGCTATTGTGCTGTGATCTGTGTCTGAATTGGGTGGGAGTTACAAGAGGTAAAAGGCCCCATACCCCAGCTGAGAGACACATAGGACACCTAGGAATAGAGTGGAACAAGTCAGATAACGGATGTAGATATTGTAGTCTGGCATGTCGTCCATGCTTCATGGGAGGTTCAATCAGGGCGGTATCATCTTCACGTAGGTGTTACGATGATAGTTTCTCTAGCCGAACTAGAACTTGGAGTTATCTTTGCCTTACCCAAACCTTGGTTTCACTCGTGAGTTTGGAGGGAACATATTTCAAACAGGTACAAATGGTGACTATGTTCTGATGGTGACTATTTATTCTAATGGTGATTTTATTCATCCTTATGTGGCGTTCTGTTATTGATGACCGTGTGGTTTATGATACTTGGTTCTTGACACCTGGTTTTCTAGTATTTTCTATGATGTTCTGAAATGATGTCGGACCTTTGAACTTATGATATTCTGACTTTGTTCTTCTATGGTATTCCAAATTGGTGTCGAACCTTTGATCATGTGATATTCTGATTATTCAGAGATTATGCAGTCGTTATTCAGAGGATTGTACAGATGCTACTCGTTGTTATGCTGAAATTTTGAACCCATGGTTAATGCACTTGCGTCGTAGCATGTTTATTTTTCAAAAGAAATGTTAGAAAAAATAATATGTACATATCTACCTGCATATTCATTCATTTCATGCATTCATAACAGGTACTCGAAGCTTGGGAATTTCTCGTACTCAAACCTGGTATTTTCTTTGCATGAATTGCAAATGTTGACTTCTTACCATTCTGCAATTAGAATTAAGTGATGGAACAACTTCGTGGAGAATTGGATGAAATGAAAGAACAAATGGGGTTTTTTATGCTAGACATGCAAGATTTGGTCAGTGGACAAGAATTTTTGAAGGAGGAGAACCATCAGTTGTAGACTCAGCTGAGTCTGGTTATGGAAATTTTGAATACTATGTTAAGAAAGGAAGACAAACCTGCACCCTCTTCCGCAACAAGAATTTCTTTTCCTCCCTATACTTTGGGGGCTTCTTTAAGTCTTGAATCAGGGCTTACATCTCCTTTTCCACTTTGTGTCCCAGGGTCTTCCCATCCACAACCGATTTATGGTGCTCAGAAAGATCCAAAGGGTAAAGCTCATCAACTAGGGTCGTCACAACCTGAGAGGACATTTGATCCCATTCCGATTCTATATGCTTAGTTACTTCCTCAATTTCTTAAGTTTCAGTTGGTTGAGCTTCGAATTCTCACAATGCATGGAAAGCTTCTGCGTGATTTTGATGAAAATGCTAGGTGTGATTTCTATTCCGGGGCATCTTGTCATGATACCGAGAACTGTATGGCGTTGAAACATAAAGTTCAGGATTTACTTGATGAAGGGATAATTCTGTTTACTCCCGCGGGTTTGAGTGTGCAAATCAATATTAACCCAATTGTTGATGTGACTATTTCGGCTGCTGCTACGCCTCAAAAGCAAACTTATACTCCCAAGCAGGATAATCAACGACGACGAAAGGTGCCAAGAAAATTTGATCCTCTCCCGATGTCTTATGCTGAATTATTTTCTCACCTTATGAAACTGAAGCTGATTGAATTGCGTACTTGGAAAGTTGATCCAAATAAGTTGCCAAAAAATTTGAATGCCAACGCTCGATGTGCCTTCCATTCTAATAGGCAGGGGAATACTATTGAGAATTGTATGGCTTTCAAGCACATGGTGCAGGACCTACTTGATTTTGAGGCTTTCAACTTCGGAACAGCACCAACACCTGAGCTATTCAACAGCCATTATCAACTTATGCTGATGTTACTGTCAATGTTATTGTTAAAGATGAAGGTTTGGACCTGGTTAAAGATGTAAATCTGCTGACAACTCCTATGTCCTTTGTGAAAGAGTGTTTGTTGAGAAAGGGCGTATTCCTAGGTTGTGAACTAAAAAGAGTGTTTGTTGAGTGTTTGTTTATATGGTCAGACAGACGACTTCGGGTTCGATTTTATCTTAGTTATCAGCTCCGAACTAAAAAAAGTTCAACTGCAAAGTTTTTCATCTCGCGGCAATCTAAAATTTTGTTAAAGGAATCGAATTCATTCGGGACTCATATCGAAAGTTACAAAGCCTAGAAAATAAGAATTCATCATGTTTGCAATATTCGAATAGTTGTTGCACGCATTTTTGAGGCTGTTTTTATCATCGATTTGATCGCCGCATGGAAAAACTCTGAACGCAAAAGTTGGAGTTTGTCATGTCTCCTATGAGTTTCGTTTAGAAACTGTTTTGTTTCGGACGTCTTAGCAAAAGATACGAAGCCTCGAAGTGGTTAGGTTGAAGTTTCCCAAATGCAAGATGACACACATATTTTTGCCATGGCTACGAGAACATTTTATCAAACAGTTGTTGTGTGCATGTTCGGGGCTGTTTTTATCATCGATTCGATCGCCGCATGGAAAAACTCTGAACATGAAAGTTGGAGTTTGTCATGTCCTCTACAAGTTTCGTTTCGGACGTCACAGCGAAATATATGAAGAGCCGAAGTTAGCAGCTGGAAGTTGGAAGATTTCTAGGCTTCACGCACAAGCCTTGCCCAACCTGGCCAAGAATTTCACCGAACAATCACGTGGCAAAGTTCAAACACTTTTTTTCAGTGATTAAGGTTTAGTTTGGATTTTTGTTGAACTACAAAGTTGTTTTACCACATGTGCTCTTTCCGATGGCGTAGAGTTTGCGTTATTTGGTCGAGTATCGAAAGAGTTATGGGGCCATAAAGTAGTGCACCCGACGTGAGCAAATGGCTAGCGATGTTTAGAAAAATTACATGATAACGTATTCAGTTGTGATGCCATAACTTCAGAGCCAATTTTAAGCATGCTACGGGCTTCGATTCGAAAAGCTTTCAACATGAAAGTTGCTAAGGGAAATGTGTTCTCCAATTTTGGTCTTTGGATCTTATCCTGAAAACGCTCGTATTCCGATTTATAGGGTCATGAAGAGGAGGATATGGGCATGAGTGTAATTATTTCTTTTGCCTTTGAACTTTTGTACGTGGCAGTAGTTTAGTTTTTATGCTATTTGGCCATACATGTATTGCTCCAGGCAGGAATCATGGAGCGTTTTTGACAAAAACAAACAAGCTCTCCCTTACTTCCAGAAAAAATAGACTCTATCTAACCAAAAAAAAAATCGTCATTCTTGGGGGATTTTTTTTCTCTCACTACCATCTTCACACTCCGCACATCTTACTCTCCCTCTCACCATTTCATCCGTAACAGAAAAAGATTCAAGAACCACCGGAACAAACCGATTCTCTCATCAAGAAGCCACAACCATAACAGAAAACGATAATAGTCTGTATTCTCCATTCTTTCATCTCTCTCCTCGATGGAATAAGGAAAACTGAAAAGAATGCAACAAACTCTCTCCCCAAAAATTCTCTTTTCCATCGCTCTTGATTCTCTCGTCCCCCGCTCTTGTTTCTCCTCCGTCAACAACCGTAACTGCTTTCTTCTCCTCATCTCTCTGCAATAATCGCAACTACATTCTCTTCTCCTCATCCCCCTTCCATAATGTTTCTCCATCGCCTTCATCTTTGAGAGTTATGTATCTCTGAGTTTATTTCTCAGAAGGAAGGAGTTTCTTGAATCTTCATCTTCGTCACCAAGATATCGTGCACAAGAAGTGTTGTTTCTGAAGTTTCTATTAGCTCGTCATCTTGAAACAGGTAAGCTTTGAAGCTTTTCCTTTTATATGTCTTAACCTGTCATGAATGCATATCACACAAGTAACGGTGTTAGACGCGATAGGTGCCAATCTTTGAGTTTTGAATTTTCAGATCTTGAATTTATGTAGGAATTTCATAATGACTTAGTGAGTTTTTAGAAAAACTAATGCCAGATTTGGAACCAGGGGTGAAAACTAAGTAGAGTAGCCATGTCGCTTTCTATTTTTTCGAGTTTTTTAGGCCAACGACCATCGTAGACGGTGGTGCTCCACCGGAGAGGGCGGTCATAATTAGTTTAGGGCTTCATCCCTGTACTGATATTATTAACCATGGAGTTCGTGTGGTGGCACCATATCATTGGTCATGGACTTTATTTATTTTACTTTAATGCATTTTTATTATCTGGTAATAATACTATGGTATATTTGATAGGACCAATTGACACAATGTATATGGTAAAGAAATACAAGAACGTGACATAGGTTGTTGATAAATAAGAACCTGATTTCTTTTTTTTTTGTTCAAATGGATAAAAAAGGGAACAAGCGGGCTTAATGCAATCTGGATCGTGGCTTATTAAAATTCGTAATAATACCCCCTATGCCAAGTCAAATTGTGGCAATAATAACTAGATTTAGTTCATTTAGGAAATTCAGTTTTACACCCCCTGACTTGCCATGTGCAACATTCATGCATAGTCAATTGTGCTTTTGATTTCCATTCTATCGACTTGTAAAAAATGCATAAAAATAGATTTCTGACTTGTGAGTATCTTAGGATATTTTGGGTATTTTTTGGGAATTTTTAACAATTAATTTCCTTTATTTTTTTAATCCATTTTTGATAACATGTTTAGAAACGATTCATTTCGTGATACCGAGCGCATTTTGATGTGGTTTTCGATCATTTCCCGACAATAAAAATTTGAATAAATAAGTTCCTGATACTTTAGGACTTTTAGAATTTTATCACTTTTTTTGGGATTTTTTTGTAATTATATTTTGATCCCGTTTTAATTGTTTTCAATAACGTGTTTAGGAGACGTTTTTTACATAATACATTGCATTTAGGTGTAATTTTTTGATCGTTTCTCAACAATAAAAATTCCTAAAATAACATTCTGGTTCTATTAGATGTTAGGAGCCTCTAGGAATTTTTCGCATCTTTTTTTTAGATCTTTTTAGGTTTTTATCTGATTTTCCTTTTGTATGATACAAACGTAGGTAATTGTTTGCTAGCTCACCTAGTTAGGAATTGATCTTTTGCATGTGGTGTCTAATACTCATTTTAACCCTCAACTAACTTCTTTACGAACATGTTGACATTTTTAGATAGCTGTTATCTTGATTTAGAAACCATAATCGAGCCGTATGATTAAGGT
Source organism: Vicia sativa (assembly GCA_021764765.1). NCBI lineage: Eukaryota > Viridiplantae > Streptophyta > Magnoliopsida > Fabales > Fabaceae > Vicia > Vicia sativa. The sequence continues at coordinate 75,574,142 of CM038793.1, forward strand.
ACCATGATAATTGATTCTTAGAGCGACGATTGATTGTTTGGACTTAATTTTGCGCATAGTTTTGCTTTAAGCATGATTTTTCTTGTGCATTTTATTGAGATCACTTAATATGAATTAGCTACTGACTTCTAGAGTTTTACATCTATTTGAATTCAATATTTGTTTAATTCTCAAATTTCGATTATGTGGTATGGTTTAAAAGCATGTTTCTCCTTTGTCACATGAATTGATTAATTGTAGCAGTGTAATACCATGTGTTTCTTAGAAAATTTAGGAATTTTTTCCCAACTTAATTGTAGTTAAATGTAAATCTTATCCTAGGTTTGTAAATAGAACTTCAAAGCTAACACTTAGCGATTTAACTCTTAGGAACTAGTTTGATAATTGTATAGTTCTTCTAGGTTCCTCTTGCATGTTTCCTTTGAAATCTTTTCCTCTTTTTTTTTAGATGTTTAGGAAAGCTTTAGAACATGTAGTTGCTGCCCTCCATTAGGAATGTACCTTTCATGCTTATATTTCTTTGTGAATAATGCATTCTAGGCTATTTTAGAGTAGATTTTTGGTTTCTAACTACTCTAGGTCTTTAACTATGTTTAGCATTGAACCTGAGGATTATTGTGATGGACTTAGCTCGATTTTGTTATTTTTGACATGTTTGTGGACTTTTGCAAGGTACATTGATGATATTTTGGTTAGGTACCTACTCTTGGTAAACTAATATCCCCCTTCTCCTGTGGTTCTGTTTGCGTTTTAAACGCGTTTTGCTTTGTGTTTTCTCATATTACGAGAAATGCATATTCTGTTATCTTGTCTAGATATGTACCTTTGTGCAGGTGTTCCGATTGTTATGAGGACTTGTTTGCTACACTCACATGTTACACGATATCACCTTGTGGATTATACTGATCGAGCTGTTTCTTATTATTGCTTTGTTGATGGCAGTTTACTCGAAGTTTTCCGGAGTATTTTTAGCTTGCAGTGCTCTTCGAATTTTATTATCCGTTTGTTATTAATTTTACTTTGTTTACCGTATTCTTTTACCGCTTTTCTAGAGAGCATGAGAAGTAGGGTTTTACCGTTTTCCTTTCCATGAGAAGTAGGAATAGATATGTATGAAGGGGTTTTCGTAGTTGGAACATGTTCAGGAACCCCTTTGGTTTATTTAAAGACCCGTTTACGGCGCTTCTGTTTACTAATTGTGTTTGGCTTGTTTAAAGTCCTCTTCCGTGCATAGGGAGGCGGTTTTCATGGTGTTTACAATTGTGCTTGCATAGGTCATAAGTGGTTAGGACACCCGACGTGGCACCACCAAGCAAAGTACCGCTCTTTATATGTCCTGCTATCGAGTCATTGATATATATGGGCAAGCGAAAAGGGTCCATAACCGACTCCCACAGTTCTAGTCTGGGTCAGCTCGCACATGCGAATCGTGTTGCACCCCATCATCGAGTCCAAAAAATTGGCAAGAGTTCCCTATTCTGACTCTCCACTCAATCCAAGGGTTCGCATTTATTGCAGAACTCGCATCATTTGTTATGTAGGTTATGCCTACGCTTGTTTGACATTTATTTGCGCATAGCATGGTTTGTGTGCTTCTGCCAAAGCACTTGTTTGCTTCATCCCTTTTGTCGTCTTCGACTCTACATTAGGTAGCGATTCGAAATAGACATAGACTTAGGTTATAAACCTTTTCCATTCTTGTTTGTCGTCTTCGATTCTACTTTAGGTAGCGAGTCGAGATAGACATAGATTTAGGTTGTAAACTTTTGCCATGTTCCCTTAGGATTCTCTCGAATCTATCTTAGGTAGCGATTTGAGTTAGACCTTAGGTTGTAACCGATGCGTGATAACATTAGGGATAGTATTAGATAGTTTCCCTTGATTGTTTTTTATTTCTTTTTGCATCCTTGCATGTAATAAAACTAAAACTTGTTTTCTTTTCTTTTGAGAATCGAAACACTTAATAATGGTTCAAACTCCTTTTTCAAAGGTAAAATCAACCAACCAATGCAAACCTTTTTTGCCTACGGGTTTTCTTTTTGTGTTTAAAACCTTTTTCATAAGTAAAAAAATACATAACCCACCTAAACATATGAGCCGAACCACGGCGCTCTGACTTTCCCATTGCACGAGGGAATACGTAGGCATCTTGTCAAGGGGCTCGATCGAGCAAAATTTATAAATACTAGCTTCTTTTCCTCGTGTTTTCTTTATTTTATTTTCTTTCACATGCATTCTCTTTTAGCATACAAATATAGAAATTAAGCAGTAAATAGATATAAACACACCCATTAGACAGAAAGTAGAAGTGGATACCGTAGAGTACTACGAACGTGTGGGGTGCTAATACCTTCCCTTCGCGTAATAGATTCCCTTACCCTACCTCTCGGTCGCAAGACCGTGTCTTATCCCTTTTAGGTTTTCGTGATTCATTTACCCTTCTACTTTTGCGAGATAAAAAACGTTTGATGACGACTTCATTGATATAGTTATCGGATGATGTTCATTGTCATTGTGCAGAACATACAAATGCACTTGATCCCCTTCATACCTTGATACTGTCACAATTTCATTTCCAATTAATTTTTTACCTTCTTTTTTTTCAAAAAAATGAGATTTGGGGAATCCAATGGATTTCACATTGGACAAAAATTCAGTACAAAACTCAACCGCTTCTTCAACAACGTATCGCTCAACGATACAACCCTCTGGACGACTTCGGTTTTTCATGTACCCATTCAATATTTTCATATAACGTTCAACAGGGTACATTCATCTCATATAATCTGGTCACACAATTGTGTCTCTTTCACAAAATGAACAAAAGGATGTACCATAATGTCAAAAAATGATGGAGGAAAATACATTTCAAGGTCACACAAAGTAATACCTATTTCTTTTTGCAATACTGGTAAGATATCAGGATCGATCACCTTACTACAAATTGACCTGAATAAAAAAAACAATTTAGTTATAGCGCTTCTTGCTTTTTCTGGAAAAATAGAACGTATAACTATTGGTAGAAAATGTTCCATTATGACATGACAATCATGTGTCTTCAAACTCTTTAACTTGAGGTCTTTCATAGACACAGGTCTTCTAATGTCTGAGGAGTAACCTTATGGAACTTTAACTTCACTCATAAACTTACACAATATTATCTTTTCCTTTCTAGATAGAGTATAAGCAGTAGGTGGTAGATATGTTTGTCTTCCTTTTTTCACGGGTCCTAATTCAGTTCTTATTCTCATCTCTAGCATGTCCTCCCATGCTTTAAGGCCATCCTTAGAGTTTTATTTTATATTGAGTAACGTACCAATAACACTTTCAAATACATTTTTTCAATATGGATAACATCAAGAAAAAGTCTTACGTACAAAGATTTCTAATATGGAAATTCAAAAAAAATTGACCTCTTCTTCCACCTACCTGTGACAACTTTATGTGCAAAAGGCTTGCCAAACTGAATACTAACATCTTTCACCTTTTCAAAAATTTGATCACCTGTCAATTCAGGTGGAGCTCTACGTTGTTCGGTATCTCCGTTGAACGCTTTTCTCCATACACGATATTGATGTTTAGAATTTAAGAATCTACGATGACCGAGAAAGACATTCTTCTGACAAAGTTTCAATTGCGTCGTATCGGTTCCATCTTCACAGATAAGACACGCTTTTTCACCTTTAATGCTATACCCGGATAGATTTCCATAAGCTGGAAAATCGTTAATTGTGCCAAACAACATCGCCATCAAATTGAAACTTTCTTTCCTATATCCATCATAAATATCCACACCGTTCTTCCACAAAATCTTCAAATCTTCGATTAAAGGTTTCAAGTATACATCTATGTCATTCCCTGGTTGTTTAGGCCCAGAAATTAACATAGATAACATCATGTACTTGCGCTTCATACATAGCCATGGAGGTAGGTTTTAAATCATAAGAATCACAGGCCATGTGGAATGAGAGATACTTTGAAGACCATGTGGGTTCATTCCATCCGTAGATAATGCCAAGCGAAGGTTTCTTGTTTCTCCTCCAAAATCAGGATAATCATTCTCAATTTTCTTCCAATGTGGTGCATCTGGCAGATGTCGAAACTTTCCATCGATAATTCTTTTATATGCATGCCAAGTCAAGTGTTCTGCATCGGTTTCACTATGAAACATGCGTCTAAATCTCGGAATAATAGGAAAATACCATAAGACTTTCGCTAGAGATAATTTTTTCTTATATCGAGATAAACCGCACTTAGGGCACTCATTCAACGATGCATATTCGTTTCGAAACAAAATGAAATCATTTAGACATGCATGTATCTTATCATAGCTCATGCCAATAGAGCACAACTTTTTTTGGCCTCGTAGGTTTGATTAGGAAGAACATTATCCTCATGAAGCATGTCTCTCAAAAGGACTAATAACTGTGTAACTTTTATCGACCATCCATTGTGTGCCTTTAAGTTGTACAATTTTAATACCGTAGATAATCTTGTGAATTTGGGGAAATCTTTATACAACGGTTTCTCCGCATCGCTTACCAACCTCTCAAACATTTTGGGATAATCCTGAAGATCTTCTTCAAGTGCTTCTGCAATCTCTTCGACTCGATCACAATCATATGTATCTGTGACATTATCGTATGAAGCATAGGTTGCATTACTTTTCACCCCCTATTCAACATTCTCGCTGCTTTTCTCACCATGAAATATCCAACACGTATAAATACGATCAATTCAACGCATCAGTAAATGGGATTTCAATCCATCTGCGTCAACTCGACCCACATAACAACAACCTAAGCAAGGACATTTCATTTTATCCTGGTCTTTAGCGTGTTCAACAGAAAACTTAACAAACTCTAATACCCCATTCTCATACTCTTTTGACAATCAATCGATAGACATCCATTTTTTATCCATGGTGTTGCTACTAAGTAAGCTAAACAAAAAAAAAACTAATTACGGCACAAAACAGTATAATGCATTTCTGTCAAAATGCAAAATATACACAAAGTAGATCCGGAGCAAGCAAACACAAATATATTCACGCAATTTCAAACAAATTAATCACAATACCAACAATTTAAGGAAGAAATTTACCTCGGATTTATCGAACAGCAACACAAGAAGTTGAAACGAGAAGGTCGAACTTAGAAAAACACAGAGAAACTAAAATCTACAAAATTGAAGACTTAATAAAAAACAAGTGAAATCCCTAAAAAACCAAACATTTTTCTTCTAAAAAAATTATTATTAGACTATTTCACATAATTTATTTTGGTTAAACGTGTTTCATAGATAAAGTGGATTATGGTTTAACATGCTACCACTAACAGAGATATAAACAATACAACTCCCTTAGACAATACAAATCCAAGAACATAAATTATAAAATCCCCTTAAAAATCTAACAAATGCCATAAATTAACCTTTTGGGCTTTGTTCTCATGACAACACATCAACCCCACAACATAGGTACTCTAAATTCATGTATCTGTATTTTATGGAATGCAATTGGTATTGGTTCTAGGAGACTAATCTGATTAAATAGAAAAACAAAATTATGATAAGAGCAAGGAAATATGGAAACTAATCTTACAATAAGAAATTAATCAAGAAATTTTTATATCTTCAAACAACTTGATCTCCCATAGAATATTAACACAACATTGGGGTGCTTCCGGTATTTCTTCCTAGAGTCTTGTGTAGGTTTTTCTAATAGGCGTCTAGTGGGACAAAAACTTCAGGGTGTTAATCCGGAGTTTTTTCATACTTTTTCAACCTTTATTTTGATTGATAACAAACGAAGCATGAAACCTTTTTGTAAATTAAAGCCACTCCATTCATTTCATTATATACAAATTCAAACATAAATTATTTTTCTTAAAAACAATCAATTTTACACTACATAGAGATTTGGTTTTCACCATAGAATCAGAGACGCTATGTTGCTTAAAACCACTAATTTATCTTATTTATAATGTAAATAGGAATATCAAACACAAATGGAAAAAATATATCTTCTATTTTTTCTAGAGGCGAAAATCTTTGGGTAAAACAAGGACATTGTATGGGGTACAATGTTTTAAACCAATTCATAAATGGTTAACCATTTTGCTCTTCACCTTGTCTATGCTCATAAATTATTGATTAACACTTAACTAAAACATTAGATCATTGCCACTAGTTTTGACTGTAGTCACCATTAACCCTCTCAAGTTGAAATCTCCCTTTATAGCATGATTTTTTTTATCATGGCTCTTAATTTTTGGCATGCAAAAGTTTTAAAACTAACCAAAATAATAAACATCAGATTAAAGTAAAACAAATAAGCATCAGAGTAAAATAACACAAGTTTATTAGTAATTCATATTTGATCACCTCAATCGATATCTTATAATGTTTTAATAATTTCTTAACATATTTGTTTCATAATTATTAATTATTAATTTAGTTTAATATTTTGTTGAGCCATGTAATTTTTATTACTATCTCATAATTCTATGCATTTAAAAAAAACTTCAACTAAAAACATTTAGATTTAACTTATCACAGTGCATATTTTATTTTTTATGATTTGTTATTATGTTTCTTACTCTTTCTTATTATTTCTATTCACTCTATAAGTTGCAAATCAATCCCTCTCTATCTCACCAAAAATACAATTCCATTGCAACAAAACATTACATCATCATCTCACATATCATTTCTAATTTTGAATCAAACTAAAACTATAGACTTATTTTTAAATATAGGCAAGAGAGACATTTAAATTAGGAGTACAAAGAAGGTGAAACTCATCAATAAAGAGATACCATAATAAAGATTATAGAACTCATCTTAAAAATAAGTAAATTTTCAGTAATGTAAAGGAAACTTGAGTGAGATAAGAGAATTATAGGATCCATCAACAATGAATTTGAAAGAGAATCATATGATCCAAACAATATGAGGTACTTTACTTCCCAAATTAAAGAAGCATTGAATTAAAGAGATCTTGACAAATAGAATTAACTATGTCATTGACATCACATGTATCCAAAGAGAAAAGGGCAATTATTTCTTCATTCCTCATCACTAGTAAAATATCAAAAACGACACATTCAAACTGAACAAATTTAGTGACTTTTCTGAATACTAACATCCAAACTGATATTGTTATCAAGGGATGAGGAAAAAGTTCTGAAAACAGAATTCATTTTCTTCACATATATGCATTCCAGCAATTAATTTTCACGTCAAAATAAATTTACGTCAATATAACTGCAATATTCCATCAAACAATTGATTTTCAGTGTATCGCCAAAAACCTTTTATAACACACAAAGCTAATACAAAAGTCTAGCCTAAACATCATCGAAAACACATCATAACATATAAATAGTGAGACACGAGAATAAGGGAGGTTCGAATGTTACCGAATCGTAGCTTTGAGAAAAAGATTTCTTTCGTCCGAATGTTGAAATATGACTGTTGTTCAAGCGTGTTGATGTGCGCTTGATGGAGGTCGGGCAGACGGGTCGAGCAAGGCGGAGGGAGTACGGCATGTTGATGTGTGCTTGATGGAGGTTGGGGTTATGAGCTTTGAGAGGGAGAGAGTTTACAGAGGAAGATGTTTGTGGGTATCAGTTCAATGAGAGGGAGTATTTGCAATATGAGAAGGAAGCTGGGAGAGGGAACTACAGTTTTCAATGGAGGGTGCGAAAAAGGGTGAGGCGGATAGAATAGAAAACGATGGAAAGGGGGTGGCTACGACAACATTTGACGGTGAAGTATGGAAGCTGGTGATGGCAGAGACAGAAGGGAGAAGGAAACGAAGGGAAGGAGAAAAAGAATTGGTTTCAGGGGTTTAGGGATTTCGTGAGAAGAAGATATTATTTTCAGAGGGAATATTATATACTTTTTAATTTTAATTTTAAATGGCCTTAGGCGGTGCTTTTGTAAAGCGTTGTCTAAGATGGGCATTTACCAGCACTTTCTCTTTTTTTAGCAGCGCTTTTAAAAGCGCTTTCTAATATTCCCCTTTAGCAGCGCTTTTACATGGGCCTTTAGCAGCGCTTTTTAATATGCCCCTTTAGCAGCGCTTTATACATGGCCTTTAGAAGCGCTTTTGAAAAGCGTTGTCTAAGGTGTTCCTTTAGCAGCGCTTTTTATAAGCGTTGTCTAAGGTGCCCCTTTTAGCAGCGCTTTATACATGGCCTTTAGCAGTAATTTTGGAAAGAGCTGTCAAAGGTGGTCTTTTAACACCGCTTTTTGTAAGCGATGTCTAAGGTGTCCCTTTTAGCAGCGCTTTTACACATTTTTGTTTATAATTTCCGTCTTTTTTTAATTTAACTTATAGTAGCGTTTTTGGAAGAAAAAAAACGTTGTCTAAGGTGCGCTACCTAAAATTCTTTTTGGGGTAGTGTTTGTATTTAAAGTTTTATAAATATAAATATAATAATGTGAGATTTGATAGGTCCCCTTTTAAAATACACTATTAAATATTTTGAAAACTATAGTAACAGAAAAGAAAAAATGAGAGAAAAAGTTGAAAACTATAGTAACAGAAAAGAAAAAATGACAGAAAAAGTTGAAAACTATAGTAACAGAAAAGAAAAAATGAGAGAAAAAGTTGAGAAGATCTTTACTCTTTATTAGTCATTATTTAATCTCAGATAAAAAATTTGTTGTAGAATGAGAATCAAAACTCGCACCATACAAATTGAAAATGCTAATTACTAATATTATTATAGTATATTTGATTTTATCTAAATAAAAATTAATTTGGATAAAATATATATCATTTGATAGCAGAGTTAACTCCAAATTAAATTAAAGGGTCCACTAGATTGAATATTGGTGGTGAAAATATATAATTTTAAATTATGATGAAATTTAAACGATATAAAATTCTTGTATTTAAGAATTTAAAATTCTGAAAAATATATTTATTTGCTTCTTGTCACAAACCAATGCTTTTAAAATCATTCAAATTAGTTGAATTGTTCATTTTTAAGTAATGACTTAAATGCAACATTGACAGGGTATCTAGAGAATTCATTGTTCTCTTCACATGTAATAGAGACTTTAGAAAACGCTGTTATGAGAGTTTTTACTAACATTGGAGTCTTTAAGTTTCTCATGCCAAGATCAGTGGCCGTTATTTTATCTATTAAAATTGATCATGATAACTTTTGGTTTAATCTTTGTTTAGAATGTGACTATATGCTGGTTTATCAAGCTTTTCTAATTCAAAAAATGTCTACTTTTCAAATTAAATTGTCTAACTACCCTTATTTAATTATAATCTTTCATTTTAAAGTCTTTTATATATAAAGATAAAGAGAAGTAAATACTTGCTAACACTGTTTTTGATATAATTTTCTTAACAAGTCATTTACTTGTAATTGTTCATTACATGTATATTGTTCTCGTCCTCCCAAAATTTGTTATCTTTTGTACTCTTCATAATATTTACTATAAGAGATTGTTTTACATCATAAAATTCAAATTATATATCTATTATATTTCATTTAAAATATTAATTTCCATATATGGCAATTTGTAAAAATAGACTATTTAAAAAAAAATACAAAAAATTAAGTGGATTTCTTCACCTACCTCATGACCTTCTTCCTTCTTATTCATCCCTGCGAAATTCTATTTTTGTCCTAGGAAAACCGAAAATAAATTTCCGGTTAGCATCCTGTATCATAAAAATCACGTTGAGAAGGGTTGGGTGTGAACCGGAAGTATATTTTCGATTTTAACCTATGTGTAATTTTTATGACCGTAGTTGTTCATCAAATATTGAGAAATTATTCTCAATTCAATTTCATATATTATTCTATTGATTCTATTGGTAAAATAAAACAATTTGATTTAACAAAAATAAAATCAAACATTAAGATTTAATTTAAATAGATAAAAAATTTACGGTATGTTTTGGTCTAAAAATCAGACAAAATCATGATCAATAATTACAATCATAAATAATTTCCTAATATTTTTAAGACTGTAATTATTGATGCTTGATTTTTAGACCAATACATGCGATTTACCTATCTAAATTAAATCTTAATGTTTGATTTTATTTTATTAAATCAAATTGTTTTATTTTACCGATAGAATAAAGCGTGTATGTGAGACCAAATTTAGAATAAATTTTTAATATTACATTATTTAGTATGGAATCGGAAACATATTTCCCGTTTTTACCCAAATATTTTGAAATATGGTGCATACTAGAAGTATATTTCAGGTTTCACTAAAAAATTACAGTAAATGGTGCTTATCGGAAATAAACTTTCAGTTTTGAAAAAGGCATTTTAGAATTTTCATATGGTACATCCCATCCTTATAGGATGGGTTAAGAAATCAACAAAATTAATATGTTTAGTGATTAAAGTATTCTTTATAAAATATAAAATAAAGTTTTAGAGTATATAAGAGATTAAACTTAAAAGTTTGTGTTTTATAATGATATATAACACCTCTTTTATATATATATATATATATATATATATATATATATATATATATATATATATATATATATATATATATATATATATATATATATATATATATATATATATATATATATATATATATATATATATATATATATATATATATATATATATATATATATATATATAAAAGAAACTCTGGACATAAAGTGCTAAACATAGAGTGGTCACAAAATAGTTACTAATTAAACTTTAAGATTGTGATTTTGAGAGGACATAATGTAGGAAACATAGAGTGGCCACGAAAGAGTACAAATCTACAGGAAGCATTGTTCGTATATGTGCAACAGATTAGTTAAAAAGATCCACGTGAAATATTATGAATCCTACCCCCCACTAGGAGGAAAACTTTTGGTCCATGTTTGATATTTGGATTTTAGCATCTTGGCAGTTACAGTAAATTGTAACCCCATTCCCATTTATTGGAAAGACTTTATGACTCTGATCCTCTCTTAAAAGCTTTTAGTTTGTTGGTTACACTCAAAACAGACTATTTTATGTTGTTAGGTGGAATTGAGAACGAGATGAATTAGATTTAGCTATTTTTTCTATAGATAATATTAACGGTCTCCCTATGAATAATATATCCTTCTATTATGTTTTTATTAGTAGAGTAATTCTCAATCTGTAAGTCGGTTTTATAGAGATATAATTGTGAGTTGTAGCATATTCCACCCTTGCAAATGAGTTTTACAGAAATGAGTTAAACTCAATCACATTTCTTAATATATTATCAAGAGTTTCGTTTAAGATCTAAGGAGATATTTGTAATTATGTTTCCGTTATCGGATCATCCACCATTTGTTTGCACGCTCTAGATGTTCAGTTCTGAGTGTGAGAGAGTATGTTAAAAGTCTTACATTAGATAATATGTGGTACGATCACTAGTTTATAAGTGAAGACAATCTTCACCCTACAAGGCAGCTTAGTAACGTCACTACTACAAATAATATATTTTACCACAACAATTTCATTTCATGTAACGAAAACCGAGGTATAATTCCAGAATGTGTCATATTTTTTTCTTTTAAAACTATACAATCTATTTTGTCAATTTTGGTTGAAAATCGGGAGAGAAATCTAATTCAGGGTACATGTTTCAAATCCCAACAACTTCAGTTTAATTTTTTATTTCATTAAAAGTGCTGCCTTACAACATAATTTTTAAATCCAGAAATAATCCACTTTTCACCTCAATTATGTTATCCAACTGAAGTGAAATTGTTTACTCTGATATACATAACATAGTTTGTATCTTTCAATCTCACTTGCCTAAAACAAAAAACAACACACACAAAACCCTAACGAAGAGCCATAAACAATGAGGGTCATAAACACATATTATCCTAAATACAAAGATGATATGTATTTAGGGCTCTCCTTCTATACTTGCTAGAATAAAAGATCCAAATCATTTCATTCCCTACTTCTTCACATATCTGATACATCAAACATCACTACTCATGTTACATTAATATCGTTGTCGTTATAGGGTTATTGTTGATGTTGTTGTAGTTTTGTTAAGAGATTATTTTTTTGAGTTGTTGTTTATTGTTACTTGTTTTTTACTTGTTAATGTTATTGTTGTTGTTGTTGTTAATGTTGTTTAGTTGTTCTACTTTCTAAAGTTATGAAAATCTATATGTTGTAATTTAATTGTTGTTATTGAGTTTGAGTTTGAGTTTGATATTGAAATTATGATTTTGTGATGCTTTGTGCAACACTGATCTTGTTCCGTCAAACATATGTTTGTTTCACAACCCCTCTTTGAACATAAAACCTATTAAATCAAAATTGGAGATAATATGAAAAATTATGTTGTATTTGAAAAATATCTTACACTAATTAATGTTTTATAACATCTTGTAACTCATCATTCACCTCACGTTCTTTTATGGTAAATCTCTCTCCAACAATTCCAGTTTTCGTTTAACTTTATTCCATACTTGTTAATTTTGCAAAGAATCAATTTTTACGCTTTTAAGAATGAATTAGTAGAAAAGGAAGTGTTGAATAAAGAACTTAAAACACTAATGAGATTTTATCCATTAAAGAATGTGAGATGAATGATTAGTTACAGGATGCTAAAAATTATTGATTACTTTAAATTGTTCTTCAAATATAACATGGTCATTCATATAATTATTTTGTAAACAAATTTTAGAATTTATATGTTCAGTTAGGGATAACACTAAGTCATTTTGTAAGCAATTTAGGACAAATCAGTAGAATTATGAGCAAAAACAAAGCCAAAAGATTGAAGATGTGAGTAAAATCTCCAAAGAGAAAGAAAATGGGGACTCAGTGAAAATTGGATGAAAAGGAAAGAAAAAATAAAATTGGGCATTGTTCTTCTCGTGGTGACAATGCTCTCATCATGATCACAATGACATAACATCGCAATCGTGAAGGATGCTAGCACGGTCATACTGAAGTAATTTTTTGTCATGCACCAACTGTTATATAAAGGGATTTTTGGATACTCTTTTAGAGATTCCAAATTAAAGAAAGAAGGTGACAACCATGAACTTTGGAGAACAAATTTGGAGAGCATTAGACCCATTGGATAGCTTATTTTTCATTGATTTCCATGAACACTCCTTATCAATATGGTATAATTGTTAATTTCACTATGAGTAGTTAACTTATTTTAGGTTAGGTCTTTTGATATGAACCTAATTATACTTTGTTGGATCATATGAATGTTTGAAATTATTTGAAGCTTTTTTATTTTATTATTAGTATTTAATTGTTCTTGAGTTCATTGCTTTTTGTGTGTTGACGAGCGCTCGGATTGATTTGAGATGAGTAGTGATTATTGACTGCAAAGATATTGATCTGGACTAGGAAAATTATTCAACTTAGTAATTAAATATAAATAGGTAATTATAAGTGGTGGATTTTGAATTGAAAGACTTAGAAATGTCTAATTTAACTCTAAATTATCCTAAGTAATTAAGTAATTATTGTGTAAATTAGTGAATTGTACACACCAAGGAATTATGCACAATGGTCTTGTTAAATCTCCATAATACTATATCATAATTATAATTCATTTTATACACACTCATCAAGATGTATAATTACGAGATTCAATAAAAAGATCTAAGCACTTTTCCTTATCAAACTTTACTGTAACAATTTTATATTCTTGTTTTCGTACCAAATCATTACTGAAACCCCCTCCCAATTAGTTATTTTAAATAGAATTGTTATTACCTTGTTAAATTTACAATCCCTATGGAGACATATTATTTTTATTAGTTCAAGAGATTAGTGCACTTGCTAGTTTAGTCATCATTAAGCCTAGTCAAAAGCTTATTTCAAGATCATCCCAGTTCAAAATCTCAACTTGGTTCATGGTTATCCTAGTTAAAAGATTTATGTGGTTCGAGATAAAAATGGGTTAAAATATTAGCAGTTTATCAAAACACATGTTTGGTTCATGAGTTAAGCCTGGTTTAAAAGCTCACCCTAGTTTGAGATAAGACTGTGGAAATATTGGTTTAACATGGGTACTAAATGCTCCGAGTTGTTGTCTAGAAAGAAGACTAACCGCTTTAATACATTGTTTGGAGGGAAGACTAACTGTTTCTTTCCAGTGTTTGTTGTTTCATTGGAAGTTAGCTTGAAACTTCATTTTTTTGTGTATAAGGGGACTCAAGAGTTCAACATACTAAAAGCTCTAACGAATTATTGGATACTCTCAAGATCAAATATTGAGGAGCGGATTAGATCACTTTATTTCAACTAAACCTCTATAATTCCTAGTGTTATCTCTCTCTTATCCTCAACTGTTTATTTTCTGGTTATATATATTTTTTCTACTAACTTATTAAAATATTTTTAAACTTTAAAAATAATTGTAACCTTTGGACCAAAGAAGAAAAAAGAAAAAGAAATTTTGAAATTGATTTCAAAACCAATTTTTTCGGGTAATGTCTTTAGATTGTAGTAAACTTCTTTATATTCATAATTGCAAGACCGTCAAGAAAATGTGGGATACTCTTGAAATGATATATGGAACTTCTCCAAGGATAAAATAAGATGAAATGAACACACGAGGCGAGAAATACGAAGGTATATTTCATAAATGTGTTTCCAAATTTAAAAAAGTTAAAAATTATATTGGAACATTTTCCAATGACCAACATTTAACAATTAAAGATTGGAAACTCAGTCCAATCTTTAAATCAAAATATGGGAGTGTTTGTGAACTTCACGAAAAATCAAAGAAGGAGGAAATTATTAAAAACAATTTAATGAACTAATTCAATTACTTAAATGTGAAGGTAAAAGCTCAAAGATTGGAGAATCTTCAACAACCTCATCAAACTTCCATCAAAAAATTATTATGTCTTCCATCGAAAGAACATACTAAGTAGTTGAGCAATATTTGAAATATTCAACATCAAATAAAGGACCCTCATTTGAAAAAAGATGTGAAAAAAAGTCATCGGCCAGTAGAAGCTTTGAAAGAAGAAGATAAGATGAATTAATCATAAGAAAAGAAGAATCAACCTTAGAGAGAACCATAGAAAAATCCTCCTCAAACAAAGAATAATTTTGCTTGAAAGCATCTTACATGTAAGATGATTATGATGTCGCTAAGATATCTTAGAAGCAATTATTTAAAATTAGTGCTAGATTGGTTGGATAAAATGATAGAATTGAAAAATGAAACTTATACTTTAAGGAGTATTTATGGTTTTATGAAGAAAGCAATAAATTGGTTAAGTTATAAATTACTAATGTTAGAAACTCAAGAGAAATATGAGAGACTTATGTCTCTGAAATATAAAGTGACGTATTTACATGACACCCTGGGTAAATTTACTAAGGGATAATGTCTCGACGTGAAAAATATTTGAGCGCATGAAGACTCAAAAATCAACAAGATCCTCCAACGAAGTTTCTTATTAAAAAAGCAAACATCGATAAAACCCTAAAAGAACAAAATATGGTCATCGCAACCAAATTTAGATTTGAGGGTCAATTTGGTGCATGGAAGGTATTAGCACTATATGTATCTGTTATACTCAATGAGAACCGTTTAGTTAGTTTTCAGAATAAGAGTTCTAGCTTACGTTATCTGATTTTTTCTAATTATTGTAACACAATGATGCAAATTTTAATGCGAGGTTGTGAATTGTAACGCGAGGATGTGAACTTTAATGAAGGGTTGCGAATAATAAACCGAGGTCTCCAATTGTAATGCAAGTTCGTAAATTGTAACGCGGGGGTGCAAATCATAACGCGGTGTTGCGAATTATAACATGAGGTCGCGAATTATAGCGCCACAAATTGTAATGCAAGGTCGCAAATTGTCAGGCGAGGTTGTAAATTGTAATGTGAGGGTGCTAATTGAGTTAACATACACGAACTCATATAAAGTGAAAATTGAGTTAACACACAAATTCAAGTAACGCGCCAATTTAGTTAATGTCGCGCAAATTCACCTAACATGAGAATTGTGTTAATGTACACAATAATGTAACATAATGCAATGTATCGTACGAAACTTAACGCCACACATAAACATAAATCAAACTTTCATAAAAGAAAATTGACACCGAACACGCATAATATATTTAGATCTGATTTAAACATAAATATAAAGCACCAAAACGGAAAGCATACCAATTAATCATATCGACATCACCACATATAGCGTAACATAAAAACTATATGCACATACATATTATCACAACCAGCACTCATGTATGACGCGTTTGTCTCAATAAAAACAAAAAGCAATCATATCAAAACATACTCATTTGAAATAAATGGCATGACACAAAATCATAGAAAAATAGTGAATGAGTGAATGTATTTGATGTTTAAATCAAAGAGAAAAACCAAAATTATATAACATCGAATCAACATCATAAAATATTTCATAAACATTTAGGCCAAGATTACTTTAAACATCTTACCCACAACACCAGTGAAATACTCACAAAAATGAAACCAAGTCGAATACGAGTTGAAGCAGTTGTGGTGACATCTGAGCTGAACAAAATGAAACTGCAACATGAAGTGTTGTGGTTATATAGGCTTGCATTGCTTGCAATTTTTTGAAGGTAGTGATGTTGTGTGTTTGTTGCTGATGTTGTGATATTTAGAGTGACCGAACTCAGGTGGTGGTGGAGGAAGGAAATATCCTAAGTAAGAGAGATAATAGGTTTGTAACAGTTATTTCGGGTCGTCTCGTAAAAACTCATAGTTTTGAAAAACTAACCTCACCACTACGTTTTACACGTCGAAATTAGCTAGTACGTCAATTTTTGTTGAATTCGGAGCAACTTGCTCCGTCGCCGAAATTACCGAAATTGGGAAATTAGAACATAATCGGGTTTCAAATTTAATCGGCTAACTTATGCCCTAATTATATTTCATTAATATCAACTAGTAGTGTATGGAATTAAAGAAACTAAAAGAAACAGAGGCTAAATGGAAATTATGCAGAAACTGATTATGCAGAAAACAGAAAACTGAAGCAAGCAGAAACGGAAAACAACAAAATTCACTCCCTCCCTACTGCCTAGAAGGGACGAACGTCCCATGCACATTAAAAGAAGGGAGGCGGGCTCTTGGAGAGGGGGACGGCCGCCCCCCATGCTGAGGTGGGCGCCTCCCCCTTGTATCAATGCTCACTCATCTTCTTCCTTCACTCCACGGTTCAACAACTTAGGTTTTCTGGTTTTTATAATTTCACAGTTCATTCATTTCCATTTAATACTTCTAGTTCCTACAAGCTTGGCAATAAAACACCTATAATCCATACTCATAACTCAACCTTTCTAAGTTATTTCAACAATCACACATACAACTCATAAACCACAACATCAATTTTTATCCCAAATTCACAATATACCTATCAAACCCTAACTATAGGAAGTGGAAAATCAAACCTCTTACCTCATCTTGTTCTTGCAAAGCTTCTTTATTTCTCTACCACTTCCAACCATAGCTTCCTCTCTTGTTGCTCTTGCTCTTCTTCCTTTCTTCTAAGACACTCTCTTTTCCTCTTATGATACAAAGCCAAACTTAGAGGTGTGTTTGGTTGGTGTTGTAATGGAAGGAAATGAGGAAAAGTGTTTTATACGGTATTCTTACTAGCCAAGGGTGTACACCCAATCCTAAGCAATTAGTCCTCACACCCCTAATTTATTTTATTAATTAACACCTTAATAATATTTAATAATATTATTAACTCAATTAATTAAATAATTCTGGGGAATTAAATATCGGTCCGAATAATATTTTTACCGAACCGAACAGAATAAAAACCGGACCGAACAACACGTCACCAAATATATTAATAAATATATCGATTAATATAAATATTCTCATCACAAAATAAATATCGATCGGTAACTCGAAAATATTAATATAATATAATAATAATTAAAACGGGGCGTTACAGTACCGTTTGGAGTCAGCTACCCGAGTTTCCATTCAAATCTAACAAGATTGGTTCGGGCTTCACTTCCAAAGGTCAGAAAATGATACGACACAAACGAGTCGGTGGAACTCCTTTCATGTAAACAAGAATGGAGTCCATGCTATAGAAGACGATGGTGGTGACTTCGACATCAACAATTCGATCTTCCCAACTCCTAGCGATGGGCGCAACAATGAGACGACTAAAGATGTTATGTCAATCTCCTTTAGACATGATTAATTGTTTTTTTTTTGTTTTATTGATTTTATGCTCTATAGTTTCGAAAAATAAAAACTATAAGCCTAGTGCCTCGCCTGGGGCACCACAACTCATTTGTAAGGTTTATTATTTATCATTTGTATATTTTCATTCAATAAATCATTGGACTTTTGCATTCAAATATTCTTATCTTTGTCTTTCTTTTTACTTTATCACCTTTCAAAAAGCTATGTGTTCTTACACACACCCACCTAATAAACTACAGATCCATATTCACTTCGGATCTCATTGATAATGACTCTACTATTGCTAAATATGACTTTGATAATCCGATCCACCAAGCCGAAGGTGAGGAAGATTGTGAATTTCCAGGCGAACTTTCCAGACTACTACAACAAGAAGAAAGGGCTATATAGCCACACGAAGAGCCGACCGGAGTTGTGAATCTAGGTACTGATGAAGACAGAAAATAAATCAAGATAGGAGCGGGTTTTGAGAACAATGTTAAAGAAATATTAATCCAGATGCTGCGAGATTACATCGATATTTTTGCTTGGTCCTACGAAGACATGCTACGTTTAGATATTGACATTGTAGTACACCAAATACCGACGAAAGAAGGTTTTCTCCCTGTGAAGCAGAAGATTCATCGTATGCGTCCTGAGATGTCCGAGAAAATTAAAGCCAAAGTTATGAAGCAGTTCAATGTCGGTTTCTTAACTGTTACTTCTTATCCACAGTGGGTTGCGAACGTGGTTCCCGTACCTAAGAAGGATGTCAAGGTGCGTATGTGTGTAGACTACTGAGATCTAAATAAGGTGAGCCCGAAAGACGATTTTTCGCTTCCACATATTGATGTCCTGGTTGATAACACCGCTCAGCATAAAGTTTTCTCTTTCATGGATAGTTTCTCTGGTTACAATCAAATCAAGATGGCTCCCGAAGATATGGAAAAGACTAGTTTCGTTACACAATGGGGCACTTTTTGTTACAAGGTCATGTCGTTTGGGTTGCAGAATGTTGGCGCCACATACCAACGCGCTATGGTGGCTTTATTCCATGATATAATCCATCACGAGATAAAGGTCTACGTTGAAGACATGATAGCTTGATCACAAACCGAAGAAGAACATCTTGATCATTTGCGTAAGCTGTTTGATAGACTGAAGAAATATAGGTTGAGACTGAACCCGAGCAAATGCACCTTCGGAGTCAGATTCAGAAAGCTCTTGGGTTTTGTTGTAAGTGGTAAAGTTATTGAAGTTGACCCCGCCAACGTCAAAGCTATTCAAGAAATGCCAGTTCCCCATACTAAGGAGGAAGTCAAAGGTTTCTTGGGATGACTGAATTACATTGCCAGATTCATTGCACATCTAACTGGTACTTGTGAGCCAATCTTTAAGTTATTGAAGAAAGATCAAGTAGTAATATGGAACGACGATTTCCAGAAAATTTTTGACAAAATCAAGGAAGACCTCTCATCATGTACGTAACATTATTATAGAATTCAATGGGGTGTGTGTTGGGGAAACATGACGAGTCTAGTCGAAACGAGTATGCAATATACCTTAGCAAAAAGTTTACCGATTGTGAAACAAGATACTTACAGCTCTAGAAAATGTGCAGCGCTTTGGCTTGGGCTAATCTCTGACTAAGACAATATATGTTGACTCACACTACCTTGTTGATCTCTAAGATGGATCCAATAAAATACATATTCGAGAAACCTGCTCTCTCCGAAAGATTAGCAAGATGGCAAACGATCTTGACCGAATACGACATCCAGTATACTACTCAGAAAGCGATCAAAGGAAGTGTAGTAGCTGATCATTTGGCTCATCAAGCCGTAGATGACTACCATTCTATGCATTTCGAGTTCCCAGGCGATGATTTTATTTTAGTCACCGATTACGAAGAGCCTGGACCGGACGAAGGACCTGAGCCAAGATCCCAATGGACCATGGTATTCGATGGATCTTCTAACGCACTTGGCAATGGTATTGGCACTGTAATTATATCTCCTAAAGGCGACCATACACCTTTCGCTGCCAGACTATGTTTCGACTGCACAAATAATATGGCAGAATACGAAGCATGCATTATGGGTATCAAAACTGCTATTGACTTGAGGATCAAATTCTTGCAAGTATACAGAGACTCAACTTTGGTGATCAGTCAGATTAAGGGCGAATGGGATACGAAACATCCAAAACTCATTCCATATCGAGAACATGTGTCGAATATGATCCCCTACTTCGACGAAATCACTTTCTAGCACATCCCACGAGAAGAGAATTAGTTGGCAGACGCGTTAGCTACCATGTCATTTATGTTCAAAGTCATATGGGACAACAAGGCTACTCAGATTATAATTGAAAGACAAGACGAACCATAATACTGTTGTGAACTTGATACTGAAAGAAGAGGTATCTCGAGGCTCAAGAATACACTGAAGGGGCATTTGTCAAAGATAAGAAGTTTCTAAGGAGGTTCGCCGCCAAGTTCTTTCTCAGTAATGGCGTCTTATACAAAGGCAATCATGACTTGGCTTTACTCCGATGCGTAGATCAGAAGACAACTGAACGAATTATGGAAGAATTACACGAAGGTGTGAAATTCCTGGCAGCAGATACTTAATGTCACAAAGAATGTTATGACACAGTATCTGACACTGCTTTGACAATTCACACAGTAAATATAGAAAGCAGTAAATAACACAATAAGTTGTTCACCCAGTTCGGTTCTAACAAACCTACGTCTGGAGGCTACCAAGCCAGGGAGGAAATTCACTATTAGTAGTATCAATTCAGAGTTAAACTCACCCGTTTACAACTCCTCACTTAATCACTACCCAATGACACTTCAACCTAAGTCCTACTTAGATCTGAGTTCCTACTCACTCCCCCTCAATCACCGCAGTGATATCAACCTATTGTTTAATTGAATTGTGAAGACACACTTCAATACACTATCTTGATCTCGCTTCAAAGCTTACAATCAAGAGACAAACACTCGTGCTTCAAAGCTTTGAGTGATAAACTACCCTTACAATAAATCCTAGTCCAATGCACCTATCAATTGATAGTTGCTTGGCTCACAAGAGAAACTAGAATTACAAAGACCAACTGTTAAAACCTTTAACAGTACACAAACAAAAGCCTTCAATGTCTTCAATGGAATCCAGAGGCGTGGCTGTAGAGTAAGGGTTGAATTCTTTATATAGAAGCAGTCCTGAATCTTCAGTTTTGGGCTTCCATAAAGATAGCTAGGGTTTACTTAATTCTCTCCTAAAAACATGGTTTGTTCAACAACCAATTTAGGTTTAATTAGGATTAACCTAGCAGCCACGTGAGCATGCTTTCTAATAACAGAAAAACATAAATAAAATTCTCAACAAACTTCCTGAAAAATCTCAGGAAAAACTGATTCTGCAGAACAGAATGTCACACTGAATGTCATAACATCTGTTATGACATCAGACTGTTTTCTGCAGAATTTCCAGCACAGCTTTAGCTTCCCTGTTCTGAGCTGTACTTTTACCATCCTTGTCCAGTAGGATTTATCTTCAATCTCTGAATGTCATGACATCTATCAAGACATTTCTAAAGCCTAGTTTTACCAAAATTGATGCCAACTTAAAACACTAACAAGGTGCATTTGGTACCAATTCCAGTGAACATACAATGGCTAAGAAGATTTTGAGAGTAGGTTACTATTAGTCCACCATGGAAGCCGATTGTTATCACTATGATCGATCTTGTCATAAATGCTAGATATACGCAGATAAAGTAGATGTACCTCCAGTTCCATTGAATGTTCTGACCGCCCCGTGGCCTTTCGTGATGTGGGGCATTGACATGATTGGAGAAATCAAACCTATTGCTTATAATGGACATCATTTCATTCTCGTTGCTATCGATTACTTTACTAAGTGGGTAGAAGCATCCTCGTTCGAATCTGTTACCAAGAAGGTTGTGGCTCGATTCATCAAACATAATATCGTCTGCCGATACGGCGTCCCCGAAAGGATTATCACAGACAATGGTACCAACATCAACAACAAAATAATCACCAAACTCTGTATGCAGCTCAAGTTAAAGCATCACAACTATTCTCCATATCGGCCAAAGATGAATGGCATAGTGGAATCCGCCAATAAGAATCTTAAGAAGATCATACAGAAGATGACAGTTACATATAAACATTGGCATGAAATGTTTCCCTTTGCTCTCCATGGTTATCAGACGTCAGTACGAACATCTACAGGGGCAACCCCTTTCTCTCTCGTATATGGTATGGAAGCAGTTTTACCCATTGAGGTTCAAATACCCTCACTCAGAGTACTGAAAGACGCAGAGTTAGACGAAGACGAATGGGTCTAGACTCGGTTTCACCAGATCAACCTGATCGATGAGAAACGACTTGCAGTCATCTGCGATGGACATATATATATCAGAAACGAATGATCAAGGCCTTCAATAAGAAAGTCAAGCACTGAGTATACAAAGTTGGCGATCTAGTAGTCAAGCGCATGTTACTACCACAGAGTGATCCTAGTGGAAAATGGACTCCCTCCTATGAGGGACCATTTATAGTCAAGATAGTATTTTCCGACGGAGCCATGATATTGAGCACTATGGATGGAGAAGACTTCCCGCACCCTGTGAACACAGACATAGTCAAAAAATACTACGCATGAACGAGTCCTGCTAGGTTGACTGGCCCAGGAAAAAATAAGGGTGTCCTGGCGAACCAAAAGGGTTCGGGAAAAAGTTTGGGACATATATAAAAAATGTACACCCTGCAACTCAAAAACCTATAAAGGCGGCTTGGGCAAAAAAGGGTATCCTGGTAGACTGCAAACCCGAAAGGGTGATCTAGGAAAAATTTAGGGATAAAAGCGTACGAATATGTATCAACTAGATCATCTACTTACAGACTACACTACTATCAAGCTTCAAGATTCAAATGGCGCAGATCAATTCAACCACCTTCTTCTGGCAGCAAGGGGATGAGGTAGTCGAAAATATATGAGCAATATCAGAGTTGAAACTCAATGAGATTGTTTCCATATAGCTTTTACTATTTTCCAAATGTTTCTGACAATTTCCTCTTACTAGGATATTTTTCTCTTTATACACGAACTGCCTGTCTATAGGCTTACCTTTCAAAATTAAAACAATTTCCCTTTTCTAGTTTCAAAATTTTTATTTTTATCTGTTTTGTTTGCATAAAGTCCAATGTTTGCTTTGAAGGATTATATGCATCTGACAATAAATACATGGTCACAAATATACGAAAAGCGGACAGAAAACAACAATTACTACAGGCTCTAGGAATTGAAATGACAACCAAAGTCACCAACACATCCCCCAAAGATTCATTTTCACAAAAAATATCCCCACCAAATAAACTCTACAATCCCCACAGAGCCATCGCTCCCCCGACAGAGACAGAACTCTCCAACAAAATTACTACTCTACGATCCCCTTTTTAGCAGCATCCACATCTCTGCTTGTTACATTAGTCCCAAAGAGGTAGAAAGAGAATTTCCAACTCATCACATTAGTCCCCGAGCAATGATCCTATCAACTCATCACGTTAGTCCCCAAGCAGTGGTCCTATCAACTCATCACGTTAGTCCCCGAGCAGTGATTGTATCAACTTATCATGTTAGTCCCCGAGTAGTGATCCTATCAAATCATCATGTTAGTCCCCGAGTAGTGATCCTATCAACTCATCATATTAGTCCCCAAGCAGTGATCCTATCAAATCATCATGTTAGTCTCCGAGCAGTGATCGTATCAACTTATCATGTTATTCCTAGAGCATTGATCCTATCAACTCATCATGTTAGTCCCCGAGCAATGATCCTATCAACTAATCACATTAATCCCCGAGTAGTGATTGTCTACATCATCACGTCGGTCCCCACGCAGTGATTATCTACACTCTCAACTCATCACATTAGTCCCTGATAAGTGATCATCTACATCATCATGTCGACCCCCGCGCAGTGATTATCTACACTCTCAACTCATCACATTAGTCTCCAAGCAGTGATCATCTATGTTGTCACGTCAGTCCCCACGCAATAAACGTCAACCTTGTTACATTGGTCCCTGAGCAGTAAACAATCATCAATCAACGTATTATATTAGTCTCTGAGCAGTAATAAGTTATACAAAATCACATCATTCCCCAACAATTTTTATACACAAGATATTCATCCCCAAATGAGTGTCTCCCAAAGATTATCATTCCCCAACAACATCAATATCCAGACTTCAAACTTGGTCAGAGAGTGCATTGGAGGAATCTACATCTTCTTTATCCCCAGTGTAGCAGCAAAAACTGCGAGTATAAGCCATTGAATTGACTCAACTCAAAAAATTAACAAAAGAGTCGCCACCGCACTTTTATTTTATCCAAAGGACTAGGAAAAAGAACGAATAAAATCCTAAACAAAAGATCAGAGATCTAGGACCCGGGGTTGGTTATGCAAAGGGAAGATGTTAGGCACCCAAAGCATCTACGGTACTCCGCATGGACCTTTTTTGAAAATTTGTATATATGTGCTAAAAAGGTTTGTACAAAACATGGATGGTGGGGGGAGAAACAAAGTATTTTTTAATTTTTTGTTTGATAGAACTTCCAATGAGTTCTAGGTCTACATACTAACAATGTGCAATGTTAAAATCAAAACCAAGTAGTTCGGCTAAAAAACACCAAATTTGTGTGTGGGTTGATTTTAAGAAAAATTAGTTTGGAAAAGCTACAAAGAGCTCAAAAAGGGTTTGAATGCGGTTAGATGTTTTTAGTCTTATGAAAATAAAAGTCAAAGTATTGTAAGATTGATTGAGAGTTTATGAAGAAAAGAAGTTTGAAAATTCATGGACCTAAGTCCAAGTTTTTTTTGAAAGCGGTTCGAGTTTTGAAAACAAGAATCCTTTGAAAATGAGGGAATATTTTGGAAATTAAAGAATGCGGAGGAGATGAACAGGCTAACCTAAGTGAATAAAGTAAAAGGTAAGGGTAAAGAAAGATCTAACCGGGTGAGAAGATTAGTTCTTGACATCAAGAGTCAATACCATATCCCATCCTTTGGACAACCACATAAACAATAAATAACCAGACAAAAAAAACAAGCTTCGGATGAGTCAATGCTTTTAGGTGAACTCTTGTCTCAAGAAAAAGGGCAGAGTAACGGTTGTATTTCGAGGAAATCCACTCTTAATCGAGTATAACAGAATAACCTGCATACAAAGATAATAACTAGACAAAGACAGAATAACAACAAGAGTACATAAATCTCCCAAGATGAGGTAAAGGTCCTAATCATAAGTCCATAGATCAAGCTCCAGGTACAAGGATAGTAACCAAGTTCAATTTAGAAGTTTTTATGTTTAAGTTGAATTATTAGGTATTTTGGAAAAGGAAAACAAAGCTCAAGTAAGCAAATTCGAATTAACAAGAAAATAAAATGCTCAAATGAGCAAAGGAAAATGACATGAAATGTAAATGCTAAAAGTAAAGTACATAAAAATAAAGAGCATAAAAGTAAATGCGAAAAAATAAAGAGCTGAAAATAAAAAGGCATAAAATAATAGGCAATTAATAAAGGTTAGCAAGATGACCATCTTGAAACTTGTCAAGTATATCATCGAATTTTTAATTGTTAGTCGTCAGCAAGATCGAGTAAACCTGAAGGGGAGAAATCATGGTCCTTCGACCGAGAGATCGGGAGAATCTAGGTAAGGGAGATAGTTACGCGAGAGGAAGGGATTAACACCCCACACACTCGTAGTATTCTACGATATTCACTTCTATTTTCTAGCTAAAAGTTGTGTTATATCTATCTATGCTCAAACGCTACAATGCATGCAAAAGAAAAAGGAAAATAAAGAAACCGCAGGGAAAAGAAGGAAGTATTTACAAGTTGTGCTTGATCGAGCCCCGTGACAAGATGACTACGTATTCCCGCGTGCAATGGGATAGTCAGAGCGTCGTAGTTGGGCTCACTTGTTTTGGTGGATTTTGTGTCTTTTTACTTATGAAAAAGGTTTTAAACACAAAAAGAAAAGCACGTAGAGGTGAAAAGAGTTTGTCTTGGTTGGTTGCTTTTACCTTGAGAAAAGAGTTCAAACTATTATTAAGTGTTTTTTTTTTGTTTTCAAAAGAAAAAGAAGCAAGTTTTAGTTTTAATTATATGCAAGGATGCAAAGAGAACTAGCAAAACAAAAGGGAGACTAACTAGTACTAGCCCTAATGTTATCATGCAAATATTGGACCTATGGTTGAGGATAAGAGGAATCTATACCTATGTCAACATGCAAAGGATGTAAATCCTAATGTCTAGGATCGAGAACTATCCTAATCGAGCAGCCCTATGGGAAAGTTATCATATATCCGTCTTGGTTGTAGAACCAAGGGATGCAAGGGGATGAAGCAATCAAGTGCTTTGGAAAAATCACACCAGCAATACAATACGCAAACAAATGTCAAACAATTACAGGCATAGCCCATGGAGCAAATGTTGTGGATTCTGTAGTAAATGCGAACCCCAAGAATGAGTAGAGAGTCATAATAGAGAACTCTGGCGACTTTTGTAATCGACTCGATAAGAATAGTAACACGGTTCGCGTGCACCATACAAGACATGGACTAGAACTGCGGGGCACGACCGCCGACCCTTTCCGCTTGCCCATCCTATCTATGACTCGATAGCAGGAAATATAAAAAGCGGGACTTTGCTTGATGGTGCCACGTCGGGTGTCCTAACCACTTCTGACCTATGCAAGAACAATTGTAAACACAATGAAAAGCACTTCCATATGCATAGATGAGGACTTTAAACAAACAAAACACAATTAGCAAACAAAAGCGCCCTAAACGGGTCTTTAAATAAACTAGAGGGGTTCTTGAACATGCTCCAACTACGGAAGCCCCATCGTGCATCTCTACTCCTAAATATCATGGAAAAAGAAAGCTATAAAGCCCTACTACTCATGATATCTAGAAAACCTGTAAGAGAATGCGATAAATGGTGTAGAAATTACCAAACGGATATAGAATCTGAAGTGCACGGCAAGCTAATGAAATACTTCGGAAAACCTTAAGTACTACAGCCACGCAATAAGAGTAAACCGGTGAGAAGAACTCAAGGTATCAAAAACAAGCAGAATACGCATTCATATGTATCCGAAGTAATACCACCTGCAAGAGAACCACGCAAGCAAACAATAGAATGTACGCATATGCGCACAAGAAAAGGAATATGTGTATACACATTCCATTTAAGATACGCCTGTAGCAAGGGAGTTAGACCTAAAAAGTAAGAAAAAGGAATGTATACGTGGGTATAAAAATGTAAAATATCGAAGTATTGCGTCATATGTATTCATAACACAAGCTCCTGCATAAAATACCTCTCAAACAATAGTTAGGAATGTTAGGACACATGCAGTTTGCATTTGGAATTAAGAAAGAAAAGAAAATTCAGTTCCAGGCCGCGCTAAGCCTGCTCCTGGTGGCGCTAAGCGCGACCTGCAACACAAAAGTATGTAAGATTCGCGCTTAGCACGCTGCAGGTGGCGCTAAGCGCGGTTTGTAACCTGCAGAATTTTCCTGTTTTAATCTGAATCACTTTTCCATAATGTGCTCATGCCATAAGTCAATCCATACAGTCAAGTAATCTCAGAAAGATGTTGCATATGATAATCGAGGGCATGAACATGTGAGGAAAGCAATTTCAAGCAACAATTCCAATTTTCATAGATGAAGATCAAATGTATGAACATGTGAGGAATGCAAGTTGAATCAACAATTCTAATTCACATGTATAAAGAATCAACGTATGAACATGTTAAAAATGAAAGTTGAATAAAAAATTCTAATTCTCATGCTAAGAATCAATGTTTGAACATGCCAAGAATGCAAGTTGAATCAACAATTCTAATGCTCAAATGCCAAGTAACAATGTATGAACATGTTTAGAATGCAAGTTGAATCAACAACTCTAATGCTCATGTGCATGATTATGTATGAACATGTTAAGAATGCCAGTTGAATCAACAATTCTAATGCTCATAATGGATGCAAGGGGATGAAGCAATCAAGTGCTTTGGCAAAATCACACCAGCAATACAATACGCAAACAAATGTCAAACAATTACAGGCATAGCCCATGGAGCAAATGATGTGGATTCTGCAGTAAATGCGAACCCCAAGAATGAGTGGAGAGTCAGAATAGAGAACTCTGGCCACTTTTGTAATCGACTCGATAGGAATAGTAACATGGTTCGCGTGCACCAAACAAGACATGGAATAGAACTGCGGGGGACGACTGCCGACCCTTTCCGCTTGCCCATCATATCTATGACTCGATAGCAGGAAATATAAAAAGCGGGACTTTGCTTGGTGGTGCCACGTCGGGTGTCCTAACCACTTTTGACCTATGCAAGAACAATTATAAACACAATGAAAAGCGCTTCCATATGCATAGATCAGGACATTAAACAAACAAAACACAATAAGCAAACAAAAGCGCCCTAAACGGGTCTTTAAATAAACTAGAGGGGTTCTTGAACATGCTCCAACTACGGTAGCCCCACCATGAATCTCTATTCCTAATTCTCATAGAAAAAGAAAGCTGTAAAGCCCTACTTCTCATGATATCTAGGAAAGCTGTAAGAGAATGCGATAAATGGTGTAGAAATTACCAAACAGATATAGAATCCGAAGTGCACTGAAAGCTAATGAAATACTCCGGAAAACTTCAAGTACTACAGCCACGCAATAAGAGTAAACCGGTGAGAGGAACTCAAGGCATCAAAAATAAGCAGAATACGCATTTATATGCATCCAAAGTAATAACACTTGCAAGAGAACCACGCAAGCAAACAATAGAATGTACGCATATGCGCAACAGCAAAGGAATATATGTATACACATTCCACTTAAGATACACCTGTAAAACGGAAGTTAGACCCAAAATGTAAGAAAAAGGAATGTATACGTGGTTATAAAAACGTAAAATATCGAAGTATTGTGTCATATTTATTCATAACACAAGCTCCGGCATCAAATACATCTCAAACAATAGTTAGGAATGTTAGGACACCTGCAGTTTGCAATTGGAATTAAGAAAGAAAAGAAAATTCAGTTCCAGGTCGCGCTAAGCCTGGTATTTGTCGCTAAGCGCGACCCAAACATAAAGTTTGGCGCTAAGCCTGCTCCTGGTGGCGCTAAGCGCGACCTACAACACAAAAGTCTGTAATATTCGCGCCTAGCACGCTGCAGGTAGCGCTAAGCGCGGTTTGTAACCTGCAGATTTTCCTGTTTTAATTTGAATCACTTTTCCATAATGTGCTCATGCCATAAGTCAATCCATACAGTCAAGTAATCTCAGAAAGATGTTGCATATGATAATCGACGGCATGAACATGTGAGGAAAGCAATTTAAAGCAACAATTCCAATTTTCATAGATGAAGATCAAATGTATGAACATGTGAGGAATGCAAGTTGAATCAACAATTCTAATTCACATGTATAAAGAATCAACGTATGAACATGTTAAAAATGAAAGTTGAATAAAAAATTCTAATTCTCATGCTAAGAATCAATGTTTGAACATGCCAAGAATGCAAGTTGAATCAACAATTCTAATGCTCAAATGCCAAGTAACAATGTATGAACATGTTTAGAATGCAAGTTGAATCAACAACTCTAATGCTCATGTGCATGATTATGTATGAACATGTTAAGAATGCCAGTTGAATCAACAATTCTAATGCTCATAATGGATGCAAGGGGATGAAGCAATCAAGTGCTTTGGCAAAATCACACCAGCAATACAATACCCAAACAAATGTCAAACAATTACAGGCATAGCCCATGGAGCAAATGATGTGGATTCTGCAGTAAATGCGAACCCCAAGAATGAGTGGAGAGTCAGAATAGAGAACTCTGGCCACTTTTGTAATCGACTCGATAGGAATAGTAACATGGTTCGCGTGCACCAAACAAGACATGGAATAGAACTGCGGGGGACGACTGCCGACCCTTTCCGCTTGCCCATCATATCTATGACTCGATAGCAGGAAATATAAAAAGCGGGACTTTTCTTGGTAGTGCCACGTCGGGTGTCCTAACCACTTCTGACCTATGCAAGAACAATTTTAAACACAATGAAAAGCGCTTCCATATGCACATATGAGGACTTTAAACAAACAAAACAAAATTAGCAAACAAAAGCGCCCTAAACGGGTCTTTAAATAAACTAGAGGGGTTCTTGAACATGCTCCAACTACGGAAGCCCCACCATGCATCTCTATTCCTAATTCTCATGGAAAAAGAATGCTGTAAAGCCCTACTTCTCGTGATATCTAGGAAAGCTGTAAGAGAATGCGATAAATGGTGTAGAAATTACCAAATAAATATAGAATCCGAAGTGCATGCAAGCTAATGAAATACTCCGAAAAACTTCAAGTACTGCAGCCACGCAATAAGAGTAAACCGGTGAGAAGAACTCAAGGCATCAAAAACAAGCAGAATACGCATTCATATACATCCAAAGTAATAACACCTGCAAGAGAACCACGCAAGCAAACAATAGAATGTACGCATATGCGCACAAGCAAAGGAATATATTTATACACATTCCACTTAAGATACGCCTGTAATAAAGGAATTAGACCCAAAATGTAAGAAAAAGGAATGTATACGTGGGTATACAAACGTAAAATATCGAAGTATTGTGTCATATGTATTCATAACACAAGCTCCTGCATCAAATACATCTCAAACAATAGTTAGGAATGTTAGGACCCCTGCAGTTTGCATTTGGAATTAAGAAAGAAAAGAAAATTCAGTTCCAGGTCGCGCTAAGCCTGGTATTTGGCGCTAAGCGCGACCCAAACATAAAGTTTGGCGCTAAGCCTGCTCCTGGTAGCACTAAGCGTGACCTGCAACACAAAATTCAGTAAGTTTGGCACTTAGCACGCTGCAGGTGGCGCTAAGCGCGGTCTGTAACCTGCAAAAAAGTTCTGTTTTAATCTGAATCACTTTTCCATGATGTGCTCATGCCATAAGTCAATCCATACGGTCAAGTAATCGCAAAAAGATGATGCATTTGATAATCGAGTGCATGAACATGTGAGGAATGCAATTTAAAGCAATAATTCCAATGTTCATAGATGAAGATCAAATGCATGAACATGTGAGGAATGCAAGTTGAATCAACAATTCGAATTCACATGTATTAAAAATCAACGTATGAACATGTTAAGAATGAAAGTTGAATCAACAATTCTAATTCACATGCTAAGAATCAATGTATGAACATGCCAAGAATGCAAGTTGAATCAACAACTCTAATGCTCATATGCCAAGTAACAATGTATGAACATGTTTAGAATGCAAGTTGAATAAAAAATTCTAATGATCATTTGCAAGATTATGTATCAACATGTTAAGAGTGCAAGTTAAATCAACAATTCTAATGCTCATCACATGCAAAATTATGTATGAATATGTTTAGAATGCAAGTTGAATCAACAATTCTAATGCTCATCACATGCAAAATTATGTATGAACATGTTAAGAATTCTAGTTGAATCAACAATTCTAATGCTCATCACATGCAAAATTATGTATGAACATGTTAAGAATGCAAGTTAAATCAACAATTCTAATGCTCATCACATTCAAAATTATGTATGAACATGTTAAGAATTCAAGTTGAATCAACAATTCTAATGCTCATCACATGCAAATTTATATATGAACATGTTAATAATGCAAGTTGAATCAACAATTCTAATGCTCATCACATGCAAAATTATGTATGAACATGTTAAGAATGCAAATTGAATAAACAATCCTAATGCTCATCACATGCAAGATTATGTCTGAACATGTTAAGAATGCAAGTTGAATCAACCATTCTAATGCTCATCACATGCAAAATTATGTATGAACATGTTAAGAATTCAAGTTGAATCAACCATACTAATGCTCATCACATGTAAAATTATGTATGAACATGTTAAGAATGCAAGTTGAATCAACAAATCTAATGCTCATCACATACAAAATTATGTATGAACATGTTAAGAATGCAAGTTGAATCAACAATTCTAATGCTCATCACATGCAAAATTATGTATGAACATGTTAAGAATGCAAGTTGAATCAACAATTCTAATGCTCATCACATGCAAAATTATGTATGAACATGTTAAGAATGCAAGTTGAATCAACAATTATAATGCTCATCACATGCAAAATTATGTATGAACATGTTAAGAATGCAAATTGAGATAAACAATTCTA
Source organism: Vicia sativa (assembly GCA_021764765.1). NCBI lineage: Eukaryota > Viridiplantae > Streptophyta > Magnoliopsida > Fabales > Fabaceae > Vicia > Vicia sativa. Next base: position 75,606,660 of record CM038793.1, read on the forward strand.
ATACTCATATGATGAGATCAATGCATGAACATGCTAAGAATGCAAGTTGAATCAACAGTTCTAATGTTCACGTGCTAAGACTATTGCAAGCAAGTCATGCTACAAGGAAGTATTGAATGCTCATGTCAAGTTTAAGTTGTACGTTAACACAAACACTTGAAATTTATATGCATGGATTAGGTACAATGCACAATGTATCTAATGATCAAAATGCCTTTGAATCTACAAGTCGACACACTTTCGAATGCAAATTATACTTTAAGTCATCGTGAATCAATGATATTCAATCAATCTAAATGCTCTCTAATGCATCAGCATGTGATAGATGATGCAAGATGCAAAAATTTATGGCCTAGATGCAAGGAAAACACAAATGAACAAGTGTAAGTGTCTGTTATTTACAAAAATCCTCACACCGACACAAAAACGTTGCAAAATCCAATTCAAATCAAAGAATTCAAGAATGAAAGTTCAAAAATCAGAATCTACATAGAATTTGCAAGCAATTTCAGTATTCCAATCCAAGAAAAGCTAAAAGTCAATAATAGTTTAAAATAAGTGCTTAATTGAACTAAACACTTACTTGAACTTGAAGTCTGGATCAAATTGAAGAGGAATTCCTTGTGCTCTATATAGAAAATACCAAATCAACACCGAATTGATGATAATCCTTGAAATAAACCTTGAATTCTTGAAGAAAACTTGAAGTCGTCAATGGAGAATTGAAGAAGATGATGGAGAATTGCTTAAATCTTGAAATTGAGGAGAAATCCAGAAGAGACAGTTCCTTCTACGTCAGATTCGAGCAGAAGAAGGAGAAGAGGAAGATCTTGTGGGGAGAAGGCTGAGATGAGAAGATGAGAAATCGCAGGGCGCACTTAGAGTCGTGAGGCGCTCTTAGCATGGTCTATGGTGGTGACAGTTGTCAGGCAGAGGTCCGGTGGCGGCCTGTGGTGGTTGCTTGGAGGGAAAGTTGAAGTTTGAAATTTGTTCTTGAGTTTTTGCTTTGGTTTGAGAGAGAATTTGAGTGATTGGTGTTGAAAATTAAGCAAATGGTTGTGTTCATGTGATTTATGAAGGCAAAAATCTATTTATAGTTTTAGTAGTTGGGCCTAAGAGTGCCTTAAATCCATAATTAAGCCTAAATCATGATTATCTGAATAATTTTCGTAATTAACACAAACCAGCCAAATCCGTGCGGAATTTGAAGTCAGAATGTAAACAAAAAATATCCGGAAGGCGATTTTTCTAACGGTAAAGGCGCTATATATTTTTGAAGTTTCAGCACAGTTTTTAGGCTACTGACACATGCAGAATTCTATTTGCGCTCTTCGGAGAAAATGCCTCGAACGAGGGTCTTCTGATTAAAATTTGCTAACGAGTATTTTTGAGACAATTGAAGCTAACGAAATTTTGGAACTTATGGCACTAGTCCCAACTTGTTTCAATAAAAATCGAGCTAGATATGATTTTTCGAAGTTCGCGTATCAAATGAGAATTACTGGGTTCAGCTCGAAATCAACTCCAAAGAATAAAATTCAGGTATTGATTGGTGAGGAATCAGATCTTAAGTTGCAAATGAAAATTGTAGGGGGATTTGATACGGAATTTTAGAAATTGGTCCCGCTCAGTTTCAAGTTTCCATCTAGGAGATACGGACTATTTAGTGAGCAGAATGCACGGTTCAGCACTAAACTTCAGTTTAATCCACTGGAGAAATCAATTTCTTTGGGGACCTTCCTCACACAATTTGCTTCCGGATTTCAAATTAAAGTTGTATATAATAATGAGAGGGAATTTCTGGTAAAAAATTATCAGAAAATACCTGACGAGCAAAGAGATACGCCTTCTGGAGTGCCAAAAATATGCTGAAAACCCGAAACTCGCTTTATTGAGAAATAAGCGAATAAATTCTTTTTGTTTGGAAAAACATCCTCCAAAGTGATCTAAGATAACCGAAACACACCACTTCTTCGACCACTTGGGATACCTTGAACCTGGTAACCCCATGATCAATGATATGCATGCGACTACATGTATGTTTATGCAATCGAATTATAAGCCAGAATTACGAGAAATAAGAGGGTAAATTTTGGGGTACAACAGCTACCCCTATTCAATCATCCTAAAGCTATGGAGAAAGGTTGGAATATGCCTTTCGAGCGACAAGTTGTGAAGTGATTGAATACCAAAATGGACTCAAAAATTTACGCTCTGAATCCCAAAAGCTGTATCAAGAAATAAGTGTGGACTTTTAAAATTCCAATGAGCCTCACTAGAGAAAAGGATATGTTGTGCCAGGGTTTAACTGGGTCACAACAAGAGAGAGCATATAATAAATGCTGAATTCTACGAAGACAGGTACAGGTGCAATCCTGACCTAGAGTGAATTGGCCTCTACCCAATTCAATCCACAATGTTAGGGGAGAGCTGACATGCGAACGGAGGCAAAGACTAGATACGTTAACTAGAATAATCACATTACGCCCGAGAATAATTGGATGATCATGATGCAAAGAATAAGAAACGCCGATTAGGCTTTACGAAGAAGAGAAACAAGTGTATTCTTGTTCTCAAAAGATGACCCACAATGCCAGGGGGAGCTGACATGCTAGTGGAAGTAAAGACTAGATACATTGACTAAACTAACCACATTACGCTAGGGAATAACCGGACGGGTTTGTGATGCGAAGGCTAGAATGTGCCGATTAGGCTTTACTTACTCAGAACCTTGTACTCTGAGGAGAGAAACAAGTGTATTCTTGTTCCCGAAAAGGTACAGGGGAAGAACCTGTCCTAAGAAAATGTTGCACCAGGATATGTATTGGAAGTTTCAACGAAGATGAAGACTGGAAATGCTGACCAGACTCCACACACAATACAGAGTAATCTGTATCATGCGTATAGGAGAGAGGGTAATACTCAGACCTGTTCAAGAATTGGTAGCAAATCAACTCTTGTGATGAAAGGAGAAAACAAGTGTAGGGCTTGCTTTCAACGTTGAAGACGAGTTGCACCAAGGTAAGAGTTAGCAGTTTCAAAACCGAAAGGAGATAATGGACATATTGCGCTAGGAAAAACTGGGACACAATGGATTCCAAAAAAGGAGACGCCACAAACAAAAGAAAATATCCTTGTTGGGATTTTAGAGAGACACAAGAATACCATTGGGGACAAAAGTTTATATTCTTGGCTTATAATTCTATGAGATGCATGTATTTCTCAAGAAGTAATGCAGATGCGATCATGCATGTTTGCAAAAAGTATATAAACATGCAAACCGGTGACCGCAGGTCACCAAACCATCAGGTGCAAATTGGGAAGCTCCACTGGGGAAAATAGCATTGGGAAGCAACCAAAGATGCGGCCAAACTGATAATTCAAAAGAGTATCACTTGGGGAAATCGAATGCCATCAGGCGAACATGTTGATGATGTGATATCATGGGAAACTTGTTCATTGGACGAAGATCCGCTGGGGAATAAAAGGGGATACTTGAAGAAGAGCTTCCACTGTTATCCTTCATGACTCCGGTTGGGTGTACAAATAATGTGACGACTCATTGGGGATGTCAAGAGATATGTACTTCAACTCCTACTGGGGAATAACTGGAGTAGACTGGCACTCACACACTGTGGATATCAAGAAATGCGAACCCACTAGGAATGAACATCCATGATAAATAGTTCAGATACCGTCTCCACAAGGGATAAAAGAATGCAATATTCTATCAAAGCACATTTGGGATTATAATGAAAACCCAATGGGGAACTCCAGCTGAAATAGACACCGACGAACTGCACTAGGGATTTGTGCAATGCACAGCAGTAATAATCATCTTTCATCCGTGCTCATTGGGGAGGAAATAATGGACTCCTGGGGATGATGAAAAGACACCCATCAATGATCCCTGGCACAAAGCGCTGGTTGACTTTACCGATCCAAGGGGAAATACCTGCCAAACTTCTGGAGACCACTTCTGTCTAGGAACAGACTCACTGGGGAAGTCTTCAGTTGATTTCCATCCAAATGCATCCGGACATCTGCAAACACGGAAGAATTCCTGCAACACGATGTTAGTGGAGTGCCCCTGACATGATGCGACAATTCTGCCTGCCATCCGGGTCACTCAAGTTTCAAAATAATATTCAAAAATTTCTGATCATGGTAAAGCCAACAATGTTTATATATGCAAAATGTTTACCACAAAACTTTGAACTTCTTTCGCAAACAAATCAGCAAATGCAATAAATTAATTAACAAGCAAAAACTCATTTTATTAATTGGGAGTAGGCCTATAAATAGGCAAATACAAAAGGAGGCAATTCTTGAAATAAGGAAATTGCAAAAGAAAAATAAGAGGAAAACTAAAAACGCATGGCAATGCGACAATGAATCCTCATCGGGTTTCAACCCTGCTATCACTTTTATAACTCCAACTATCTCATCACTTCGCTTTTCCCGAAAAGGTGATTGGATTGATCACTGCCCTTCGGAGTAACTTGATATGTTGCCACAAGGTGCGACCATTGATCCGATGCGGGACGTAATCGCTAGCCCTTATTTCTTTCTCAACTAAGCAAGTCTATGCATAGTATTTCTTGACTACGTCCGAATTCACGGGTAGCAGAAAATCTTCTCCGTCCATTGTTGGGAGCATCATGGCACCACTTGAGAAAACTTTCTTTAGCACGAGATCACCAGGCTTATAATTTTGGGGTCGTGTAACGCCTAAATAATTAATTATTTTCTTTAATTAAATATTTAGCGATTTATTTGTGAATTATTGGTTGATATTGTTGTTGACTTAAGTTGTTTGGTCGTAGAATAATACTAGAAATTATGTTACAACTATAAAGTTAGTTTTAGTGGGCTTAAGTTGTGGTGATAGTAGTAGTAATGATGGGGGTACAAATTTTAAGCCCAAACATAATTATAAGGATTTTTATATTATTAAAAATAAATAGAAATTAGATTAATCTGGCTATCAGTAGAGAAAAAGGAAAAACAAGGGTTTTGGGAAGAGGAAAAGAACGACAAGAATTCATAGAGAAACCTTCAATCCAACGTAAGGGTGGGGTTCTTGCTCTATAATTGGGATATAATGGATGATAGGTAGTTAGGGATGTGTAATTTCGCTAGGTTGTGTCATGTTGATGTTGATTAATCGTAGAAACCCCAATTGAAATGTATAATTTTTCTATTCTATGATAAGTTGCTATTGTTGATTGAAAAGAATGTGTAATTATGCTGTTAGATGATATGTTGTTGTTACTGATTGAAAATAATCCCAATTGGATCGTATAATTTTGAGTAAAACTGGTTTTTGGGTGTATTTGCGCAGCATGAGTCGACCCATAGGTGTATGCATCAATACAAGCTGCATTGATTTAAGAAACAGAGACTTGAAAACAACTTGCATCGATACAAACAGCCTTATATCGACTGATGAGGCCAATTCTGAAGGCTTTTATCGACTCATACGAGTCTTGCATCGATACAAGTCTGTTTTGTATCGATACATAAGTGTATGTATTGACCCATACTGATTGAAAATCAAAAAACTGAAAATTAAATAACGTATGAGTCGACTTATACGATGCTTGTGTCGATACAAGTTGTGTATGCTTCGATACACAGGCTTTTGTATCGATCCATACTGAGCAGGAATTGGAAAATAACTTACAAAAACTATTTTGGTCGTATCTTCGGGACCGTAACTCCAATTTTGTTTCCGTTTAAACCATTGGAAATCTAGAATTATGAGTTATCCTATAATGGTACTTTTAAATACAATAGGTGAGTTTTTGGCTGACTTGATGTAGTTCCCGTATGTGAATCTGTTGTTGTTGAACATTGTTATTGAGGCTTGATAGCCAACATTGAGCGATTGAGTTGTGATTTACGTTATTGTTTACATTGTCATTGTTGTATGCTATTTGAGTCCATCGCATACATACATTGCATATTATGTTGGCCTATGTTGGCAATGCACGTTGAGCCGTTGGGGGAAATGTTGGTTACGTTGAAGGCTTACACCTTGATGCCTCGAAATTACTGGCAATGGATTACGTTGGGAGTTTTACTCCGATGGTACCACATGCATTTGTATTCGTTGAGTTGCATATCTTAACACACATTGATGTTATTTTTGTGAATGAATTATGTTTGTTGTGGAATAGTAGTGTGATCGCAAAATGGTGATTTTATATAATTCGAACTATATATTGTTTATCATAATCTCAATTATATGGTTTGATATCTCACCGTTTACTTGTTTTCGCCATTACCTTTATATCGGTAACGTGCAGGTAACCAGGAGGAGTAGTCATTACTGTCGTAGTCCAAGTTCAATGTCATTTGCTCTGATACGTAGCACTCGGGGGAAATACGCATTTGTTTTATTTTGCTGTTTTCAATATTGAAACTTGCATTGTTGAATTGAAGATTGTATTACGTTGATTTTGTTTTAAGACTCAAAGATGTTATGTCTTATATATATAATTGTTTTAATTCCGCTGCATAATTAATGAAGTTGTTTCCGATTGAAGATTAATCCTTTTTAAAAGTGTTATGTATCATTGTGAGTAAATAGGACATGTGCATGTGTTTACGTTGAAATTGTGACATCAGAGCAGGTTGGCCCGTCCGGCCAGGTCATTGTGTCGTTAACAATTAAGTATTGTTAATTACTTTTATCTAACTGTTGTTTATGTTGTAGTGCTTAGTTGAAATGGCTAGAAGGAACGATGATGCGATTGCTGCTGCATTGGAAGCAATGGATCGTGCTATGGAGAACCAACCGAATGTGGGCGGAGATGCTGGATCCTAAACTTTGGTAACTTTCTAGAGGAAGAATCCGCCAGTGTTCAAGGGCAAGCATGATACCCATGGAGCTTTGGAGTGGTTGAAGGAAATAGAGAGGATCTTTCGCGTGATGGATTTTTCTACAGCGTAGAAGGTCCGGTATGGAATTCATATGTTAGAAAGTGAGGGTGATGACTGGTGGTTAGAAACGCATCAGAGATTGGAAGCTGCAGGTGAAGAGGCCACTTAGGCTGTGTCCCGTAGGGAATTTCTGAGGAAGCATTATCCTGAAGATGTTCAGGGAAAGAAGGAAATTTAATTCCTTGAATTGACTAGGGTAATATGTCTGTGACTGACTATGCTGCAAAGTTCATTGAGTTGGCTAAGTTTTATCCTTATTTTGATGGAAAAGGTGCTAAATTTTCTAAGTGCATCAAGTTTGAGAACGGGTTGCGCTCGGAAATCAAGAAGGTTGTTGGATACTAGAAGATTCGTGTCTTTTTTGATTTGGTTTATAGTTGCAGAATCTTTGAGGAGGATAGCAATGCTAATCATAAGATTGTTAATAATAAGAGAGGCAAGAATCAACAGAACCGTAGTAAGCCTTATGATGAGGGGAAGGGTAAACAAAGAGCTGGTCAGGGCCAGAGAATTAGTGGGGGAGATTATCCTGCTAAAGTTACATGTTTCAAATGTGGGCAAGCTGGTCACAAGAGTTATGCTTGTAATGCTGAGGCGAAGAGATGTTTCTGTTGTGGTAAGTTTGGGCATGCCATTTCTAACTGCCCACATAAGAGTATGGTATGTTTTAACTATGGTGAAGAGGGACACCTTAGTAGTCAGTGCTCGAAACCAAAGAAGGGACAAACTAGTGGGAAGGAATTTACTTTGGCTAGGAATCAGTCAGCTAGTGACGACAGACTCGTTATAGGTACATGTTTCATTAATAGTACGCCTTTAATTACTATTATCATTACTTGTGGTACTCATTGTTTTGTTGCTGCTGATTGTGTTATGATATTGGGTCTTATGTTGTCCTCTATGAATGGAGAAATGGTCGTCGAGATTCTGGCTAAGGGATCGGTGACTACTTCTCTTATATATTTGAATTGCCCTTTGTCAATATTTGACAGAGACTTCATTGTTGATTTGATTTGTTTGCTGTTAAGAGGACTAGATGTGATTTTGGGTATGAACTGGTTAGAATGTAACTATATTCGTATCAATTGTTATAACAAGTCCTTGAGGTATTCTACCCCTGAAGAGGAAGGAGTTGGTTTGTTGACTGGTAAACAGTTAAAGCGATTGATGCAATACGAAGCACATATGTTCCCGTTGATGGAGACATTGTGTGTTGAGAATCAAGTTAGACTGGATGAGTTGCAGGTGGTGCGAGAATATCCTGAAGTGTTTCGTGATAAATTCCTGATGTACCTCCTGAAAGAGATGTTGAATTTGCGATTGATCTTGTACCTGGTACAAGACCTATTTCTATGGCACTGTACAGGATGTCTGCATCTGAGTTGTCTGAATTAAAGAAGCAATTAGAAGAGTTGCTTGAGAAAAAGTTTGTGAGACCAAGTGTATCTCCGTGGGGAGCGCCTGTGTTGTTGGTAAAGAAGAAACATTGGAGTATGAGACTTTGTGTTGATTATCGACAGTTGAATAAAGTGACGATTAATAACAAGTATTCGCTTCCAAGAATTGATCATTTGATAGATCAACTGGTGGGTGCTAGTGTGTTTTCTAAAATTGATTTGAGATCTGGATATCACCAGATTAGAGTGAAAGAAGATGATATTTAGAAAACCGTGTTTAAGACTCGATATGGACACTACAAGTATTCGGTGATGCCTTTCGGTGTTACTAATGTGTCGGGAGTATTCATGGAGTACATCAACCATATTTTTCATACTTACTTGGATCAATTTGTGGTGGTATTCATTGATGACATTCTGATTTACTCTAAATCGGAAGAAGAACATGCATAATACCTGAGACTCGTATTGCAAGTTTTGAAAGAGAATGAGTTGCATGCGAATTTGTCCAAGTGTGAATTTTGGTTGAAAGAGGTTAGTTTTCTTGGCCATGCCATTTTTGGTAGTGGATTTTCCGTGGATCCTTCTAATGTTAATGTTGTGTTGCAATGGGAAACTCCAAAGTCGGTTACTGAGATTAGAAGCTTCTTAGGATTAGCCGGTTATTATTGACGGTTTATTGAAGGCTTTTCTAAGTTGGCACTTCCGTTGACTAAGTTGACTTGCAAGGGGAAAGCCTTTGTGTGGGATGTCCGATGCGAAGAGAGTTTCAATGAGTTGAAAAAGAGGTTGACGTCGGCTCCATTTTTGACTTTACCTAATCCAGAAAAGTCTTTTTTTGTGTACTGTGATGCTTGTCTGATGGGGTTAGGTGGTGTGCTTATGCAGGATGGCAAAGTGGTTGCTTATGCGTCTAGGCAATTGAGGACTCACGAAAAGAATTATCCTACGCATGATCTTGAATTGGATGTAATGGTATTTGTATTGAAAAATTGGAGGCATTATCTTTATGGTTCTAGATTTGAGGTGTTTAGTGATCATAAGAGTTTGAAGTACCTTTTTGATCATAAAGGGTTGAATATGAGGCAGCGAAGGTGGTTAGAGTTGTTGAAGGATTATAATTTCGGTTTGAATTATCATCCTAGAAAAGCTAATGTTGTAGCCGATGCTTTGAGCCGAAATACTTTGCATATGTCGGCCATGATGGTTAAAGAGTTGGAGTTGATTGAGAAATTCTGAGACTTGAGTTTGGTTTGTTAAGTGACACCGCATAGTGTTATGTTGGGAATGTTAAAGATTAACAATGATTTTCTTGACAATATTAAAGAGGCTCAAAAGCGATATGTGAAGTTGGTGGATTTGATGGTAGGAACTGATCGACCCGAGAATGATGATTTCGAGTTGGATGCGCAAGGCGTGTTGAGATTTCGAGATCATATTTGTATTCTTGATGATGAAGCGATTAAGAAAGTAATCCTTGAAGAGAGTCATAGAAGTAATTTGAGTATTCATCCAGGAGATACTAAAATGTATCAAGATTTAAAGGGTTTGTTTTGGTGGTCTGGCATGAAACTTGATGTGGCACAGTTTGTGTATGCTTGTTTGACTTGCCAGAAGTCAAAGATCGAAGATCAGAAGCCTGCAGGGTTGATGCAACCGTTAGAAGTTCCAGAATGGAAATGGGACAACATTTCGATGGACTTTGTGATGGGTTTACCTAATACCTTGAGAGGACGTGATTTGATTTGGGTGATTGTTGATAAGATTACGAAGTCGACACACTTTATACCTATTAACATTACTTATCTGATTGCGAAGTTGGCTGAGATTTACGTCAGGGTGATTGTGAAGTTGCATGGTGTTCCGATGAGTATTATGTCGGATAGAGATTCGAGGTTTACTTCTAATTTTTGGAATAGTTTGCAGGAAGCGTTGGGATCTAAGTTGAGGTTGAGTTCGGCGTATCATCCATAGACGGATGGTCAGACTGAGAGGACCATTCAATCATTGAAGGACTTGTTGAGAGCTTGTGTTCTTGAGTAGAAAGGCTCATGGGATACTTATCTTCCTTTGATCGATTTCATTTATAATAATAGTTACCATTCTAATATTGGGATGGCAGCATTTGAGGCGTTGTATGGTCGGAGTTATAGGACTCTATTATGTTGGCATGATTTTGGTGAGAGTGTGGTAGTTGGACCAAAAATTGTTCGAGAAACTACAGAAAAAGTGAAGTTTATTCGGGAGCAGATGAAGGCTTCCCAGAATAGACAGAAAAGTTACCATGACAAGAGAAGAAAGGATTTAGAATTTTAGGCTGGCGAGCATGTGTTTTTGGGAGTCACGCCTGTGACTGGTGTTGGACGAGATCTGAAGTCTAAGAAGCTCACTCCTCGTTTTTTTGGTCCGTATCAAATATCAGATCGAGTTGGAAAAGTTGCTTACCATGTGGCATTACCACCAAATCTTGCTAAGTTACACGATGTGTTTCATGTATCTCAACTCCACAAGTATGTTCCCGATCTGCCTCATGTGATTTAGATGGACGATGTGCAAGTGCGTGATAATCTCACACTGGAGACGATGCTTGTGCAAATTGTGGATCGCGAGATGAAGATTCTTGGAGGTAAAGAGATTGCGTTGGTGAAAGTTGTTTGGTTAGGAGCTGTTTGTGAAAGCTTAACCTGAGAGTTGGAGAGCAAGATGCGAGACTCCTACCCTTAGCTATTTGAAGATGGTAAATTTCCATTTTTGAGGACGAAAATATTCTAGTAGGGGAGAGTTGTAACGCCCAAATATTTAATTATTTTATTTAATTATATATTTAGCTATTTATTTGTGAATTATTGGTTGATATTGTTGTTGCGAAGAATTAAGTTGGTTGGTCGTAGAATAATACTAGAAACGACGTTACAACTATAAAGTTAGTGTTAGTGGGCTTAAGTTGTGGTGATAATAGTAGTAGTGATGGGGGTACAAAGTTTAAGCCCAAAAATAATTATAAGGATTTTTATTTAAATAAAAATGAATAGAAATTAGATTAATTTGGCTATCAGTAGAGAAAAAGGAAAAACAGGAAAAGGAACAGAACGATACGTAGAGATTGCAGAGAAGAGAGAAAAGTTGGAACGATCAAGAATTCATAGAGCAACCTTTAATCCAAGGTAAGGGTGGGGTTCTTGCTCTATAATTGGGGATATGATGGATGATAGGTAGTTAGGAATGTGTAATTTCGCTAGGTTGTGTCATGTCGATGTTGATTGATCGTAAAAACCCCAATTGAAATATACAATTTTGCTATTCTATGATAAGTTGTTGTTGTTGTCTGTGACGGGTAGTTTACATTCATTTCAGACAAGTTGTCTATCCTTTATAGTTTTTGTTCATTTACCTTTTGTCTTTTATTTTCAGCTCTTTTAATCTCAAACTCATTAACAGTAGAATTATCAAACGACAAATCAATAACCAATCTTTGTGGATACAATACGATATAACCTAACCGGTATATATCACCCGGTAAAAATAAATACCAACTCTTTGCTTCCCATTTTACCGCTTCAACAAAATGGCGACGTTGTCAGGGATTGGTTTTATTGTTTCTGTATTGCGATAATTCCGTTGGTTTTGTGTTTTGTAATTATTGTATATGTTGTATAGACTTTGTATATGAACTTGTATATTGTTACTTGTACATGTTATGCTTACTTTCCATACTTGTACATATTTGTGATTTTCTTAGTTTTCATGTGATATTGTGAATTATCTCGTACTCGTAACGTTTTTAGTGTGGTTGTTAGGACACTTTCTTTAGGTTCGTGCGGTGTGAAAATATCATGGCATGACGAGAGGAGGTTACTAGTGCTCACACAAGAAAGGCGTCGAGCTTACGACGTAAAACAAGCATGTTTGTTTATGTTTTTTTATGTGTGGGGTGACTTGTGTTTTAACAAGTTGAAATAGGACTTGCTCTTAATTTCAAATCTTCACTTTTCAACTTGTTAATTCATTTTCACCAAGTTTTTGTATCGTTATTTTCTTTTGTTTTGTTAAGTAATTTTTTGTGTTTTCCGCAAGCTTGTCGTGTTTAGCTTGAGAAGTTTTGTTGGTTGTAAATATTGTAAATTTTTTTTTCTAATTCTTTTGTTGTTGTTTGGACTCAAATTTTGGTCCAGTAACTTGAGGACTTTTGAGGTGATTTTCCAAGTTTGATCGTTTCAACTCGCGGATGTATGGTAATGATAGTTTCAAAGTTGGTACACGTCAGGTACTCTTTTATCACTTTATATAACATAACATGTTTAGTAAATTTATCATTTGTATAATTACCATGACATTTATTTTTGCATTCCTTGCTCATGAGTTTAATCACTTTAGTCCTCTTTTTAACCATAAATGTGAGGAAGCTTTCCATTGTTTACATATGCTGAGAGTCCACATTCTTGTTTTAATTGGAATTTATTATGCTTAATCTTTTATTTTGTGTTGATTGTATGATTGCAAGAAAATGATCAAGACATTTTTGTTGATTTTGAGCATAACTACCTTGGCCAAATATTCAATTCACCTTGTGAGTGTGTGAACCTTTGTTTGCCCCTTTGAGCTTTTATCAATATTCATGTTTATTTGAACTTGATGCTTGTCTATGAGTAGTGAATTCACCTTTTTTGTATGGATGTTGATTTCTTTGTTTCTTGAACCCTTAACTATATGATGTTGTATGAATTTTTACCTTGCCTTAAAAAGTAGGGAGTATTTACACATTAATGTTGGTTGAATTCAAGTTGGGGATATGAATGTTTATGTACTTATATTGTGGTTGGTATGAGGTTAAGAGAAAATTAAAAAAAATGTGTAAAAGAAAGATTAGAAAAAGAAAGAAAAAAAGAGAAAAGATTTGAAAAAGGAAAATAAAAAGAGTAGGAATAATGTTATGTTAATTAGTGAGGTGTGTTTGGTGTGAAATTTGTGATGAAGAATAAGTTTGATTGAAATTATATTGTTTGGAACTTTGTGAGTTGATCACTCCCTTAGGTTTAGGCAAGTTTTTGTTTCGATTAACTTTAGGACTTATCACCTGTTTGTAAACCAAGCCACATTACAACCTAGAAAAAGCCCTTGTGATTCTGACATTTTTATTTTCAATACGTTTTTGGATGAATGCATAATTTAGTCTATTGTTTGCAAGATTGTGGAGGAGTGTTTTTTATCCCTCACATTTGTGTGTTCTTCATCTACCGATATATTTTTACTAGGTGTGATTCATGATTGAGCTTGTTTTGTTTTAGAATGTTTTGCATGATTTTTGTAGTTAGGATTTGTTTCATTTATATGTTATCGTTGTAGGATAGTGGTAAGTTTGTATTTTGTCGTGTACGTTTTTGTTTGAACCATACATTTGTTTTCCGTTTTAAAAGCTTGTTGATTCGTGATTCTCTGATTATCGTCTGTTGTTCTTTAGGTTTACTTGACTTTGTTTGAGGACAAACAATGTGTCAAGTTGGGGAGAGTTGATATGTGCCAAAATGTAGTTATTTTGTATATAGGTTTTGTGGCACTTATCCGTTCTTTTGTTAATATTTAGTTGAATAATCCCGACTTTTTATTGTAAATACTTTTTATTGTGTTTTGTGTACGTATTGTACCGTTTGATTAGTTTTTTATATATTTTGTAGGTATATGTTGCATTATTGGAGCATTGAGAATAAAGTCCAAATGGAGCTCCAAGATGCATTTTTGATCGAATAAAGGAATAAGGCTTGAAGGTGGAAGCCATTGGAAAACCAAGAGAAAGCAACAAAAGTTGCCGCCTGGCCAATTTTGCCAGGCGAGAGAGCCCTCCGTCACCGGGCGACGGGTCAGTTAGAGGAATGGGAGCATTGTTCTGACTTATTTCGCTGCTTGGGCGTTGGGCGAGGAACAGAGAATTTCGTCGAGCGTTTGTGCGGAACCAGATTTTAGTTATACTTTCATTTTCATTTCATTTTTGTGTATGGTTTTGGCGGGTGAGATTCTTGCTCCCAATTCCATCACCCACATAGTTTTTGATAGTTTAGCTTAGAAAACAACACTAGGGTCTTGCTCACGGATGATTGGAGGTTGATTGCTCTTCGATAGGTGTTGAGAAACCGATGTAAATGGGTAGTTTATCTCCTCTCTTCTCTTTGTATTTCTCTATTGTGTTGGTTATGTATGTATATTTACTCTGAACACATGTATATTTGTCTCCCTTGGCGTTGTATAAAGTCTGCTTTATGAATCTGTGTTGGTAGTTATCTTAGGTTTTTACTCTATGTAGGGGGTTTGAGCTTTGCTAGAGATAGACTGCTTAGATTCTTACCTAGGATGATTATCTGTTAGTTTCTGAATGCTAGAAATAGGTTTAGATCTGACATTCACTATAGAGTATCTGATATTAATGTGTATGTGTTGGTGAAGTATGCCAGAGATGGGTATGAAGGACACGCAGTTGACTTCTGGTTGTCGAGGTATGCCAGAAATGGATATTGAGGTGATTCGGGAGGGTTCTTAATTTGGGTTAGAAATAGCTTAGGTTGTGAGAGGTATGTGATGACACAGATGAGTATCATAGGACGGGTATAATTGGACGATAGATTTAAGTCTGAACGGGTAGTCTAAATTCGTTTTAGACAAATTGTCTATCCTTTATAGTTTTTGCTCATTTACTTTTTGTCTTTTATTTTCAGCTCTTTTAATCTCAAACTCATTAACGGTAGAACTGTTGAACGATAAATCAATAACCAATCTCTGTGGAAACAATACGATATAACCTAACCGGTATATATCACCTTGTAAAAATAAATACCAACTCTTTGCTTGACGCTTTACCGCTTCAACACTCATGCCAAAAGTCAATTCATACCATCAAGTAATCTTAGAAAGAGGATGCATATGATAATCGAGTTCATGACATGTGAGGAATGAAATTTAAAGCAACAATTCCAATGTTCATAGATGGAGATCAAATGCATGAACATGTGAGGAATGCAAGTTGAATCAACAATTCTAATTCAAATGTATTAAGAATCAACGTATGAACATGTTAAAAATGCAAGTTGAATCAACAATTCTAATGCTCATGCTAAGAATCAATGTATGAACATGCCAAGAATGCAAGATGAATCAACAATTCTTATGCTCATATGCCAAGTAACAATATATGAACATGTTAAGAATGCAAGTTGAATCAACAATTCTAATGCTCATCACATGCAAAATTATGTATGAACATGTTAAGAATGCAAGTTGAATCAACAATTCTAATGCTCCTCACATGCAAAATTATGTATGAACATGTTAAGAATGCAAGTTGAATCAACAATTCTAATGCTCATCACATGCAAAATTATGTATGAACATGTTAAGCATGCAAGTTGAATCAACAATTCTAATGCTCATCACATGCAAAATTATGTATGAACATGTTAAGAATGCAAGTTGAATCAACAATTCTAATGCTCATCACATGCAAAATTATGTATGAACATGTTAAGAATGCATGTTGAATCAACAACTCTAATGCTCATCACATGCAAAATTATGTATGAACATGTTAAGAATGCAACTTGCATCAACAATTCTAATACTCATATGATGAGATCAATGCATGAACATGCTAAGAATGCAAGTGGAATCAACAATTCTAATATTTATATGCTAAGACTAATGCAAGCAAGTCTTTCTAAGTTGTACATTAACACAAACACTTGAAACACATATGCATGGATTAGGTACAATGCACAATGTAC
Source organism: Vicia sativa (assembly GCA_021764765.1). NCBI lineage: Eukaryota > Viridiplantae > Streptophyta > Magnoliopsida > Fabales > Fabaceae > Vicia > Vicia sativa. The sequence continues at coordinate 75,622,771 of CM038793.1, forward strand.
GTAATGGTCAAAATGCATTTGAATCTACATGTCGACACACTTTCAAATACGAATTATACATTCAGTCATCGTGAATCAATGCAATTCAATCAATTTAAACGCTCTCTAATGCATCAGCATGTGATAGATGATGCAAGATGCACAAATTTATGGCCTAAATGTAAGGAAAACACAAATGCACAAGTGTAAGTGTGTGTTATGTACAAAAATCCTCACACCGACACAAAAACGTTGCAAAATCCAATTCAAATCAAAGAATTCAAGAATGACAGTTCAAAAATTAGAATCTACATAGAATTTGCAAGCAATTTCAGTATTCCAATCCAAGAAAAGCTAAAAGTCAATAATAGCTTAAAAGTCAATTTCTGAGCACTTGCGGAATTTACCCATCAAGTTTTTGGCGTCGTTGCCAGGGACCAACAATCAATATTGTTAATCTGTTATTACACCGTATAGACCAGGGCACTCTTATTCCTATAATTATGTATCAACCAAACTTTTTCTACAACTCCTAACCCCGGTATTTTGAGGATTACCGCGAATCCCATAAATCTGACCTCGAAATACTAATGGAGAATTTCAATGCATCACCAAGTCACTCTCATCGAAATTACCTCTACAACTATCAATCCCATCATTTTGAGGAGTCGCAAGAATACCAAAGATCTGATCTTGAAACATCATTGGAGGATTACAATGCGACTCTAACTTATCCTCAACCAAATTTCCTCTACAATAAACACACCCAATATTTTGAGGAGCCACAAGAATACAATAATTTCACTCTCAACGCAATAATGGAGGATATGACTGCGACACTAACTCCCTATAGACTATAAACAATGAAGATGGAGAGCTTTGTGGAGACATAAAATGCGACGCTAACTCACTTTAAGGAACCACAAGAATTCTATAATTTCAACCTCGAAACATCAATGGAGGATTTCGATGCAATGTTAACTCACTCTAGGCTAGAATCTACAATGGAGCACTTAGGGAACAAAGTCTCGACAACAATGAAACTGTTAGGCAGCTGAACAATGCAATTGAGTCCCTAATAACTCAAAACAAGGCATTAGAGGCCCAAATCTCTATGCTTTCCCAAACACCTCTAGGACAGGAGAATATGTATGTTGTAAGAACGAGTAGCGAAAAACAAACGGAAAATCCTAAGGAGAGTGATAACCAGGTTGAAGAGAGTAATATTAAGGTTGAGAATAGCTTTGGTGAGAAAAGAGTAGAGATTGAGAATAATACACTGCCACTATCTAAAAAGAAGGTTGTCGAAGAGGTAGATAAGGAAATAACTATTGTTGTTCCTCCTCTCTATACCCCACCGATTCCTTTCCCGCAATGTTTTGTGGAAGCTCAGGTAGACTCTAAATCCAAAATATATGTAAAGGTATTGAAAAAATACCCACACTAATGCACCTTCGTCTGAGGTCCTGTATAAAAAGAGAAAATTTAAGGATCATGAAACTAGAGAAACCATTTGCATTAAGAAGAGAAGGTTAACATTTGTGATGGTGGATGAAATAACTAAGGCTATACTTGAAAAGTTGATACTTAGGATAGACCCAGAACCACCACCACAAATCCAAAAGAATTAACCACCCCACAAAAGAAAGAAAATAAAAGGTGAGGGATATGTAAAATGGCTTTTTAAGTGGCCATGGAAATCGGAGATTAATAAACGTTCGATCAAGGATCCATTCTCGAGAGAACCACCATGAGTGCTTGCACTCCTAAGCCGTCGAGCTATTGATGTTAACCAAAGTGCTACGTAGGAGGAAACCCACGAGTTATCAATTTAATACTTTTCTTTTATTGTTTGAACTTGTAGAAAATAAAGATATGGATCGCTTTTCATGTCTCGGCCGTATCTAGGTGAAACATCTATAGACGATCATCTCGAAAATGAGCCGATGCCCACGTACATTCCTATGAATGTTGTTGTTGATGGTGACATCGTTGATGAGTACAATAGGAGAATACATGTTTCTCTCGTCTATAACTCACCTCCTCATCATCATTTTCATGGTCATGTTCCACCTGCACATACTACACTGTATTTTTCACACTTTTGCAAGTACTTCCTTCGAAAATGAGCAATATGATGAACGGCTTTAGGAAATAAAATTTTCAGCAAATTCAGATATCTCTTAGTACAAGATGTCAGAGTAGAAGTGGTCAACAAATACATGATCAACAAGGGAAGGATCAGAGAAAAATTTGGTCGTTGTAGCACGAAATGTCGTTCACCAAGTTCTATTTTTCCTCTTTCCATCTTTCATCGAAACATTGAGGATAATGTTTGGTTTAATTGTGGGGGAGGGACTTTACCACTTTCATTTATCAATTTTTTAGTTTGATTTATTGCTTTCTATTTTATTTGATATTTTTAGGAATTTATATGTTTTAAGTATTTTGTCGAGCAATTGCATGTGTTGTCGAGTCTATGTACGTCATTTTTAGTTGCTATTAGATTTCCCCAAAATTTTAAATTTTTAACCTCCACCAAAAATATTCTTTTGATGCATGGCGCACCCACTCTGAAAGTATATAGATTGTCACTTTAGGCTGTATTAGAGAGACTTAGGAAAGCTTCGACAAAATCAATATTGTTTTGACACCCCAAACCCCCTAAGTATGTGAACCAATTGGAGTACCTATTATGCCGAAACCTTAAGTTTTAGTTTTAGATAATCCCCAAGTAGTTTATATTAGCAGTCGACATCGTCTTAATCATAAACTATGTAGGGAACCGATGAATACAAGTGAATAGTCATAAAATTTCAAAAATATGATGCCTTAATAGATGGAAAACAAGGAATGCGCTAATTAAGTTAGGGGACCCTCACCCGGTTGCTTAATCCAACGGTTGCGGAACCTACAAAAACATGTTATAACAACCCGTTGTAAGTCGGTTCAATGGCGTCTGGTGTTGAACTTGGTAAGGCAGACTACGTTTCGATCCCCCGCAACTTACAATCTGGGAAAACAAAAGGGTTACCAACTTATGTACCAGAACCCCATGCTTAAATGACAAGAATCAGTAACCGGCTACCCTACTATGTGCGTTCAAGGACAAAAGGCTTAATGTGATTGCGCTTGAATGAAAGTGGGTGAAATAAAGCAAAAGAAATAGGTTGAGTTATAATAAAATGATTCGGAGTGGCTTGCATAGAGTGGGAGTTTTTGATTGTCTATCATGATTTTGTGTCATTACGGTATCTTTGGTGTTGACTTTTAGTACCCATCGATCTCACATTAACCTAGAAGCCACATATTACTAGGAGTCGTGTCGTGCTTTCGTTTCAAAAACCATGCTTAATCATTTTTCTTTTACCGCGTTGGTTGATTACTTGAGGACAAACAATGGTTTAAGTGTGGGGGTATTTGATAACACAAAAATGTATCACATATTTGGCTAGATTTACATAGATTATATCTTTATTTTATCTTAATTATGTTGCTTTATATTCGTATTATGCCAATATTTTCTATGTTTTCAGGTATTTACTATTTACAAGGCATGTATGAAGAAAGTCGTAGAAATGGAGAAGAATTGAGCTTAAAATCCACAAAAAGTGTAAAATAAATAAGCATGGGGTGTGCTAGAAAAATAAGAGGTGAAGGCATGAAGAAAAGGAATGGACCAAGCACGCAAAGCCCAACCCATGAAGACTTCTCACTAGCCCTACAAGGTGTGACGGTTATCACATCCTTCTCACGCCATGCCATAACGGTCTCCAGGCATTACAAGGCGAGATCTTCTCTACAAGAAAGCTTGTAACAGTTGCCACACCCTCCACGACGACCGTCATAGCCCAAAATGGCCCAAATTTAATTATGCCACGGATTCCTAGGAGTCCAAGTCTTCAGCAGCAACTACTTCCTATATTTTCTCCACACTGAGTCATCAAGAAATGAAGCACTTCCTCCTACATTTTATCAACACCTATATCAAACCACTAAGTCCGCTTTTCTATATTTTCTCCACCTACTTAGTCAAGCAAGGAATGCCACTTCCTCCTACATTTTCTCAACAAGCAGTTTTGAGAGACGAATATAAATAGATGGCATTTGACAGCAAAGCACTCACGCCCTCTCTCTCTCTCTTCCTGTCTCGTCCATTTTTCCACCACTTTTCGTTCATTGTTTTTTCTTTGAATGTAAAAGTAATAGTTCTCCACATCGGGGGACTATTACCAAGTTAGTTTTATGATTTATTTCTATCATTTAATTTATGTATCATATTCAATTTTATCGGCATATTTCAATTCAAGTTTTCTTTTTTTTTCTATTTTCTGCATCTACAGGTTCTTCATTTTACCGCTTTATTATTATTATCATTGCTAATCTTATTATCGCATTATTTTATTATTTTGTTTGTCAAATTTAATTGTTATGTCGTTTTTTATCGTCACTATAATTATTTATGCGTTTTTAATTAGTAACATGTCCGGCTAAATAGTCTTAAGTCCAGTGTATGAGGACTGTTGTTACCGACGGACTTGGTAGAAAATAATAGGTGCAAATTTATGATTAGAATTCTGTTTTGCTTTTAGTTTTCAAGTCTAATTTAAATAGCTTTGTCACGAGAGTGAGAGGTTATTTAACACGATTTTGTCACGAGAGTGAGAAATCAATTAAGGTTAGAACTGGCACCACAAGATTGTGGGGATCGAACTAGGTAGTGGAAATTAGGCAACAAATCTAAATACAGCAAGAGCGCTTTAGATGCGTTTGGGATATTATTGGCTTTCAAAATATATTTCTTAGTTATCGGACGAGCGAGAACAGAATCTTGGGATTAGGAAGTATGGCTTTACAATACCGCGAGAGCGTGAAGTGGAGTCTTTAAGTTGGTATATTCTACGGAATTAAGTTCTTGTCGTAATTAGTACCCGTTTTTTATAAGTCCTTAAGGAACGCAGAAATCATATCCCGACCTCGATTTAGTATTATTTGCAAAGCTCATTTATTTCAGTTTTAGTTCTTAGTTTCCCCCAAAATCCAATTATTCATTAGCCTTAGCTTTACAAAGTACCAATAGGTTACAGTAGGTTGACATTGGTCTCTATGGTTCGACAATCTTTTATATTACTTCGATATTTCCGTGGACTTGCGGATTTTACCCATCATATTTCAACAATAATAACATAAAAACCTTCAAATAATTTCAAACATTCATATGATCCAACAAAGTATAATTAGGTTCATCTCAAAAGACCTAACGTAAAATCAGTTAGCTACTCATGTGAAATTAACAATTATACCATGAGTTGATAACTAGTATTCATGGTAATCAATGAAAAATAAGCTATCCAATGGCTCAAGTACTCTCAAAATTTGTTCCCTAAAGCTCATGATTTTTTACTTTCTTTTTCAAATTTGGAACCCCTAAAAAATATCAAAAATCCCTATATATCAGTTGCTGCATAATATAAAATTACTTCACTGCGACCGTTCTAGAATCCTTCACGATTGTGATGTAATGTCATTATGATCATGATGAGAGCATATGATCATGATGAGAGCATTGTGACCGCGAGAAGAAAAATGCCCAATTTTATTTTTTATTTCGTTTTCATCCAATTTTCACTAAGTCACTATTTTCTTTCTCTTTGGAGATTTTACTCACTTCTTCAATCTTTTGGATTTGTTTTTTCTCATAATTCCACCGACTTGTCCTACATTGCTTTCAAATGCTACATAATGATTGGGTATCGTCACTTAGCTTATGGCCTATAACAATAACTTAGTGTTATCCTAATTGAACATATAACTTCTAAAATTTGTTTACAAAATAATTATAATAATAACCATGATATATAGCAACTTAAACTAATTAATATTTTTTTAAGAAGTGGTGTGTTGGGCTTTATGGAAGATATGGCATTCTAAAAATTTCTTGACTTTCAAGCAAAAAGTCTCTAATCCGTAGATTGTCGCTCATGAGATCATGAAGTCTATTCTAGAGTTTAACAGAGCAAGGAATCTTAATCCTGGACATGAATCTAGTTTGGTGAAGGAACCTATTATCAATGGGACATGGATTATTTAGTCCGATGCCAGTTGTTTTAAGGATGAGGTGTTGTGACTTGGCTGCGTGATCAAATCCCCAAATGTCGAGATCTATTTAGATTTATGTAAAAGAATAGTAAGCTTTTTTTCATGGAGTTTGATGATAATGGAAGGCTACGGATTTGTTATTTAAGTTCAAAGGTTGGGTGAGATTGAAGAGGTGATCATCTCACAAAAAGGATAAGAGAGGATGAAGGTATGGCTTTGCTCGCTACTACAACGTGACAGATGAGTGGTTATTAGCAACAAAGTAAGACAGTGTAATCCTTGAAGGAATAAAGCTACTTGCTAATAATGCTATATTTCAAAGGAAATCTAAGGTAATTAAGGATTTATGCATGTATGAGATAAGGACTGTGTTTTTGACCATTGATAAGAATGTGATGAAGCAGGTTGGTTATCAAGGTCAAAGGGCTTTAATGAAGGAAGATACAAGAACCTTTGCAGAGTTCACTCATAACTTTGATCCAAGAACTTTGGAAGCTAGAGGTAATGGTAAGATGATTAGTTCACTATCTTGTTAGACAGCGTAGCAAGTGATTCAAAGGAGGTGCATAGATCACCTCTTTTATTATCACGGATTTAAAAGTATTTATTCAGAGTTAAGGCTAAAACTGCGGAAAGCGACACACAGTCCTTAATTGACTTCCGTCTATTCTAAACCGGCTACTAGAAAACCGGACATACGATAGTTTGCTAGATTTTAATTGAGATGAATAACATGAATTCACACAGAATTTATATTGAATTAATGCACTTATCACTATAACACTATTTCTAATGAATAAAGTCAAGCTAGCACTTTTGTCAAATAGTTGGAGTATGCTAGTTCAATGATGAATGGCAATGGAGTTTTGATAAAGAGTTTCTTTCAGCCTTGTATCAACGAACGTGAAAAGTTGCACACCAATTGAATCACAAACGTGTTGTAAAAGTAAAGAGAGAAAGAGAAACAATACGATACGCAGAGCAGTTTGGTAAGGAAGTTCCTTATTATCGTCCTCGCGTGTGGGTACGTCTCTCTCTCAATTTTCAAATTGGAATTGAGAACTTTCTTTATCAATATGTTGAAAATTGTATACAAGGTTACGATGCAAAGACAGAAAAACATATCCCACAGATCTTCTTCTTCTTGTATGCTCATTCTCTTGATCTGAGCTGATCAAGAACACACCTGCAAGATTCACAAACAATTCACCACTTCCACAACTTGTTTGCGAAATCACCCCGATCTCTAAACCCTACGATAAGGCTGAATCTTCTCAGTGCAATCGTGACTAACAAACCTACAAGAACACCTCCCTTCTTGCTGGACAAACCTTCCAGTTTTTCCTCGAAACCCCCTTCCGAATCTTCAACTCAGCTAGATCACCGATCGTACCACTGAACGTTATCTCTTTGATCCCTTGATCAAACAAAAAATGATGATTATTTGTCAATGTTCTTTGAACCAAGGAGATTGAGAAGATGATGAAGATGAAGTCTCTTTCATGTTTCTAATTGCTCAGAAAATGGATGCTCACCAATTATATTTGTGACACCTGTCAAACTAAACTGCCAAGATTTTCTTATATATGAAAACATAAACATGTTAAAAGAAAAACAGATTTATGCATCGATACAAGTTTCGTATGCGTCGACACAAATCATTGTATGTATTGATACAAGTGATTTTATATTGATGCATATTGTATTGAAATTAATATCAGAGAGTTGTGTTAGGTATGAGTCGATACAAACTTTGTATGAGTCTACACAAGTCACTCAATGTATTGATGCAAACGATTATGTATCAATACGTACTGTTATTGATATAATTTCAGAAAGCTAGATAAACTATGAGTTGATGCATGGCACGGATGTGTCGATTCAAGTACAATATGTATTGATACAAGCACTTATGTATTGATGCAAAATCTAAAACATTCAAGAATCCAGAACCTCAGTTCTTGTATGTGTCGATACAAAGCATGTATGCGTCGATGCATACTGTATGAAATTTATTTCTAAAATCAAAGAGTTGATATGTATTGATGCATAGGATCTTATATTGATACATATAGCAAACAGGAGTGAATCTCAATTTTTGATGTTCATATGGATCGATCCATATCAATATGTGTTGATGAAATGCTTGAAGAAAAATTGACATGTATTGATACAAAACTCGTATGAGTCGACTCATACTGAAGAAAAATTGTTTTTATAAAATCACTTAATTGTATGTATCAATGCATGCCTTTTTGTATCGATCCAAGAGGTTTGTTCATAAGAAAAATCATACTTTGACCTTTTTTATGCATGTTATTATATTAGGACAAGCACACATGCATTTAGGACCAATTTAGGCAATCAAACACATATATTTGATATCATAGAAAACTATCAAAATGCATAAGCACATATTATCTAAAGGGTTGCTCACAAACTCTCCCTTTTTGATGATGGAAAATTCTTGCAACATGTGTGTTGATTGATAATTGGTGAATGATGAAATGCTCCACCTGAGTTTATGCATGGCTGTAACAGGTTTCCTTTTCCTTTCTAACATCTGCCTTTTCTCCCCCTTTGTCAACATCAAAAAGCGGAAAAAGGACAATTTTTAAGTAGCAGTGCAAGAGGTAAATACAATGGCATACACAACAATATTGATTAAGAAGCTGTCATTCACAGAGAGTGACAGGTTTGGGCAATCACAGGTTTTCACTCACAAAGAGTGTCAGAAATTTGGCAAAAAAAAGTAAACAAGAATAAACACTTGACAGTGAAATATTTAAAATTATAAAAGCAATACCAAAAGAGTACAAATGTTGGAATAGAAGTACATAGAAGCTAATACAATGATTATGCAATGAGATGTAATGAAAATGGTTAATGAGAATGCTCCAACAATTTATGTAAAACTAAACATGTAAATGACGTTCAAGGAACACATTACACATACACAAAATCAACAAATTTTAATAGGGTATGAGGAGGAACAATGTTACCTTAGTTGATGAACCTCTAATACACACGTACATAAACTAGACTACATCTCACGGTGATATATATATATATATATATATATATATATATATATATATATATATATATATATATATATATATATACATAAATAAGGTACGTGCATACTTAATAAATCACGTGAGAAAGATCCAAGATCCTTAACTCACGAAAAATGTTTAAAAAGGACTCCATTGCTAATGGTTTGGTGAAAATATCAGCAAGTTGACTTTTAGTATCAACATGCTCAAACACAACGTCTTCTTTTTCAACATGATCGTGAAGAAAGTGATGCCTAATCTCTATGTGTTTAGTTCGTGAGTGTAAAATAGAATTCTTAGTGAGGTTGATGGCACTAGTATTATCACATTTTATTGGAATACATTTTAGTTGAATATCGAAGTCTTCTAGTTGTTGCTTAAGCTACAAAATCTGGGCGCAACAACTGTTGGCTGCAACGTATTCAACCTCAGCAGTTGACAGTGCAACAGAAACCTGCTTTTTGCTATGCCAACTCACTAAGGAGTTTGAAAATAAGTGACATGTGTCACTAGTGCTCTTCCTATCTGATTTGCAGCCAGCAAAATCAGAGTTGGAGTAACCTACTGAGCTACAATCACTTCCTTTGGAATACCAAAGCCCATACTTAGATGTTCTATGAAGGGATCTAAGTATACGCTTGACGACTTTCAAGTGTGATTCCTTAGGATTCGATTGATATCATGCACACATGCAAACACTAAACATGATGTCAGGCCTAAATCTAGTAATGTAAAAAAGAGATCCAATCATACCTCTATACTTCTTGACATCTACACTCTTACCATGTTCATCTTTATCCAAGTTCTCGTTAGTAGCCATCGGGGTGTTAATGGACTTTGAGTCATTCGTTCCAAAGCTCTTGAGAAGCTCTCTGCAGTATTTTGTTTGACACACCGTTGTGCCCTCATCAAGCTGTTTTATTTGAAGACCGAGGAAGTAATTTAGCTCCCCCATAAGACTCATCTCAAATTTCCCCTACATAACATTAGAAAATTCTTCGACCAAGTGTAGGTTAGTTGAACCAAAAATTATATCGTCTACATATACTTGAACTAAAAGAATGTGTTTTCCTTTAAGTTTAATGAAGAGAGTGGTATCCACTTTACCTCTTGAATATCTATGATCAAGCAGAAATTTGCTAAGTCTTTCATACCAAACTCGAGGGGCTTGCTTAAGACCGTACAAGGCTTGTTTTAGTTTGTAAACATAATTCGGATATTCATCATTCTCAAAACTAGGAGGTTGTGAGACGTATGCTTCTTCATTTATGACACCGTTTAGAAAAGTACTCTTTACATCCATTTGGTAAAGCTTAAAATTCTTAGAGCACACATAAGCGAGCAAAAGACGTATAGCCTTAAGACGAGCATCTGGAGCATACGTTTCTTCATAGTCTATGCCCTCCTCTTGGTTATACCCTTGTGCCAATAAGCGAGCTTTATTTCAAGTTATCACTCTGTGTTCATCAAGTTTGTTTCCAAAAACCCACTTAGTGCCTATGATATGATGGTCTCACGGACGAGGGACAAGTTCCCAAATGTCATTTCTTTTAAATTGATTAAGCTCATCTTGCATGGCTATCAGCCAAAATTCATCAATCCGTGCCTCTTTGGCGTTGTTAGGTTCTACTTGTGAAACAAATATGAAGTGATAGCAGAAGTTTCTTATCTTAGAACGAGTCATCACTCCTTTTGATATGTCCCCCAATATGTGGTCAATTGGATGGTCTTTTGAGGATTTCCAGGCTGGTGGAAGACTTTCCACTTTTGCTGCCCCTTCTTCCTCATCTTTGACATGACTATTATCTTCCTCCTCCTCTTTGTCAACTGATTTGGATTGATTAATTTCTAGAACAGCTTCCTTGAGTATGTCTTTTGAAGATACACATGTTCCATCAAAAGAAATACCTTTTTCGACATTTTTCAGATAAGGCTCATCAAAAGAAACTTGGATTGACTCTTCAACAATAAGTAAACGTTTATTATACACTCTATATGTTTTTCTTGATTGTGAGTATCCAAGAAAGATACCTTTATCCGCTTATGCATCAAACTTCCCAAGATTTTCTTTACTATTATTCAAAACAAAACATTTACACCCGAATACATGAAGATATGACATGTTTGGCTTCCTTCCTTCCAAAAGCTCATAAGGGATTTTATCCAAAATAGGGCAGATTAATATCCTGTTTAAAACATAACAAGATGTTCTAATACCATCAGCCCAAAAATATTTTTGTAATCCACCTTCATTGAGAATTGTTCTAGCCAACTCCTCTAAAACACGATTTTTGCGCTCCACAACTCCATTTTGCTGTGGAGTTCGAGGGGCTGAAAAGTTATGCTCAATTCCATGCTTATCACAATACTTATCAAAGAGATGGTTTTGAAATTCACCTCCATGATCGCTACGAATCGTAATTATTTTTTAATCCATTTTGTTTTGGGACAGTTTTGCAAAACTCTTAAAAGCGGAAAAGGTCTCATCTTTGCTATGAAGGAATATGGTCCAGGTGAATCTAGAATAGTCGTCAATGATTACAAAACCATAGTAGTTTCCACCTAGACTCTTTGATCTTGAAGGTCCAAAGAGGTCCATATGGTGAAGCTCAAGGGGTCGTGAAGTAGAAATTACATTTTTGGATTTGAATGACACCCTTATTTACTTTCCCATTTGACATGCGTCGCATAGGTAGTCTTTTGAAAACTTTGCTTTTGGAAGACCGACTACTAAATCCTTGGATACAACCTTATTTAGCAAATCGAAGTTAACATGTGCTAAACATCTATGCCAAAGCCAAGAATCATCATTCAAGGTGACTAGACATTTATTGCTTGTTAATGATACATCAAAAATATCAAGCATATAGATGTTGTTTACTCTAATTCCCTTGAACATAATATTCTGTTCAGTATGTTCAACAATGCAACAAGTTTTTGTGAAGGTGACTTTATAACCCTTGTCGCACAATTGACTAATACTTAAAAAATTATGTTTAAGGCCCTCTATAAGATGGACATCAAAAAAAGTAGTGGTAGAGGGATTACCTACACTACCTTTGTCGAGTATAGCTCCTTTGTTATTGTCTCCGTAAGTAACATATCCTTTCTTCTTTTCTTTGAAGTCAATGAAGAGCGATATGTCACCTGTCATGTGCCTTGAACATCTGCTGTCTAGAAACCATCGTCTATCTACGGATGCAAGATACTCAATCAGCAATATCAAAAGGGAGAGGTAGGTACCCAATTTTCATTTGGTCCATGTGGGTAAGTGGTAATGTAACACGGTGGGAGAAATGACTTGTTTGTTTTGCGTTTTATCGCAAATGTTTCGGATAACAAGAGTCGCCAATGATTTTTCTTTTATCCAATTAAAGGAAGGTGAAAAGAACAGGAAAAGGCGTTCGTTAGATTCTGAGTACGGGAGACAGTTATGAAAAGGGAAGGTATTAGTACCCTTTCCATCCGTAGTTATTTACGGGCTCTTAATTGCCTAGCTCACTTTGAAATTTGCTTTCTGTGTGTGTGTTTGAAAAGATGTTTTTGAAAGGCATTTCTCTATGACTTAGTAATGATTCTCGCTGGAATGTATACGAAGTGTTTGGAAATGTTTTGTTTTGAAAAATTATTTAACTTTGTAATGATTCACGTTGGAATGTATACAAAGTGTTTGAAAAGTTTTGAAAATAGTGTGAGGTATGAAAAGTATTTTTGAATTGATTGGAGCAAGCAAAAGAGTCTTATTACATACTCAGAAAGGTCACTTCCATGCTATTTTGCTTCCTTTAGAAGAAGGTTGTCCATACCATTAGTTGGTAGGTAATCGTATTCGTTGGATGTAAAGGCACGTTTGTATGATCATCGTATGGTCATAGAAGGCAACATGTAGGGATACCTTAGCATATTCGTAAGGACGACCATCACTTTTCTTAGGCAACAATCGAGGGTCATCAAGGGACTGTGATGATATTCTTTGTAGGCAACTGTGCTAAGATATCCCTCTGTTCGAGGGACATGGTCATGTTTTGTTCGTAAGGCAACGAGAGAGGATACCCTAAGGTGTGAGTGAGTGCAAAAGTGTGTTGTATTTGGATATATTAGTCTTGAATTAGAGGTGATCTAGGGTTGATTTTATCTTCCCATACAATCCTATTAGCTAGCATAAAAATATGTACAGAGATTAAAGTGCGGAAAGTAAAAGTGCGGAAACGTAAAGGTCCTACGGGGGTAGATACATAATAAGGAGTGCGGAAAGTAAATCCTAATTAAACTATTATATCCCATGAGCAGTAACATGATAGAAAAATGCGAGGAATTTAAACCCTAGTTGTTCCAACATGTGGGCAATTTATAATAATCAGAAAAAGATATCGCGGGAAGGATTGCATTGTAAATAAGAGAAAATAATGTTAGTAAAAAAAAATTATGTTAGAAAATTTTTTTAGGGTTAGTAAACCTAATTAAATGAAGAAAATATTTTTGGGATTTTTTTGGATTAATTTTGACATGGAAAAAGTAATTAAAAGTTAATTTTTGATTAATTAACAATTAATTAAAATAAGAGTGAAAAATAATATTTTTTTTGATGAAAAAATTAAAGTAAAGTTTTTCTAACCTAATTATGAAAAGAAATATTTTTTTGTCATTTTTTATTGTATTTAAAAAATGTTTGGAAAGTAATTAAATAAAATAAGAAAATATGAAGAAAATAGAAAAAAAAGGTTAGTAAAACAAATGCCAAAAAAATAGCTAGCGTAGCCAAGGATTGAACCCCTGCCCTTGAGGTTACATGTGCGCGCCTCCTGCCAACTGAGCTGTGATATTTTGTTGTTAGTATAATGATATAATATGTATATAAGCGAAAATAAGAATTTTAAAATTATTTAAAACGAAAAACGCGTGTTGGCCTTCATCTTCTTCCTTGAGACACAGAACTATACCAACGGTTTGTGTCTGTTACTATATCCTATAGCTAAAGTTTTTTTTCCGTAGCCATAGTTCCTGCAAATCATACAATTTAAAATAGGCAATGAAAATTAATTGTAATACCATAGATCAATAGGAATCGATCTCCTGAGCACAACCATGCCCTCAGTTTGATTCAATTTTGTTTAATTCGTAAAGCCCTAAATTGGATCTTCGAACCCTAGCAATGGCATATTTGTATACCTGTACTCAAACTCGAATTAAACTACACAGAAAGCTTCGAAATAGCATTATGAACACAGATATGCAAACAAATCACATGAAATATGCGTGAATTATAGAAATCGAAATTGGAAGAGAGGTGTGCAAACCGTGATCGTGACTTTACGATTCTGGATGTTTTTGCGATCTGTGAACGTTTGGGAAGGATCAGTGGACACCCATGAAGCGATTGAGAGGCTTGGAATTGCTTGAATCAGAGCAACAATCTGGCTGCTAGTGACTTGTAATGAACGGTTTTTTTGAGTTAGGTTAGGGTTCTTGGAGCATCAATTTTTGTCCTCCAAGTTGCTGGGATCATAACATATATATAATGAATGGATTCAGATCAATAATCAATGAGAAAATATATTCTCATCAATGTGAAAATATTTGATTGGAATCAAACCATATTTTCCATTTTTTCAGCCAATTTCAATCAATTGTCTTGCCAATATCCAATATTTCGAAATATTCTAATTAATTGTCTTGCTTGGACCTCAAGAATGTTGAAAATCAATATTTCCATTCAATATTTGGATTTTATATCTTTTATTTTAATTAAATTGAATTTAAATGAATAAAAATTCAAAATAAATAATAATAAAAGATCAAAGGCGTGGCCTTGGGATTGGAGGTTCTATTTGATATTAGAAACAATTTTGAACCAAGAAAAGTTAGGCCCATTTAGAAAAAAAATTGATTTTTTCAAGTATCTCTCTTCATGCACCCCCTCAAAAATTCTCAACTTGCACAACTTGTATCTTGCTCAATTTTCAACATTTTTGGGTGTTCTTGGACTTTTTAGAAAGCTAAAGATGTCCTCTAAATACTCATTTTGGTTTCATCTTCATTTAAGTTTCCATGTTCATGTACACTTCTTTTCAAAAAGATGACTTTTGTTGACTTTTAAAAGGACCTGCAATGTTTTGATCCATAACTTCCAAATGAAGCATTTTTGGCCAAATCTTGTGAGACATGAAGTTGTAGAGAATTTAATTCCCTTAAAAATGAGCTTTGGTGGAAACATTTATGATAAAGTATGTGAAAGTTATGCTTGGTCAAAGTTGTATTGACTTTTGTCTGAAAAACCCTAATTTAGAAACATTGACTTTTGATCAAATCTTGACTTTTCTTGAGGAATCATGATCAACCCTTGATCAAATGATGAATGTTACTTCAAAATATTGGTGTTGACCAAAAATTATGAAGTTTGACTGTATGTTGACCACAATTGACTTTTTGTCCAATACAACTAATTTTCAACCATCTGAGCAATAGACTGAGCAGACCTGAGCTGTAAGGCTTGAGATTTCACATGGTGATCCCTTGAAATATATGAGGAGGTATGATGACCACTTGAAGCATTTGAAAATCATTTTTACTTGAGAGAAGCAAAACCCTAGTTGTGGGTTGATTGCTTAGGGGAGGGTTCATCTGGTCAACCCTTGAGAAATTCTTGAGTATGGAGATGTGGATTGTCTTGAGAAGTAGGAGGAAAAATTGTGGGGTATAAAATTTTTTAAAACACTGATAAATTCTATTATATCTTTACATTTAACACATGGGTTTTTGATATATTATTCATGTTAAATAAGAAAATCATATTACACTACTACAACCACATAGGTTTTTGATATAGTATTCAAGTCACCACGATTCTTCTAACTATTGTGATTGTATCTTTAAATTCAATTGCTAATTGTAGTAGCAAAAATTTCTGAGACTAAGTCATTGATTGACTCAACTCGTAAATAAGTGAAAGTCGCCACCCCACGTTATTGTTTCCAAAGGAAATGGGAAAAGAATGAATAAAACCCAACAGAGTTTTTAAAGCAAAAAAAATAATAAAACTGAGATCTAGGTACGAGAATTACTTATACAAAGGGAAGATACTAGCACCCTAAACATCTACGGTACTTTGCACGAACCTCTTTGAAAATTTGTGAATGGCTATAAAGAAATATGTACAAAATAAATGGTGGAGATGAGAAAAGAAGTATTTTTTACAATGTTTGATTTGATAGAACTTCCAATAATTTCTAGGCTTACATACCAACAATGTGCAATATTGAAATAAAAATCCATGTAGTTCAGGTAAAAAAAGATCGAAATTTTTGTATTGGTTAATTTTAAGAAGAAAAAACATCTCATCATATCCGAGTGGAAAACATACTTACTACCCGCAATTATGAGAAAAGAGAATCCATGTCATCTAAAAGTGGATGATATGGCTTGAATTTAACATCAACAAGGCATCACTAAACATCAAGTTGAAAATGTCTCACTTCACTATATATTCTAAAAGTATAGTAGTTTGCATCACTACAAGAATCAACAAGAGTCTAATCTTTTAAGAAAAAATTTTAAAGTGAAAATCCAAAAATGGAAAAATGGTTTGAATGAGGTTAATGACTTTTAGTCTTGTGAAAGATGTCAAAGTATGATTAAATTGATTAATTGTTTATTAAGAAAATATTTTTTAAAATGCATAGACCTAAGTCCAAGTTTATTATGAAAGTGGTTCAAGTTAGAAAACAATAAGAGTTTTGAAAAGGAGGGAGAATATTTTGAAATTAGATAAGATAGGAGGAGATGAAGGGACTATCCTATGTACAAAAAGTAAAAGCCACAGAAAAGAGTGGCATAACCAAACAAGAAGCCAACACTTGACATAAAGAAGTCAATGTAGAATTTTCATCATTTGGATAAAAAACCAAGTGAATATTATATTCAGACAAAATATTAAGCCTTTGATGAACTAAGGTCTCAAATGAAATAAAGTCTTCACTAAAATTGGACAGAGTAACGAATGTATACAGAGGAATCTCACTCACTAATGAGAACAAAAAGAATAACATGTACACAAAAAATATTCAACCCAATGCCTTAGATTAAACCCCAAGGACTTCATACAAAATAATAACAGAGTAACAAAGTCTCCAAACCAAGGTCCAAGTCCTAGTCCTAAGTGCAAGAAGTCCATAACTCCACAATGCCATGGATAGTAATCAAATAATCCAAAAAATAATGAATTCTTTTAACATTCAAGTTGGATTATTAGGTATCTTCAAGTGAGAAAATTCAAAATGACATAAAATAAATGCTCATGTGAACAAAAGGAAAATAACATGAAATGTAAATGCTAAAAAAATAAAGTGCATAAAATAAAAAGCATAAAAAATAAAGGCATAAAATAAAGACATAAAGTAAAGACATAAAATAAAGTCAATTGTCAGTGAGTTAGTAAGAGAATTGTTAGTAGTTAGAGGTTTTTATATGATTGATCCATAATCATTTAAACATTGAGCCTAAGTCAAAATTGATGAAGACTCATTAGAGGATTGATAGAATCAAAGCCTCCTAACAATGAGGTTTCAAGGTTATTGGCTATTACTCAACATTTAATCATCCTTGGGCTTACAAAACCAAAGTTTGAGCCACTAATAATCAATCAAGTAAAACAAAGGAGAAATCCATAAGGCATGGTTTACGATGATTTGATCCCTAAGCCTAGGCCAAAATTGATGAAAAATCATTAAAGCATTGATAGAATCAAAGTCTCCTAACAATGAACTTCAAGGTTATTGGCCATAGCTCAACACCTAATCATACTTGAACAATTTCAAGCATAAAGCTTGGGCTACGAAGAACAATTTTTTCGATTGTGGGACAAAATTTAGTGCTATGTTAAGCAATCGTAAGTGCAGTTATATAGAAGTTTCACTTATCTGAGACCGGTCAATAATAATCTATGTTCTATAAATGTTCTAGATATGATAAAAACCATACTCCTAAAACATGTAGCACAAGTAAAAACAATAAAAGAATAAGATGAAAAGGGAGGGGGAATGATAAGCTATATTGGATCACATTCTCAAAATTCCTTCATCTTCAAGTTCAATAACTCATCTTGGTGGATAAAAACACTAAACATATCACTAATTCAAAGCACCAATATTGAATTAAATCATTCACTCTACGATATATTTGAATTAATGATCATTTATCCAACTTCATATACACCCAAAGTCCATTGAATTTGAAGAGAAACTGGTTTTTGCAAATAGGGGAACTTGTTTCTGCTTCGGGGGGGAAATTCTTGATCACACATTTCATCAAACACCTTATGCTCTTTGATTTAATTTAATATGAAAATTTCCTTAAATCACGAGGAATTAACACCAATTGAATAATAAAATGGCTCAAAGAATTAAACCAACAAGATCAACAAAATATAACACTGTGAAATATGAAGATCAAGCTTAACAATGGTGGATCAAGAAATTACATATTCTAAAACTGAATTAGACTTCAAATCAGCTCCAAGAAGAATGAAGAGAAATAATCAAGAAAAATTATTTGGATGAAGGTTTACCTCAAATATTAATAAGCTTCAATGAAAAGCTTGCTAACTTTAATGGAGAAATAACTTTTAGTGAGTTTGGTGGATGAAGAGAGTTGAGAGAATTTTTAGCAAAGTGATCTTGACTATCAAAAGCTTGTGAAATGGATGAACTAAGGACTCTATTTATAGAATTTATGCTTGGGATTAGTGGTGGCTTGGAGTTTGGTTTTAGAATCAAAATTAGGCTTGGTAATTGATTTTGGAGGCAAAATTAAATCAAGTGGTGCACATGTAATCAAATGAAGGTGTATGATTGAATTTAATTATGACAAGGTAGGGGAATTATTTTTGGGTGATCAAAAATATTCTCAAAAAATTGAAATTGGAGTGACGTGCCACAAACTTGAAAATCTACACTGTTTTTGCACATTTCGCGTTGGAAACCTGTTTCTTGAATATGGGAACCGGTTTCTTCTTCGAAAAAAGAAATCATAGGGCAACAATTAGTGAAGGAAATCTCTTTCTCCATATGCGGAAATCGGTTTCTGTTGAGAAAAAATGACAAAAACTTTTGTTGGATGAATTCTTTGAATTGATACCTACAAATATTCACAAGAACAAACACACATATTTTTGGCATTTTGATTAGATGTTAGTGAAATATAAAACACATATATACAATATAGACAATTAAGGTACTTGATGATCCCTTGAGAGAAAACTTAAAGATAGGGGAACAAGGATAACCAATCTGAATGTGTGATCTTGTTATATTGTGATGATGAGATGATAAGGGATCTTGGTGTGGAAAATTGGGGTATAACACTAACATTTTTAAAGGATAAAGTTAAGGTTTTCTTTCTGCAGCACCCGAATTTTTTCCAACAATAATTTATTTTCAAAATTATCAGCATTTATTATCTCGCGTGTTTTTAAAATAAAAATATATACCATGACAAAATAAATTAGGAGACTTGTTTGTCTTTGTTGAGAATATACATGTGTAATTAATTTTTTTTAGGTTAATAGTTGTTGTTTTTCTGTTAAAAAAATTAATGATAATCCGAAAGGTTGCTATTGAGCTAAAGGAGAAAACCCTAAAATTGGGTATAAAAGAAATAGACTAGTGGGACTTAAGGGGTGAGGACAATGGAAAAAATAAAAGTGGAAGTAATTTTCTATTCTTCCCCATCAACCATATAAATCAGAAAAAAGAGAGAAAAAAGAAAAATAAGAATGTTTCTTCTTCGTGAGATCCTCTCCTCTCTCTTCCTCCCTAACCCGATCACAACCCTTTTCTTCGTGAGATCCTCACTTTTTTCCCTGACAATTGTGCATACCTTCATCATCAACGAACCTTTCACCGTAGGTCCACTTCTGCTCCCTCCTATTTTGTCTCCGACCAAGCCATCATACCGCCACTCTATCGATCCTTCATCGCTCCATTTTCCTATTCTTCATCGAACACGCCACCTTCCCGGCCAAATTACGGTTAAAGTGAATCGGATTGCGTTTTAGTCGATTTAAGACACGTATGGACAATCCGATTTTGATGTTGACAATTATGATTAATGTAGGTTATTAGGAATGACTTTCGTGACGATTATTGATGTTTGACTATTTTTCCGTATTTGGAATTTGGTGAATAAATTGATAATGATGTGGTGTGATTAAACATGATGTTTGCGATGGTGTATTTATTAACGAATACTTGATGACATGCGATGTGATGATATGTTTATCTTGATGTGGATGAATATGGCGATGTGTGTCATACCCCAAAATTTTCCCTCCATCTTCTCAAGATATTTCATACCTCCATACTCAAGGATTCTTCAAGGGTTGATCAGACAAACCCTCTCCTAGACAATCAACCCAAACTAGGGTTTGACAATTCTCATATCAAGATGGACTTCCAACATCTCCAATGGTCTTCATGCCTCCTCATATGCTTCAAAGATTCTCCATGTCAAGTTTCAAGCCTCACAAGTCAAGTTTCCCTCAGACAATTGCTCAGATGGTTGAAAATCAGTTGTATTGGACAAAAAGTCAATTGTGGTCAACATACAGTCAAACTTCATAATGTTTGGTCAACATACTCATTTTGAAGTTACATTCATCATTTTATCAAGTGTTGATAATGATTCATCAAGAAAACTCAAGATTTGCTCAAAAGTCAAACA
The DNA here is from genome assembly GCA_021764765.1 of Vicia sativa. NCBI lineage: Eukaryota > Viridiplantae > Streptophyta > Magnoliopsida > Fabales > Fabaceae > Vicia > Vicia sativa. The sequence continues at coordinate 75,643,623 of CM038793.1, forward strand.
TTCTAAATTAGGGTTTCTGAGTGAAAAGTCAACCAAACTTTGACTGGGCATAACTTCTTCATACTTTCTCAGAAATTTTTCCACCACCTCTTGTTTTGAAGGAAATTCAATTCTCTACAACTTCATGTCTCACAAGAATGTTCAAAAAATGCTTCATTTGGAAGGTATGGATCAAAACATTACAGGTCCTTTTCAAAGTCAACAAAAAGTCAACTTTTTGTTTTGAAGATATATTGAGCATGGAAACTCCAATTGAGATGAAACCAAAGAGGTTGGTTAGAGGACTCTTAGAGCTTTCTAAAAATTCCAAGAACACTCAAAAATATGGAAAATTGAGCAAGATACATCATTCACAAGTTGGGCAATTTTGAAGAAATGCACAAAGAGAGATACTTGTAAAAATCAAAATTTTTGCAAATGGGCTTACTTTTTCTTCATCCAAACTTGTTCCTTATACAATTAGGAATATCCAAGCCCAATGCCACGAATTTTTATTTTATTTTTCTATTTAATTTGGATTTTATTCATTTAAATACAAATTAAATTCAAAAAGAAGGTATAAAATCAAAATTAATTGCAAATTTGATTTTTCTCTCTTCCTTGAGATCCAAGCAACCCAATAAAGCCAACAAATTTCGAAATTTGATTGGATATGGCAAGAATTTGATTGAAATTGATCAAAAAAAGAGAAAATTTGATTTGATACAAAATCAAATATATTTTGCATTGATTGATGATTAATTCTTTCTCAAATCAGCTTCAATTCCATCTACTATATATATACAATACATGCCACATGAATTAGGGTAGAAAAATTGGCTAGAGAAACCCTATTCAAACTCAAAAAAACCGTGGGTTACAAGACACTTGCAGCCTTGTTTTTGCTTCAATTCAACCGATTCTAAGCCAGCCAATCGCTTCCTGGAGGTCCATTGATTCATTCCAGACCCTTACAGATCAAGAATCCATCAAGAATCACGAAATCAAACTCACGGTTTTGACACTTTTTCTTGAAATCGATTTATGTTTTCCATGCGTATCTAACATAATTTGAATGTTTGTCTGTGTTTGTGATGATATTTCGAAGCTATTTGAATTGTTCAATTGAGTTTTAAGTGCAGGAGTACCATGATGCCATTGTTAGGGTTTGAGAGCTTGAAATAGGGTTTCTCAAAATAGGCAAAATTAGGAGAAACCGGTGCCACCATCATGCTCGGAGGATGATTTCGAACCGATCCATGCCCTCAAAGCTAATTTATATTCCCTATTTCTTGAGTTTCGATTTTGCAGGGATATAGCTAAGGAAATAATCCGTAGGTAAAGGCTATAGCAACGCCAGAAAACCGTAGGTAAAGACCTGGGTTTTAAAATTTCAAAACGAGGAAGATGATGATTTGGCGCGAGTTCTAAGCAATCAGGAGGCGACAAACGTACACAAGCGATTCGCTCCGTTTTTCAAACAGAGTGCACGGTTGGCAAAGGCGTGGCTTTGTGAAGACAGGGTCTTGAGTTCGATTCTCACCAGGACCATTTGTTTTTTCTTCTTTTTACAAACTAACATATTTCTTCTTATTTTCATATTTTTTATTTAATATTTCTCATGCATTTTAATTTATTTCAATAACTTTTATCATGCATTAAAAACACCAAAAATATTTTTCTTTTGCATTATTTTCAGAAAATGTTTATTTAATTTATAAAATTAAAACATTAATTTTGCATGCATATTTAATTTATTTGCTAATTTATCATTTAAATCACTTTTAATTAGTTTTAATTATTAAATTATTCCAAAAATCCCAAAAATTATTTTAGCATATTAATGTTATTCCCAGATGAAATGTTTTTCTCATTTAAAATTATTATTTTTGCTCACATTTTTCTTATTCGATTTCCTCGTATTTTCGATTTCTCATCTTTTCACGTGTTATCTCGTTTGGACGATTTCTTTATCGCTTTTTTTTCCAATTATGTAATTGCTCATGGGATTTAATAGCTTAATTAGGACTTTTTTTCCGCATTTTAAATTATGTATCTGCCCCAAAGCCATGTAATAGCGTAGGATTTATCTTTCCGCACATTACATTTCCGCAATTTAATTTCCGCACCCTATAAACTGCTAGTAATTAGGCGTGTATGGCAAGATAAAATTGAACATAGCTCACTCTAATTTTCAAGATAACATGAATCTAAAATCAACACAGTCTTTTCACACATGCACCCCTTAGGGTAATTCTCTCTCGTTGCCTTACGAATACAAATGGTCATGTCCCTCGAACGTAGAGGTATTCTAGCACCGTTGCCTTCAAAACAAATCATCATAGTCCCTTCGATACAAAGATCATAAGACCCACGATGTCGCCTACGAATACATGATCTTGACCCTCGATTGTCGCCTACGAAAAATGATGATAGTCCCTTCGAATGTGCTAGGATACTTCCTACAAGTTGCTTTCTATGACCATCCGATGTCCCTTCGAATGTCCCGCTTACATCCAACAAATAGAGTTACCTACCAACCAATGGTATGGATAGCGCTATTCTAAAGGAACGTAAAATAACACGAAAACGACGAATTCTGAGTAGGTAATAAGACTTTTAGTTGCTTGCTCTATCAAATACTTTTTCACACCTCACACTTTTTTCAAAGTTCAAACTCTTTTCAAAAACGAAACATTTCCGAACACTTTGTATACATTCCTACATGAATCATTACAAAGTCAAAGCGAAATGCATTTTCAAAACATTTTTGTCAAACACACAGGAAGCACAATTTAAGTGATCTAAGAGCAACTAAGAGCCCGTAGATAACTACGGATGGAAAGGGGTGCTAATACCTTCCCTTTTCATAACTTTCTCCCTTACTCAGAATCTAACGAAGGTCTTTTTCTGTACTTTTTACCTTCCCTTAATTGGATAAAAGAAAAGTCGGTGGAGACTCTTGCTATCCGCACATTTGCGATACAAAATCCTACAAAGTCAGTTCACCGTGTTACAGAACTGGCGACTCTGCCGGGGAGACACCCTAAAGAGAGAATGCCTTAGGGATTTTTAGATCATTTTTACTGCTTCCTGTTTGACTTGCTTGCTTTATCTTTAAGGGTTGCTTTGGTATTATATTGTTGGGGATCCTACACCGATCCGCTTCGTTAGGTAAGTAGCAATAAATCGCTGCGACTGTTAGACGATACCAAACGGTCAACATGATGGCTACGTTAGTGTGACACTTTGATGTCCCGATACTCTTCATTTCAAGTTGAGGATAGTATTTGGCTTCGCGTGGTGTCATCAAGCACTAACTAAACTTTTAGAACCTTAATTGACTCATCTTGGCCATTAGAAGGTAGTGAGATGGCGGCTTTGGTGCAGATTAAGGTTGGTCGATACTGATGCTACGCCATTGAGATCGACTTTTGGGATATTTTCGGTCGACCACTTGGTAGTCGATTGAAATAAACGCCTACGAGAAAGATCAATGATGTGAGATTCCTAGAACCCGTTACTATTATAGGACAGGATGAACCAACTCAAACTTTTGGTGGCGTAATCACCTATACCTCATGCAAGCCTTAAACCTAGGCTCATTGTGTGAATTGTTTGTGTGTGTTAAACATGACATCATGACATCATTCGTATTGCATATCATTTCTAACTATTTCAAGGACCTAGGGATTTATCTTTGCTCTGCTTTGTAGGGATTATGGCTTCTAGAAAGACTATCCGAATCAACTTCGTGGGTATACCTTCTCAACTCAAAGAATTGGTTTCAGAAATTCCCGACCATGCTCAGTTCATCAAAAGACATGGTTATCTGCTTGACTTGGTTATCTCCGGTTTTGAAGAAGATATGATGCATGTCCTATTCCAGTTCTTTGATCCGAAACACCATTGCTTTACATCCCAGATTATCGCTTGGTTCCTACTTTGAAGAGTTCTCTAAGCTTTTGGGTACCTATTCTACCAAATGCCATTCACCGTTTAGAAAAGGTCCCTAAGTACGAAGACATTGCATCAGCCTTACATCTTAAGCGCTCAGACATTGAAGCCAATTGGGAAACAAGAAGCGGAGTTAAGGGTTTACTTGCTAAGTTCTTAATTAAAAAAGCCCGAGAATTCCTCAAAGTTATGAGTTTCCATGCATTTGAAGACATTGTGGCCTTGCTAATCTATGGTTTGGTTCTATTCCCTAACTTGGATCAATTCATAGATGTCAACGCCATCAAGTTGTTTCTTACCCGTAATCCTGTGCCTACTTTGCTTGGAGACATCCTACATTCTCCACACTGCATTATCAAAAGACAAGGAACTCTCATGTGTTGTATCCTGCTACTTTCCGTGTGGTTTATTTCGCACCTTCCTCCATCGCTTTGAAGAATGAACGAAGGTTGAGATGGTCTCAAAGGTTAATGTCACTCTCTCATTCGATATTCGTTGGAGTCTTTTCTCTCAAAAGGGCTTCACCTTCATCGAGCGCCAGGAGAATTCTAATGTACCACTACTTGGTATAAGAGGAGGTATTACTTACAACCCTTCTTTAGCTCTACGCCGCTTGGTTTTGCTCAAGAGATGGTCCGCATGATATGCTTCTCCAAGACATTGTGTTCGACTACAACGACGATCTCCGATTACCGACGAAGGTTCATACACGCTGGGGCATGGTAAAGAAGATCGCATCAAAGATCTCCGTGCTCGTAATGCCTGGCCCAACAGATGTTCACCAGCTTGGTCCAAGGCCAAGAAGATCCAAGAAGCTCATCAATGAAAGAAGAAGGTTGTTGGTCTTCTCAACATGGGCAGACGCTACAAAGGTGGACCTAAGAGGGTCAGTCGGATAGAGCTCTCTGAAGGAAGTGTCAAGAATGAGGGGAGTGTCGAGGGTAATGAAGATGACCAGCGTGAGCCTAAGAAGGAGGGAGAAGATCGCTCTGACCATAGCTAGTACTCTGATGAAGATGACAAGTACAAACAACTTGAAGACCGCCTGAATGCTGTGGAAAACCTGAAGATGTCCGGGTTGAATTTCGATGATCTGAGCCTTGTTCCTGGTGTGGTGATTCCTCCCAAGTTCAAAGTTCCTACCTTTGCCAAGTATGATGGCATGTCTTGTCCGAAGTTGCATTTGAAGTCCTATGTTCAGAAGATCAACCCCCACACTGATGATAGAAAGTTGTGGATGCACTATTTTCAAGAAAGTTTGTCTGGAACTCAGTTGGAGTGGTATTATCAACTAGAGAATGACCGTATCCGTACCTGGAGTAACTTAGCAGATGCTTTCTAGCAAGATGAGTACAATGTCAATTGACCCCACTCGCATGCAACTACAGAGCATGTCTATGGGTCGTGATGAGAAGTTTAAGGAGTATGCTCAGAAATGGAGAGATTTAGCAGGCAGAGTTCAACCACCCTTGTCCAATAGGGAATTGGTTGATATGTTTATGGGAACACTGACAGGCCCGTTCTTCAATCATCTGATTGAAACTCTTCACCGGATTCACCGAATTGATATTGACAGAGAGCGATCAAGTCGGTATCAAAAGTGGAAAGATTCGATAGAGACATCTTTAAATGCGCAAAGAGATCTTTTGGTGGTAAGAAAGAAACTAATGTGTGTGTGGTCGAAAAATCGAGCCAAGACCGACCGTGCTCAACTGGGGGCCAGTGATCTCCAATCCTACATCAAGACAACTCACAGACAACGCGCGAGCTGTAACGCGCCACGAAGACAGCTTTACGAAGATCAACATGCCATTATCGCAAGCCTTGCAACACATATTGAAAGCAGAGTCGATCACCTTGAGGGATCCTCCTCAAAACATCAACACTTCCTCCGAGATACAATCCTAATGCTAAGTGTGCTTACCACTCCAACCCGTGGCACAACACGATGATTGTTGGGCTCAAGAACAAGATTCAAGATATGATTGAAGCTAAGCAGATTGAGTTTGACCCTCCCGCTGAGACCAATGTGATCAACGACCTATGCCTAACCATGACAAGAGTTCCAATGTGTTGGCGATGATACTTATGTTTTCAACATAGATGACTTGACCATTCCTCCGATGATAAGAAGAATTTGCTACAAGCCGTGTCAACCTGTGATGCCCAGAGAATTGTCGTTGGTGCCCATCCGCACCGATGGTTGTCCTTGGTTGAGAAGACGTGTTCAAGGCATGATGGATAACCTTGAGATACTATTTCTAAAACCACCGTGCGTAAGTGTGAAGATATGTCTAAACCAAGATCAAGATGTGAACGAAACTGCACCATCTGTGTGGGATACCTTGGGGAAGCCAAGTGGAAAGTACGATTACATGGTGAAGTACACTGTTCCTGAGAGCTACAAAATTCCTATTGAAGATGTTAAAGCAACCGGATGGGGTGACGATTTCCCGTAAGACCATGCCGATGTTAACACCATAAGGATTTCCTCTCACGATCCTTGCTTAGAGTGGCACCTCTCATTATCACTTCTCCTGCATCAGCCCATATTCCTCGACAAGGCTATCCTTGAATTATGGAGTCGATGTTTACTATCATGGCGTCAAGAAAGACCCTCTTAATATTGAAGATCTTACAGTTGAAGCTACCATTCCTGACGTTGACAACATCACCGGATCAAGTAAGGTGACCAGAACCGGAAGAGTATTCTCTCCAAAAATCTCTCCTCCAAAACACACCGCGAATCCAGCTCGCATTCCAGCTATTCAATCCATTCCCCAAGAACCAGTGACTCACCCTGCTCAGCCAGAAGTACCAAAGGAAGTTACTAAAGACACCTCCAAACAAGAAATGGAGGAAATTCTGAAGATCATCAAAAAGAGTGACTACAATGTTGTGGAACAGTTGGGACAGACTCCGTCCAAGATCTCCATGCTTGCTCTACTCTTGTGCTCTGAGGCTCATGCTAACGCCTTAGTGAAGTTTCAAGAATGCTCACGCATCGCAAGACACTACTACCACCAGTTTGAAGTTTGTATTGCTAGCCTGGCTGCCAACAACGGCCTAGGCATCTCTGATGCTGATTTGACTCCTGCCAGAAAGAAACACAACAAAGCCTTGCACATCTCTATTGAATGCAAGGGAATTGCATTGTCTCATGTTTTGGTTGATACCGGTTCTGCTCTGAATATCCTTCGGAAGACTGCTTTTGATCGGCTTGATGTGCTAGGGTTGGTTCTGAGACCCAGTGACATTATTGGAGAGCTTTTGATTGTTCTAAGCTAACAAGATTGAGAGCTCACTGGTAAAGTCGGTTCCCAGGCTTTTGACTCCACTTTCTTTGTCATGGACATCCATCCAGCTTACTCTTGCCTACTTAGATGCCCTTGGATATGTAACACCCCCTTCTATTTACCCACGTTTTATAGAATTAATATCAAAGTTTCAATCACAATTAAGAGGCGTCACAATTTAAATCATAAAATTTTCCAAACATGTGTCATGCCTTCACCGAGGAATAAATCATTAATAAATCATACTCAACGCCATGTTTATCAATGAAATGAAAACATAACCAAAATCGAATACATCACTCAACAATTATTCCGTGATAATAAGTCAACATAATTCAAAGTTATTCAAAATATCCATTAAAGGATTCAAGCAACCGCTTCCCGTTGTTACATCTACCGAGCACACATCGACACGCCGGACTAGATTAACTAAACTTGACTCTAGAGCTATCCTCACCAACTCCAAGCAGCTAATCACTGGATCCGAAATTGTTAAAGTAAGGGTGAGATCTCAATTCAATATAACATGCATTATACATTTTAGAATACAATGTAATAATGTATACATTAATCCATTAACCAAGCACAAATCATAATCAATTCACAAGGCGTTCACACAATGAACATGTATATAATAAACAATGGAAATTGCAACACGAAACCATCCTAGCATGTTACAATCCCATATGCAATGCGGACTCTATGCATGTGGTACCAAACGTGAACCAAGTCACACACACCGCTTACATGTGGAAAGACAAGTAATCCATGATTCGCCTGTAACATCGAGTCAAGAATCCAATCCATGATTCGCCCATAACCACCGGTCAAGAATCTAGCCTCACTACCGAACTGTAAATCTATTGGCTCGCCACTTCACAATGGGAATGAACCAAATTAATAAATGCTCATGCACGCATCATAAAATGCAACATCAATTCAACGATAACAACATAATTGCCAATACCAATCTATCACATGATAACAACATAATCATGAATTAAATTATCACAAAGCATAAACATGTCAAACGCTTACTCTTCAATCAGTAAGACTATCACCAGTATTTAATAACAATAATACATGATACCAATCCAATCATGAATAAACCACAAGGAAAAGAAATCATCACATGAACGTCAATCCCCATTCAACTTGTCAAACAATCTAAACCAAATTCACAGATCATGATATCAATATAAATCACATCATGTAAATTCACCAATGCATCTCATTTAATCAAAATGAATATCAAAATACAGCATTGTAATCATTAGTATCTCATCCGGTGACTCAGACCATTTGTAATAGTTCCCCGTTATCCTTAACTACTCACTCTTTTCAAAAATCGGGAGCTCAACCATTTTTAAAATAATTTTAGCAAAATAATATTTTTCTTTTCAAAAGGTAGTATTTGAAATTTAAGAAATAATTTGAAAACGGCACTGAATCGAGTTACGCTTAGAAAATATGAATTTTGAAGTTTTAAAAATTTGAAAACGTTTTACCTATACAGAACCGGTTCGAAAGTTAAAAATCCTCGCTCGGTTTTTGTATGGGAACCCGATTCTACCCATACAGAACCGGTTCGAGTGTAAAATTTAATTTGGAACTTTGGGTGGAACCGGTTCCCACGTATCAGATTTTGTAACTTTGACAAAGATTTTGTATTCTTTATCATTTCCAAACTTACTAATACGAATTGGGACATTAGGAACACCATTTCATAATCATTTCACACCATTATAACATCACACAACATGGTTTATTCATCCCTATCAATTATTTGACATACTAATGATCGTAATTCCAAACACCGACACAAAATAGGTTTATTCCTATAACTTATAATCATCAAAATTCAAACTTCCTAACATACCCAATTATCCCTATGATTCCCAAAACCCATAAAACATATTAACCGAATAAATCACCCTCACCTCGATGATTCTTTTTCTCTCGCTTTTCTCTTCTCTTCTTTCTCCAATTCTACGAAATGACTTTTCTCCAAAAATACTATTTTTCCTTTCCTTTCCTTTTTATATTCCTTCTAATGTTCCTTTATTTATTCCAATAAAATAAAATAATAATAATTAGTAAAGTAGAGTAATTTACCTCATACTCACTAATTACTCGCACACCTCCAATCCTTCTTTATTAAATGATCCAATTAATCCAAATAAAATTAATACTTGAGACTTTAATTAATTAAATAATTAAATTCTCACTTATTTAATATTTGAATTAAATCGGGGTGTCACAACTCTCCCCACTAAAAGAGTTTTCGCCTCGAAAACATACCTTAGACGAAAGTTCGGATACGAGTCCTTCATCCGACTCTCCACCCTGTGTGACATTCCTTCACCGGTCCTCCTAAGCTACTGCATGTTATCTCTTTACCTCGCAGCTTCACTTTCCGATCCTCCTCAAGCAGCACTACTTCAACAGTCAAATTATCTCGTACCTGTACATCATCTACTTGAATCTCATGAGACGGATCCGCAATGTACCTCCTCAACTGAGATACATGGAAAACATCACGCAAATTCGCAAGTGACGGCGGTAAAGCAATCCGATAAGCAACTTTCCCAACTCTCTTGGTAATCTGAAACGGACCAATAAAGCGCGGAGTCAACTTCTTTGACTTCAAAGCTCGCCCAATACCAGTCATTGGAGTAACTCGCATGAATACATGATCTCCTTCACTAAACTCAAGATCTTTCCTCCTCCTATCATGATAAATTTTCTGACGACCCTGAGAAGCCTTTATCTTCTCCTGAATCATCTTGATCTTTTCTGAAGTTTGTTGAACAATCTCTGGTCTAATCACAACATTTTTCCAGATTCGTACCATAACAGCGGCGTACGACACCTCCTACCATACAATACCTCAAACGGAGCCATACCAATACTCGAATGGAGACTGTTATTGTAGGTAAACTCTATCAACGGTAGGTAGCTATCCCAAGCTCCACCCTTCTCTAACACACAAGCTCTTAACAAATCTTCCAACGACTGAATCGTCCTCTCCGTCTGACCATCTGTCTGTGGATGATATGCGGAACTCAATCGTAACTTAGTACCCAGAGCTTCCTGCAATCCTGTCCAGAACATAGAAGTAAACCTCGGATCTCTACCCGACACAATGCTAGACGGAATACCATGCAAACTTACAATCCTCTCAACATACACCGCCAACCTCTCCATCGGATAATCCATTCTTATCGGAATAAAGTGAGCGACTTTGTCAATCGGTCGACAATAACCCAAATAGAATCACGCTTCGTTGTCCGAAACCGACACGAAATCCATAGAAATGCCATCCCATTTCCATTCCGAACGAACAACGGTTTCGTCAATCCCGACGGTTTCTGATGTTCAATCTTTGATTTCTGACAAACCAAACACGCATACACAAATCGAAAAATTTCCTTTTTCATTCCAGGCCACCAAAATAATTTCTTCAAATCATGATACATCTTAGTAGCACCAGGATGAATACTCAACCCACTTCGATGTCCTTCTTCCAAGATACTCTTTCTCGATCTCAAAGAACATCCTAACATACACTCTATCACCAAGTCTCATAACGCCATTCTCGTCAATTCGGAACTCGCCTCCTTGACCTTGGTTAATCAATGTCAGCTTATCCACCAAACCAACATCAGATTTCTGTCCATTTCAAATCTCTTCCAAGATACCACTAGTCAGCTTCAACATGCCCAATTTCATACTATTCTGAGTAGTTCCACATATCAAACTTAAGTCTCTGAATTGTCCCACTAAATCCAATTCACGAACCATTAACATCGACATATGCAAGGACTTCGCTAACGATTCGCCACAACGCTTGCTTTACCAGGATGGTAATTCAAACCGAAATCATAATCTTTGAGGAATTCTAACCACCTTCTCTCCCTCATATTCAACTCATTCTGATCAAACGATACTTCAGGCTCTTGTGATCACTGAACACTTCAAACCGTGAACCATATAGATAATGCCTCCATAATTACACAACAGCTGCCAACTCTAAATCCTGAGTCGGATAATTCCTTCATGAATCTTCAACTGCCTTGGAGCATAAGTCACAACCTGCCTATCTTGCATCGTAACACCACCTAATTCCATCTGACGCTCACAATACACCACAAAAGATTCTCACGGATTCGCAAAATTAGAATCGAGCACTAGTCAACCTCCTTCAACTCTTGGAATCCTTTCTCACAATCGTAATCCCCAAAACAATACACTTGGTTTTACGATCTATTTCTCGAGCACTTCCAATAGCTTCTTCAATTTCCTATCTCTAAGGTTGACGCCTTGATCGGTGTCATAGAAATAAGTTTTGTACCCGTAATCTACATTAACAACAACTCCGACTCTCCTCAAACATCACTACACGATAAATAAATTACTTACAGTGCCGGAACCATTTTTAAAACAAAGTTCATCACATTATCTTTCCAACACTTCAAACGAAACTCAAATCGACATCCAAAACTCAAATTATGGATTTTACAAGTTTTAAAATGTCATTGGCTTGTGAAATCAATTTCGTGATAGTAATCGATTTTTCACCCTGTGAGAGTGAAAAATCCCAAAACATCATAGAATACAAAATTTGAGGTCCTAACTTCAACATACCGTAACACACATCATTCACCATGATTAATTGCATCAAGTTACAATTCCAATAACTAATCCACATCATTGCATACTTTATATCACCCATTGACACTGACACAATTAATCTTTTCAAGAACACAAAGAGGTAACTCACACTGACAACTTCACGATCAACCGGAAGTGTTGCAACATTCCAACCACACCAGCTTCATCTTCTAAGAGTCATCCTTCTTAATTACCAAATGTCTTCTAGGCCAAGAATATGCATCGACTCATCAAAACGATTCATAATCACTTGGTTTAACTTCAAACATTCAACCCAAGAATAGCCTCAAGCTAATCCAACATCTTGCTCAAACGATGAGTCGATATTATTCCCAGGGGACATTAGAACTCACACCTAACTGGGACACCATTATCCATACCCCCGTCCTAAATGCGTCTCAATATCCTCCGCCTTAACACTAACTGATGATATCCGCACTCGATCAATTTTACTAAATACACAAGCTCCAACTAATCGATCCATCAATCATCAATCCTGCAATGGATACCGATTCTTGGTCGCCACTTTATTCAATTGCTCGTAGTCAACACACCGAAATTCATCCACCACTAGCAATCGACTTACTCGAACAATCTCAAAACAATTCTTCACTACCTAATTCATCGCTTAGATTTTCCTTTCACTTCCGTCAAGAATACGACATAAACACCACACCATCATTAACAACTACGTAACTCTGATCATCCATCTTAATTCATTATCCTTATTAGAGTCTTCATCTACTCATATGGTTCACAAGCTTCTACCACACTTCATTCATATTCATCACTTTATGCCCCATTTAGATAGTAAGACAATTGTATACCATCCAATACGATTCCGTCTACTATCAACAAGAGATTAAGGGTGATCAAGTCCTCAATTTGTCAATAGACATCCGATAATCATACTGAAGTATAAACCATCATTACCAACACTTTCTGTTCTCAAAATCGTACTCACCTTTTTGCACTTCCAACTATAACTCATGGTCCAACGATTCCAACAGCTCTAACCACTCGTACCAATGAATTACAATCGGAACATATCCGGGAAGCATCTCCTCTCCCCACTTAGTTCCACACTACCCCGCAATAATCAATCGAAGTAATAAGTACGAGTGTTGTACACACTTGTCGCATAAAGGATAATGACATTAAGACACCGGTCACAATGACCGACTATGCTCTGATACCACTATTGTAACACCCCCTTCTATTTACCCGCGTTTTATAGAATTAATATCAGAGTTTCAATCACAATTAAGAGGCGTCACAATTTAAATCATAAAAATTTTCCAAACATGTGTCATGCCTTCACCGAGGAATAAATCATTAATAAATCATACTCAACGCCATATTTATCATGAAATGAAAACATAACCAAAATCCCGAATACATCACTCAACAATTATTCCGTGATAATAAGTCAACATAATTCAAAGTTATTCAAAATATCCAATAAAGGATTCAAGCAACCGCTTCCCAAGGTTACATCTACCGAGTACCACATCGACACGGACTAGATTAACTAAACTCGACTCTAGAGCTATCCTCACCAACCAAAGCCTAATCACTGGATCTCAAATTGTTAAAGTAAGGGTGAGATCTCAATTCAATATAACATGCATTATACGCTTTAGAATACAATGTAATAATGTATACATTAATCCATTAACCAAGCACAAATCATAATCAATTCACAAGGCGTCACACAATGAACATGTATATAACAAACAATGGAAATTGCAACACCGAAACCATCCTAGCATGTTACAATCCCATATGCAATGTAGACTCTATGCATGTGGTACCAAAACGTGAACCAAGTCACACACACCCTCCGCTTACATGTGGAAAGACAAGTAAATCCATGATTCCGTAACACCGAGTCAAGAATCCAATCCATGATTCGCCCATAACCACCGGGTCAAGAATCTAGCCTCACTACCTCGAACCTGTAAATCTATTGGCTCGCCACCACTTCCGCACAATGGAATGAACCAATTTAACAAATGCTCATGCATGCATCATAAAAGCATGCGACATCAATTCAACGGAATATGATAACAACATAATTCCACATAATTGCCAATACCAATCTATCACATGATAACAACATAATCATGAATTAAATTATCACAAAGCATAAACATGCCAAATGCTTACTCTTCAATCAGTAAGACTATCACCAGTATTTAATAACAATAATACATGATACCAATCCAATCATGAATAAACCACAAGGAAAAGAAATCATCACATGAACGTCAATCCCCATTCAACTTGTCAAACAATCTAAACCAAATTCACAGATCATGATATCAATATAAATCACATCATGTAAATTCACCAATGCATCTCATTTAATCAAAATGAATATCAAAATACAAAGATTGTAATCATTAGTATCTCATCCTATGACTCGCACTATCTGTAATAGTTCCCCGTTATCCTTAACTACTCACTCTTTTCAAAAATCGGGAGCTCAACCATTTTTAAAATAATTTTAGCAAAATAATATTTTTCTCTTTTCAAAAGGTAGTATTTGAAATTTAAGAAATAATGCCGAAAACGGCACTTGAATCGGAGTTACGGTTTAGAAAATATAAATTTTTGAAGTTTTAGAAAATTTGGAAAAATACACATGGAACCCGGTTCCTACCTATACAGGAACCGGTTCCTGAAAGTTAAAAATCCTCGCTCCTTGGTTTTTGTATGGGAACCCGGTTCCTACCCATACAGGAACCGGTTCCTGAGTGTAAAAATCCCAGTTTTGCCAATTTTAACACTGGGAACTCGGTTCCTCCCCACAGGGAACCGGTTCCCACGTCCTTGTTCGCGTTAAAAGGTGACGCGCCATGAGGATGCGAACGTGAGTTCGGATCTTCCGGTACGTAACGATTTAAATCTTTTGATTTGTTTATAAAGATGCCGCGAGCATCAAGCTTTATTATTTTCAACACAAGAAAGATGATTTAATGATTATGAAAAGGGAAAGTCAAATACCCTCAATTGATATTGATATGCGTAACGACTCAGCGCAAACTAGACATAACGCATCGGGGAGATTCTGAGTAAGGGGATTGTTATATAAAGGAAATGATGGAGCATCCTAAATATATATGGTTATCCATAGCTTTTATATATGAATATGTTTGATCCGTTGTGTGTTTTTAATTTGTTATTTCTATGATCGGGAAAGTTTCTCCTTTGGATTTTAAGAAATGAGATTATGTGGGATTCTAGGTTTTGTTATTATTGTGCTCGCAAAGATCTATGGATCTTCTCGATACATATCCCCTAGTGGGAATCGAGCATTTGTAGCTCGGATCTGCTGTGGTTCTATGGTTTGTTTGGTCCGAGGAGATAGAAATTTGCTCGGCAAGGATGAGACCTTGGCTCACGTATTCTCAAAAGGATGTTGAGAAAGTCGAGCAATCGTAGTTCCCACTTATGCTAGTGGAAAGCAACGGATGTTAGTAAGAGATGACAAATGTCATCTTAATGAAAAATGTATCTAATCTATTTCATCACATACATTTTTGAAAAGTTTGATTGATTAAAATCTTTCGTCGTAAGTATTAGGTGTTTTGCTTGAGTGTACAAGCGCTACCACTTACATGTTTAAGAAAGATGTTTGAAAAGATGATTGAATCTTTTAACTGTAAGCATTAGGTGTTTTGCTTGAGTGTAAGCGCTACCACTTCATCGTTAATAGATGTTTTTGTTTGAAAATAGTTTGAAAAGTTTGAAAAGTTTTTGACCGATGTGATGTGATAGATGAGATACTTCTTCCATAGAGATGATAAATGTCTAAATCTCTTAGGAGAAATTGATTGGATTAAAGGGATGCTTTTAAGAAGCCCATGGGTCCTTGTATTGTTAGCCCAAGAGGAGGCATTCCGAGGGTCATCGAGGGTCATCGAGGGTCCTTGTATGAAGCTCAAGAGGAAGCTATGGTATGGTTCTTTGGCTTGAAAGGGATTTCACCGAGAAATCATCCTTTGTCGAGTAAGAGTAATTTCACCGGAAATTTTTCTATGGGGAATTTTGAAAGTGATTTCACCGAGAAACCATCCTTTCGTGGTTCTATCTTAGCTGGTGATTCTTTGTATTGAAGCCCAATAGAGGTCATAAGAGATTTGCTCTTTCATTGTATGATGCCCAAGAGAAGGCTAAACTCAATGAGGAGTTCTTTTGAACGAAGCCCAAGAGGAGGCTGACTCAACAGGGAGTGATGTCTTATATGAAGCCTAAGCGAGGCTAACTCGGGGAGAGTTTCTTTGTACGAAGCCCAAGAGAAGGCCGAACTCACTGGAGATAAAATATCTTGTATGAAGCCCAAGGAGGCTAAACTCATGATGGGGATGAGTTGTCTTGTATGAAGCCCAAGCGGAGGCTATATGGGAACCTATTTGGTTAGTCTAATTGTTATGTTATTATTAGACAGCTTTGTATAAACAGTGTGTGTGTGATATGTATTCACAGGAGTTTATGAAGGAAATATAAACAATGCATGATGTTTATTTACTTTATGAAATATAAACAAGTGTCTGGAACGAACGCTTAAAACGAGCGAACTTGATTATTCACAAGTTGAACGTGTACAAGGAAATGAATATGTACACGAACGAGTTTTTATGTACATAAAGATGGATGTACATAGGAGGGTTGGACTTACATCAGAAGAGAGGCCCATTGATTTGAAAGCGCTTCACAGGATAATGCTCCTTTCAATACCAATGGTATTTAGTGTAAAATGTAGATGGAACAAAATGATTGATTGAAGTTTATATGTAAAAAGTATTTTCAAAGAAAGAGTATCAGATTATGTATGATAAAAGTTTTGAGAAAGAAGTATCCGTGTTATGTATGATAAAAGTTTGTTTTTTTGAAATATCTGTTATGTAGATAAAAGTTTGATATGTACAAAGAAATATTATGTACAAAAGAATGTTATGGGACTTACACCGTGATGGAGGCCCATTGGTTTAAAAGAAATCTTGCTCAGAGAAACCTTCCTTTAGAACCAATGGTTTCAAAGATAGACAAACGAATGAAAACAAATGAAAGAGATTTGTTTATGTTTGAATATTGACAAAGATGTTTTGAATATGTACAAATAAAGCTAAGTATGTACATAAAGGGTTGGGACTTACACCATAGGGAGGCCCATGATCGATCGAGAAATTCGAGAAGAAACGAATCGCTTTATCGCTTTAAATCGGATCGATCATGGTAAAAGATGCAAGTTTGATGAAATGTTTTGAAAATGATTTGAAAATGTTTTGAGAATGGTTTGAAATGTTAAGTTGATTTGTGAAAGGTTTTGAAAAAATCGAAGTCGAAAACTTGAAAAATTCACCTTTAAGGAGGTTTAAAACAGTTTAAACGCTTTGCCTCGATTAAAATTTAATCGATGAAAATATTTTTGGATTTTTGACATAATCATAAAATATATATATTAAATGACAAGTGTGCAAAAATCATCTCAAAATGAGAAGTTTTGATTGGTTAAAAAATTGTTGAAGTTTGAAGAAAAATATGAAAATATGAAGAGTTTTGTAAAAGAATGGTCTTGAGAGGATCAACCCATGACCATTGGGTGGGGCACGGCAGAGAACCTTAAGAGCAAGCCAGGACCAACTGAGCCAGCTTGAAATGTTAGTGAGAGACCACGTGTTGATATGGTATTGGAAAGTTTTGAAGAAAACATGAAAATTGAAAACTTTGTAAAAGAATGGTCTTGCTGGTTTTGAACCCATGACCACGAGGTGATATGTCACAAAGCCTTAAAGGCAAGCCATGAACCACGAGCCAAACGCGTTTGAGTTGTTAGTGGATTAAAACACGCGTTAATATTATATTGGTTAATTTGAAAATTTGAAAACTGAAGAACATCAAGAACACGCGCGAATTTTCTGGGCTTGTGTTTGATTTTCAGAATCACGAATTCTTGCTCAAATCCTTATTTCTCAACCAAATTGAATGAAACAAAAGCCAAACTTGATCGATTTCTCATCACGAACATGGAGATGCTTGTTAATTTCATTTATATTTAGCTCAGAATGATTTAGGTTTGAAGAACACGTATGAACCCTAAACTGAAAAATCTAAATTAAATGATGTATGTTGAATGATTGTTTGATTTTATTGAGGGCTATTGATCGTTTTTAGTGCAGAAAGAGATTGGCCGTGAGTTTTTCTTAAATGGTGCAAGGAATATGGAGTTTGAAGTTCGTATGGATACCTGGAAAAGTGAAGATCGAAACCTGTTCTAGAGCACTTCCAGTTGTTGTTTCTTGATCCTTAGAGCACCAATGCATGAGGATCGTATGAATGATCCGCACATCATGAGCATGCTTGAATGTCTCACCAAGTCGACCTGCATCTATGACAAACAAACTGAAATCGATGTAAAACAGTTATTGCTGCTCTTGTTTTGAATCAACTCCATGATGCATATGGATTGTGTTAGGATGCTCACAACTCAAAGAAACAAGCCTAAGTCCAAATTATGCTTATGGCGCTTGGAAAGTTTGGAAAATTGAAAATGGAAATCTGATTTTACTTGCTTTTAGTTTGATTTTAAGCTTGCAACATGTTCCATAGTGATTCTGAACACATTGACACCAAAACTTATCATGTTTTCAATTGATTTTCAAAATGCTATGTTTGGCAAAATAACATGAATTGCTTAATTTTCAAGAAAGTGGAAAAGCATGGATTTGTGTATTGATTTTGGTGTTGATTTCTTGAATTGATAGCTATTTATAGGCAAGAGGTCTGAAAATATTAGGCAAGGAAGCATGCCATTTGGTGAATCAAAGTTTGCTTAAGGGTAAGAATGGTATTTGTCACAAAAGGAAGTTTCCTTTTTCACCATGTGCTCAATTTTACTTTGATCCTATCTCATTCCAATTATTACTTCCAAGCTGATGTTTATCAGTTCAATCAATCCATTTGGCAAGGTTGCAAGTGGTTTAAGTGAAAACACAAAATGACCTATAATTTGAAGTTGTGAACTTTGAAATTTAAGTTTCATGGAACCTTTGGTTTCAATTTCAAAACATAGCTAGCCTCCATGGATTTTGAAGTTCTTGGACATTTTGGAAAGATTTTTCCATGATCTACAACTTTCATGTTTTGAGTTTTTCAAATTCCAATTGGAACTAGGTGAAAAATGGCTTGAAGTTTGAAAATGTGAAATTTCAACACTTAGAAATTTTTCTAAGTTATAGAAATTTTGACTTTTGTTGACTTTTCCAAATTCTTTGATTTTTGATGATCATGATGGATCATTTGAAGTATTTTGATGATTGAAAAGTTTTGTTTTGAAAATTTGACCAAAAGTCAAAGTTTGACTTTTCGCAGATGAAATTTCATCGACGCTTTCGAAATCGATCGATGAAGTCGTGAACTCGTGATGATTTGAATCCGTAAATTAGGTCAAGAGGTTATATCTAAGATATGATGACCAATCTCTATCCAAAAAGTCATCCATCGCTTCAAAGTCGAGAATTCTCTTGCCCGATCAAAACCCTAATTGGTCGATCCGATCGATCCGTGAGAGAATTTTGTTATCCGATGATCGGGTTGATATTTTGATCAAGATAGATCAAATGAGATGAAAAATCTCAAACCCTAATTGGTTAGCTCTTGAATCGATGAAAATCGATGAAACCCTAATTTTGACCGTGAATGCTATACCCGACACGCCGTTGAGTTAGCTATGAAATGATGCACATATATGGTGGTATATTAGGTCAAAATTGGGTATAGATGCCCCTATTTAAGTTTCTTTAACTGAGAGATGAAGATGAATATCTTCGCTTTGATAGGTATAAAGATACTTAAATATCGTATACGCAAATTTTGGACCTAAGATACCAAAAGATGCGGATGATGCAAATGATTGTAAAAAGTTTCACCTAGATGACATCACGTAAAATGGCATGGTAGGGGAAAATTTGTGAATGTTTGTTTTTGGAAACAGAGAGATTACCTTCACCTTGTGACAATGTTTAAGGAAAATGATATTACCAATTATCACTGTGATAGTTTATGGTAATGAATGTCAAGATGTTACCAATTATCAAAGATAACTATAACAAGGTAACTTTTTTTTTTGAGAAAATTTATCAATATTCATTTTGTGAACAAGAAAAGAAAATGTAACTCGAAAATGAGCTTCTATTTTCTTGATACAATTTTGCCGAGGATCTCTTTTGAGGAGATGCGGCATTTTTGATCGAAAACATGATTTTCCTTTGACGTAAAGACAAACCGCGAGGAATTTCTCAGACGGTCATGATTTGACCTTGTTGAGAAGAACAAAATTTTTATGACAAGTTTAGGAGTGAAAATAAGCTGCTCAAGACAATGAGACTATTGCTTATTGCTTTGTTGATTAGAGACAAGGTTCTATTCAGAATGAACTAAAAGAAACAATAATCAAGACATTGTTCCAAATGAGGAATGATCTCATTGGGGAATGTGGTGAAGAGAAGAAAATGCATTTCTGTTTGTGGATACTCACGGGATAAAAAGAAATGTATCTTTTCTATTTGGCGAGACTCTCATCGATAAACTTGTACTTACAGTAAGTGTGATTTATACCAAGGATATGAAAGCAAACATTTCGAGGAATGCAAAAATGCAATGAATGATGCTATTATGTATGAATGTCATGAATGTTATATGTATGCTAACACTACTTTGACAAAGACACTAAAGAGATATTTGGGAAGAGGACCACGCCACGCTCGAATAAATACTTAGTGAAGATTACAAAGACCGTGTAAACGTTCATCGATGAAGATTTTGAGTTGCATGTTTTACACTTTCGAGAAAAGCATTTCATTGGCAACTTGATTGGGATTCTTTTGGATAAGAATACCGCCTTTGAAGATTTCCGCTGAGGAGAAAATTGTCAGAGCTTGGCAACTCCACTGGGGATCGAAACACTATTGGAGAAACGGTTGAAGTTATTTCCGTGTTCATAGTTTCAAAGGAGAATTTTGCTTTTGTTTCAAAATTTTGAAATAAAATTCATTTAAAACATTTCTGCTTCAAAAAGTGATTTTCACAATAAAAGCGTTATTTTGCAAAACGGAATAAAGTAGGAATTGCAAACAAAAGGCACAAGGCTCAAATTTATTGAATAGAATGGTAATCAGCCAAAGGCGTGATTCCATGAACTATTTACAAAAGTTGGAAATGATAATTTATTGGGAAAAGGCTACATTGAAAGCAAATAACCACTACTATCCCTAACAACTTTGAATTCCAACTGCGCTTGTTGCTTCGTAAGAGTTGATCAAGATCCGTTGGTGGAAGTTTTTCAAATTGACAAAGTACGGACGAGTACGCTTATTTTGTCATTTTTTTTTGTATCCTTGTTTTTGCCTAGATCGCTTTTCGTGTTTTCGATCTATCGATAATTTCGCTTATTGTCTCTAATTTTGCCTCGATCGCTTTTCGTGTTTTCAATCCACCGAGACGCTATTTTTGCCTAAGCCGCCTTTTCGGTTTTCGACTCACCGAGCTGTTTTTTGTTTTTTTTAGACAAATATTTCTTGACCGCATCAAGATTCACAGGATACGGGAGTTCATCGCCCCATGGTTGTGAGAGTCATAGCACCGCCGTAAAAGCTTCTTTTGACGATGTATGGGCCTTCGTAGTTAGGAGTCCATTTGCCCTAGAACTGCTTTGAAAAGATGTAATCTTTTAAGCACGAGGTCGCCTTCTAATTCACGAGGTCGGACCTTTTGTCGAAAGCTTTCATTCTTCTTGATAGAGTTGTCCGTGACACGAGCGGTCGCGCTTTTCTTCAATTAAGTTCACTGGTCGATCCGCTTTGACACCATTCAGCCTCGATAGCTTTGTTTCCATAAGAACTCTCATTGATGGAATCTCAACTTCTACGGGAGCACCGCCCATGCCGATACTAGAGAAAAGGAGTTGCCCTGTTGAAGTGCGATCAAGCACGATACCCATGCAGCAAATGGCAGATTCGCCGCCTTTGTAAGTGATGACCATTTTCGACAATCTTCTTGATGTTCTTGTTGGCGCTCAACGGCGCCTGCTCATCTTTGGCCGGTAAGGAGACGAGTTATGATGCTCGATATTGAATCCTCACACGCTTCTTTCATCATTTTGTTGTTCAAGTTGGATCCATTGTCGAATGATCTTACTTGGAATTCCATATCGGCAAATGAGGTTGTTCTTGATGAACCTCACAACCACTTGTCTTGTGCTGGCGTAAGACGTCGACCCATTTGGTGAAGTAGTCAATGGCTACTAGAATGAAGCGATGTCCGCTGGACGCTTTGGTTCAATCATTCCAATCATGTCAATTCCACATGGAGAACCATCACGGAGAGGAGAGATCGCTGAGTAGATCCATCGTTATCCAATAGTATCCGCTCTTAAGATCTTTCTCGACATTGCATGCCCATTTGAATGGGTTCCAAAGGACCCTTCATGCACTTCATGGATGATCGTGTTCGCTTTTGTCCCGACGATCCGAGCGTAACCATGTCAAGTTTCTTTTGTATAGCACATCCTCGCTCAGAAGAAATTCCTAGAAAGCCTCCTAGTTTTCTTATCCTTGTACGATGCCCCAAGGGTACTCGTGTTTGAAGGAAACGCTTGATGTCGTGGAAACCACGGTTTATCGTCAAAGACCGCTCGTAGCAAAGACATATGCAGTCTTTCAAGGCGTCTGATGCGAATTCTAGGCATATCATTCCAATCGTTGACTTTGAACATGGAAGATAGAGTAGCCAAGGCGCCGCCATCCGATTTTGATCTCGAGGATATGATGCGCTCAACTTTGTTGAAGAAAGTCAACAATCGCCTTGCATAATCTCTCGAAGGAATTAGACCAAGATGATGAGTTTCATACTTGTCTTTGATTTGATTGATCACAAGGCTGAGTCTCCATATATATCAAGGATCTTGATCCTCAAGTCGATGGCTTCTTCAATACCCATGATGCATGCTTCATATTCTGCTATGTTGTTGGTGCAATCAAATAGCAATCGCGGAAAATGGTATATGAGAACCTTGGAGTGATGATGATCGCCCCAATTCCATTGCTAAAACATTTACAGCCCATCAAGACTAGGCCCCATCCGATTCTCGATCCGTCCTTCTCCGTAGCGGTTCGTCACAATCTTTCATCTTCAAGTACATAACATCCTCGTCTGGGAAATCAAACTTGAGAGATTGGTATTTGAGCGGCCGATAAGCCAAGTGATCGGCGAGAATGCTTCCTTTAACCGCTCGAAAGCGGTATTGATGTCATACTCGATAGTAGCATCCGCCATCGAGCGATTCTCCTTAAGGCAGGCTTTTCAAAGACGACTTGATCGGATCCATTTTGGAGATTAACCAAGTCGTGTGATTGATCATGTATCGCGAAGACGCTTTGAAGTCCATACCAAAGCGCAACATGTTTTCTCGAGCATGGAGTAACGAGTTTCACAAAGTGAACTTCTTACTCGTAGTAGATGGCATGCCTTCTTACCGTTTCGCCTTGTTGTCCAAGCACGCAGCCCATGGACTCTTCTAGTACGGTAAGGTATATGATCAATGGTCTTCCTTCCATCGAGGGATCAAGATTGGTGGTTCCGACAGTATTCTTTGATACCGAATGCTTTTGGCAATCTTCGTCCACACTACCTTTGATCTTTGCAGAAGTTTGAATATCGCCCACTGTGTAGCAATATCCGAGAGATAACCGAGATGTAATTCAACCGTCCAAGAAATCCTCTTACTTGCTTTTCCGTATGTGGTGTAGGCATTTCTTGAATAGCCTTGACTTTGTCGTGGTCAACTTCAATTCCTTTTGACCGACAATGAAACCTAGGAGTTTTCCTGACTTACCCCAAAGGTACATTTGTTAGATTCAAAGCGGAGCTGAAATTTCCTTAGTCGTTGAAACATTTTAAGAGATAGTCTATATGCTCTTCTTCCGTGTCGACTTTGCTATCATATCATCCACGAGACTTCGATCTCTTTATGCATCATGTCATGGAAGAGAGTAGTCATCGCCTCCGTAAGTTACCGCATTCTTTAATCCAAATGGCATTACCTTGTAGCAAAAAGTGCCCCATGGCGTGATAAAAGATGTCTTTCCATGTCTTCGGAGCCATTCGATCCGATTATAACCGAGAAACCATCCATGAAGGAAAAGACGTTGAATTTGGCAAGATTATCCACTAGCATGTCGATATGCGGAAGTGGGAAATCGCTTTGACTAGCTTTGTTCGATCTCGTAGTCAACACACATTCGACCTTTCCATCTTTCTTGGATACAGTACTATGTTGGCTAGCCATTGGGGATATTCGTAGTGATAAGGAAACCAACGAGTGCTTTTGAACTTTTTTTTTTCTCTCACCATCTCGGATGCACTCTCTCGCTTTTGTTAATGGCGGACATTCGGTTTTAACGGCAAGTGATGCTCTACTATGCCGGTATCCAAACCGGCATGTCTGGTAGGACCAAGCAAACACATCAACGTATTCTTTGAGAAGACTTATCGCTTGCTTTTGACACGCTGTTGAGTGAAGTCTGATATTTACTTTTTTGCCTTCCTCGTAACCCAAGTTGATTGCTTCTAGAGGTTCTTTATGAGGTGAATGATCCTTTCCTCGTGCCTTAGCAACCTAGAAATTTCATCCGGATCTCTTCTTCAATTTCTTCCTTAGTGACTTCGCAGGTATTTCAAGTTGAGAGAACGAGTTACCGCTTTCAATGGATTTGTCCATTTGTTTAATCTGCATGTTTTGATTTTATTTTGATTAAAGAAAGTTTTATCATCATTTTTTTTTGAAAGTGTTGCAGATTAATTTTCATTATGATTTTTTTGAAGATCTTTTTTTTTTTTTACCGTGTTTTTAGGATTATCATTTTAAAAGGGTAAAATGAAAATAAACACAAAGTGTGGAAACAAAACAACGATTTTATTTATGTTTCACAAGATGAACAGGCCCTAAAATACAAACTCATTTGTCTTGGGCAAGACAAAGAGAAATTATTTAAAAGCTAAACCCTATAAACATCTCTTCGCTTGGGCAAAGCGAGAGTTCAAAACAAAAAGCAAAGATAAACTACTTAGAGCTATGAACATTAGTCTTAACTTCAACAGTTTCCAATAGTGACGAACTCCTTGGAAGTCGAGGTACTAATTTTCCGCTTGGTTTAACCTTGAGTAAACTTTGATTGGTCTGAAAGGTGCTTTGAAGACTCGACGATGGCCTTTGCCTTTGGTGCCTAAAGCGATCTTCTTGATTAACAGATCGAAGTATGAGAGATAGCCTTTGTACTTCCTGTTGATCTTTGTGTTGAATATCGGGATGTTCCTTCCACCGGAGTGAAGAGACTCGTTGTCGACACTTTCGCATCGTATCCTCGAATCATACTTGATCTTCTGATCATGTTGATGTAGTGGTAACCGTGATCCGCTTGGTGAAATCCACGACGTGTTGAAACAGAGATCTTCATTTGGGACCTCGATCCGTTGATTAGTTTGAGAAGACGAGTATTCCTCTTCCGATTGACTAGGGTAGTCAAAGTCATCACCCCATCCCGTGGGTTGGATATCTTCAATCCAGATTTTTGAGCTCGAGTATTTCACCATGTAGTCGATTTGCCACTTGGTTCTCCCAAGGTATCCCAAACTTCAGCAGGACTCGGATTTTCATGTTGCCGCAAGGACATGTCTTTGAATTGATCGGTGCGTTAAAACAAGGGATCAACGCTTACTCGGATTTTCCGAGTTGATATCCGAGACTAAAAGCTCATGCGGAAAATGCCCTATTGTATTTACGCCATGGTCATCTCGTTTCAGAGATTTGCAAATCACCAATGTCTAACAAATGCTGAATATCGCTCTTATGGTGGGACATCCATGGATATTCTTGGAATATATATGCATAATCATGCTTAGTGAAGGTGCTCATGGTAATCAGTATGTTCATGAAGATGCACTAAGTTTCCTTTGACTAAGTTTACATCTCGTGACAAGGTACCGTCTGTATTCCTTAGCATTAGATTCACCGAGTGTCCACTATGACGGAAGTGGATTGGCTTGCACATTCGGACTCGTATTTAAAGGAAAGAAGATTAGCCTTCACTAATCTCATTTCGCCCAATGCTATGCAATGCTCAAGGTCATGGGTGCCCTTGGTGAAAAGGGCAAGACATGTCGCTTTGTACCACCATGGTAGTTTTTCGTGGACCGGTGGTAACCTTGTCTCAGATTAGATTCCTTTCTATCAAGGTAAAGTTCGTACGCCATGGAATTGGGTCGAACCGAGTAACCCGAGGCGCACGGTTTTGGTTGTGAAACCGCCGAGCTGTCGAGGCTGTTGAGTTTGTTGATTTTGTTGAAATTGCGGAGCAATTCCTGGAATTGTGTTGACGGTGCTATGGCAGCCACTTGTCGTTGTTGAATGACATTCTGCGTGGTTTCTGGATACCATTCCTACGCTATGTTCTTTTTCCTTGGGAAACCGGTTCCAACTTTCTTGGTATTACTAGAAGATCCTACTTCCTTGGTTAGACGTCCCGTCCGAACCCTTCTTCTAGTCGCATTTCCATGCTTACCATTTCATTGAAGTCTCCGGAGCGCTTAGCGATCATTCGCTCATAGTAGAATGAGTTTAGAGTATTCAAGAATACCTTAGTCATCTCTTTTCTTCCAAGGGCGGGTTGACTGGGGCAATTTCCTCCATCGCGATATTCCTTGAATGTCTCTTCCTTTTGAGACATGGAGCGGAGTTGATCCCTATCGTGAGCCATATCCAAGTTGAATTTGTATTGCGGACAAGGCTTTACCTAAGTCGTTGAATGTTTGATATTCGTGTTGCCTAAACCCATGTACCACTTCAAAGGCACCGTGAGACTATCCCGAAGTAATGAATTAACAAATGATGATCCTCATTGTACGTAGACATTTTCCTAGCATACATTGTAAGATGACTCTGAGGACAAGAATTCCCTTTGTACTTTTCAAAATCCGGGATTTTGAATTTCGCAGGTATTTTTACACGAGGGACTAAGCAGAGATCCTGGGCGCTTTTCCCAAACAATTCTTTCCCTTGAATCGTTTTTATCTCAAGCTGCATTTTGAGGAGTTGTTCCTGGAGATTTTCCATTGAACCACGAGCGCTCGGTTATTTCGGAGTGTGATGAACTTCTTCGTCTGTGGTAGTGTGCACTACGGAAGCTGAGTTCAACATAATCGGTTGAGAAACCGACATTGTTACTTGTGGAAAAGTTATTCCACGCTGTGAAGTAGCGTTTTGCTGCAAAGTAGGTATTTCAAGCGAGGTTGTTTGAGAAGTCGGTTCCAATGCCGGGTTAAAAGGCATTCCCATGGATAGCCCTCGGCATGCCGAAGGTGAACTACCGATCGCGACAAATGAAACGGAGTAGTAGTATCCTCTGAAGTTGCTATTTGGTTATGACCGCCGATGTCGCTTGTTGACTTTTGGCAAGCGAGTTGACCAAAGATGTGAGTCTCTCCACTTCTTCTTGTAGCGTAGTTACAGATTACGGAGTTCAACGCTTTCTTGCTCAAAATTCTCCATTACTTTTCTTCTTTTGCTCGTATCGACGTTCGAGTTGGGCGGACGCAATGAGAAACTCTAAGACGCGATACTTGACAATTTTTCTATCTCGAAAAGTGACAGTTCAAAACTGAATGATTAGACTCTAGATGGTAGACTTAAATGCAAAGTATGATGCATGAATATGATTGTAAAGAAAAGAAATTTCCAAAGAATTTACGCTAAACGAGATATTTCGCAAATATTTGGATGGAAAACACAAATTTTATTGATTAATGAAGGAAGATTACAACAATTGTTTTTGTTGGAGCATTGCTCACACAAATGATACAATAAATGATAAAATTACAAACTAAATTAAACTAATTAAACATCTTCGCGGATGACGATCCAAAGGCTTGATGCGCTTGCCTGTGATTTCCTTCCCATAGTGAGCTTTTAGTTTGGCTTTCTGCTTTTAGCTTGCTAATGACTCTCTTCCACTGTTGGGAGCGGGCTTGCTGGTTGTCATTTTCGAGCTTTCTTTTCCTTCCTTGACGATTTGGATGGCGTTATCCTTCTGGCGAATCTTCTCATCTTTCTCCATGAGCCATTCATCCTGGAAGTAGAGCGTCTTTTCATGATCTTTGACTTGCTTCTTGAGCTTCTCATTCTCAAGGTTAGTCTTAAGGAATTTGCTTTCCAAAGCTTCCTTCTCAAACCTTATCTTGGTCAAGGCTTCTTGGTATTCTCCCACTTCAACGGGAAAATTTGTCGATTTGGAAGCGACTGAGAACATGGGATCCTCATAAGCGTAAGGCATTCGAAATTCCTTCGCTCTTTTCTTTATCCAAGAAGTGTAGGTTTCCATGGCTACACAATTCTTTGCCTTACCTTTTCCTTTCTTTCGGATGTGATGCCAAGCTTTGATCATCCTAGCCTTCAATCCTTGGGAATCCTCTCCTTCATGATAGAAGTAGCTTTCTACTGTAAAACCGGGAGGTTTACCAGAATTTGCGTATCCGAGCTGACGTTTTGCTAGGAATGGGTTGTAGTTGATTCCTCCTTTCGTACCAATGAGAGGTACGTTGGCAAATTCTCCACAGCTCTCAATGATTTCCATCTCATTGTTTGCCAAGGTATACCAATGGATATCGCCTTGTAAGAGACATGAGTCTTCGGACCAATGCCACTAGTCTTTGTTTTCGCGGAAGATAGGAGATTTAGGCAGGTGTGAGGTAATCCATTTGAAAAACAGAGGTACACAACACACGATAGTTCCGTCTCCTTGACGATTCCTATGATGAATAGAGACGACGTGTCACCAAGGTGGGAACAGGATTTCAATCGTAAAGATCCTTATGGCGTTGATATCAATGAAATTTGGGACGTTGGGAAACAACACCAATCCATAGAGGAGTAAAGCTAAAATAGCTTCAAAGGCTACCATACTACCGGCCAGAGAATTTGAGAGCCTTCTCCATTAGGAACTTTGAGGTCAGTCCTAAGAGTTTTCCTCTCGTAGTTAGGTTTTGTCTATCTCGTGTTTTTAAATTAGTCATTGTTGCAATGACTTGTGACTTAGGAATGGCTTCCAAACCATTGAAAGGCACTTTGTCCGACATCGAGATTCCTAGGATATGCGATACTCTTCCAAAGTAGGCATCAACCGATAATCGTGGAAAGTGAAACAATGATAGATCGGATCGTAGAACTGAACGAAAGTTTTGAGAAGTCCTTCATCGACGTTAGCGCTCAAAAGAGTTAAAAGAGTTCCATAGCTCAAACCGAGGGATCTTCTACCAAGGATGCTAACTCTTTCAACTTTCCTACGCCAGAATCCTAAACTGTATTTTGGTGAATCTTCCTCCGACGTCCATCACTCTAACCTAAAATATTTTACAAAGAAAACATCTCTAAATTCTTTGGAAATGGAGAGAAAATGAAGTTTTTTTGTTTTATGAATGAATGAATGAATGCATGAATGCAACAAACATGGTTAGTAGTTATACACACGGTCAAGCGCTCAAGTCACGAGCATGAAGCCAACGATAAGAATCAACGGGTTAAGTTCTAAGGGCTTATTCATCCGTGAATCGGGTTCTACGATAATACAGCTCAACACTCCCTTCAAAACATTATTGGATTTGGTGAATACCGATGGTCCAATAATATTTTCAAGAGAAACTCGCCGATCGTAGTATCGCATGACAATTACTCTAGGCTTACACCGAATAATCTCTCGCACTACATCCTAATGGCGTGATGGTTTATGTGTTCTACACCACTCACTTCTTAAGTTCTCCAAAATACATCTTCGCAATTACTTGCTTAAACACAATACCCTCAAGACAACCTCCATCGCTGGAAATATTAACTTCGAAAGCATTGAACGCTCACGATAATACCTCCACCTAGATCTTAAAATGTTTCTTAAACCGGTTAGGATTTCTTTCCATCAAGTGAAATCGCAAACACACAATAAAGAAAACAGATATATGCAAAATATGAAAAGCTTATCCCTTTCTTTTCTTTTGAAAACAAAAAGCTTGGTGCTCGGACGAGTAACGCGCTTCTTTTTGAAAAATCAAAGTTTCAGCGTACCCCCAGAGTCGCCATTTTTCCCTGTCGTAAAAGGTGACGCGCCATGAGGATGCGAACGTGAGTTCGGATCTTCCGCTACGTAACGATTTAAATCTTTTGATTTGTTTATAAAGATGCCGCGAGCATCAAGCTTTATTATTTTCAACACAAGAAAGATGATTTAATGATTATGAAAAGGGGAAAGTGAAATACCCTCAATTGATATTGATATGAACGACTAGCGCAAACTAGACATAACGCATCGGGAGATTCGAGTAAGGGGATTGTTATATAAAGGAATGATGGAGCATCCTAAATATATATGGTTATCCATAGCTTTTTATATATGAATATGTTTGATCTGTTGTGTGTTTTTTAATTTGCTATTTCTATGATTGGGAAAGTTTCTCCTTTGGATTTTAAGAAACAGTAGATTATGTGGGATTCTAGGTTTTGTTATTATTGTGCTCGCAAAGATCTATGGATCTTCTGCATACATATCCCTAGTGGGAATCGAGCATTTGTAGCTCGGATCTCTGTGGTTCTATGGTTTGTTTGGTCCGAGGGAGATAGAAATTTGCTCGGCAAGGATGAGACCTTGTGCTCACGTATTCTCAAAAGGATGTTGAGAAAGTCGAGCAATCGTAGTTCCCACTTATGCTAGTGGAAAGCAACGGATGTTAGTAAGAGATGCATAAATGTCATCTTAATGAAAAATGTATCTAATCTATTTCATCACATACATTTTTGAAAAGTTTGATTGATTAAAATCTTTCGTCGTAAGTATTAGGTGTTTTGCTTGAGTGTACAAGCGCTACCACTTACATGTTTAAGAAAGATGTTTGAAAAGATGATTGAATCTTTTAACGTAAGTATTAGGTGTTTTTCTTGAGTGTACAAGCGCTACCACTCATCGTTAATAGATGTTTTTGTTTG
Organism: Vicia sativa; assembly: GCA_021764765.1. Taxonomy (NCBI): domain Eukaryota; kingdom Viridiplantae; phylum Streptophyta; class Magnoliopsida; order Fabales; family Fabaceae; genus Vicia; species Vicia sativa. The sequence goes on from CM038793.1 coordinate 75,674,613, forward strand.
AAAATAGTTTGAAAAGTTTGAAAAGTTTTTGATGTGATGTGATAGATGAGATACTTCTTCCATAGAGATGATAAATGTCTAAATCTCTTAGGAGAAATTGATTGGATTAAAGGGATGCTTTTAAGAAGCCCATGGGTCCTTGTATTGTTAGCCCAAGAGGAGGCATTCCGAGGGTCATCGAGGGTCATCGAGGGTCCTTGTATGAAGCTCAAGAGGAAGCTATAGGTATGGCTGTTTTGGCTTGAAAGGGATTTCACCGAGAAATCATCCTTTGCTGAGTAAGAGTAATTTCACCGGGAAATTTTACTCTATGGGGAATTTTGAAAGTGATTTCACCGAGAAACCATCCTTTCAGGGTTCTATCTTAGCGCGGGTGATTCTTTGTATTGGAAGCCCAATAGGAGGCTGTTAAGAGATTTCCTGTCTCTTTCATTGTATGATGCCCAAGAGAAGGCTAAACTCAATGAGGAGTTCTTTTGAACGAAGCCCAAGAGGAGGCTGACTCAACAGGGGAGTGATGTCTTATATGAAGCCTAAGCGGAGGCTAACTCGTGGGAGAGTTTGTACAAAGCCCAAGAGAAGGCTGAACTCACTGGAGATAAAATATCTTGTATGAAGCCCAAGTGGAGGCTAAACTCATGATGGGGATGAGTTGTCTTGTATGAAGCCCAAGCGGAGGCTATATGTGGAACCTATTGGTTAGTCTAATTGTTATGTTATTATTAGACAGTTTGTATAAACAGTGTGTGTGTGTGATATGTATTCACGTGAGTTTATGAAGGAAATATAAACAATGCATGATGTTTATTTACGCAGCTTATGAAATATAAACAAGTGTCTGTGGAACGAACGCTTAAAACGAGCGTAACTTGATTATTCACAAGTTGAACTGTACAAGGAAATGAATATGTACACGAACGAGTTTTTATGTACGACAAAGATGGATGTACATAGGAGGGTTGGGACTTACATCAAGAGAGGCCCATTGATTTGAAAGCGCACAGGGATAATGCTCCTTTCAATACCAATGGTATTTAGTGTAAAATGTACAGATGGAACAAAAATTGATTGAAGTTTATCTAAAAGTATTTTCCAAAAGAAAGAGTATCTGTATTATGTACAGATAAAAGTTTTGAGAAAGAAGTATCTGTGTTATGTACAGATAAAAAGTTTGTTTTTTTTGAAATATCTGTGTTATGTACAGATAAAAAGTTTGATATGTACAAAGAAATATTATGTACATAGAAGAATGTTATGGGACTTACACCGTGATGGAGGCCCATTGGTTTAAAAGAAATCTTGCTCAGGAGAAACCTTCCTTTAGAACCAATGGTTTCAGCGCATAGACAAACGAATGAAAACAAATGAAAGAGATTTGTTTATGTTTGAATATTGACAAAGATGTTTTGAATATGTACAAATAAAGCTAAGTATGTACATAAAGGGTTGGGACTTACACCATAAGGGAGGCCCATGATCGATCGAGAAATTCGAGAAGAAACGAATTGCTTTATCGCTTTTAAATCGGATCGATCATGGTAAAAGATGCAAGTTTGATGAAATGTTTTGAAAAATGATTTGAAAATGTTTTTGAGAATGGTTTGAAATGTTAAGTTGATTTGTGAAAGGTTTTTGAAAAAATCGGAAGTCGAAAACTTGAAAAATTCACCTTTTAAGGAGGTTTAAAAACAGTTTAACGTCGTTTTCGGCTCGATTAAAATTTAATCGATGAAAATATTTTTGGATTTTTTGACATAATCATAAAATATATATATTAAATGACAAGTGTGCAAAAAATCATCTCAAAATGAGAAGTTTTGATTGGTTAAAAAAATTGTTGAAGTTTGAAGAAAAAATATGAAAATATGAAGAGTTTTGTAAAAGAATGGTCTTGAGAGGGATTGAACCCATGACCATTGGGTGGGGCACGCGAGAACCTTAAGAGCAAGCTGGACCAACCGAGCCAGCGTTTGAAATGTTAGTGGACCCACGTGTTGATATGGTATTGGAAAGTTTTGAAGAAAACATGAAAATTGAAAACTTTGTAAAAGAATGGTCTTTGGTTTTGAACCCATGACCATGAGGTGATACGTGTCACAAAGCCTTAAAGGCAAGCCATGAACCACGAGCCAAACGCTTTGAGTTGTTAGTGGATTAAAACACGCGTTAATATTATATTGGTTAATTTGAAAATTTGAAAATCAAGAACATCAAGAACACGCAATTTTCGGGCTTGTGTTTGATTTTCAGAATCACGAATTCTTGCTCAAATCCTTATTTCTCAACCAAATTGAATGAAACAAAAGCCAAACTTGATCGATTTCTCATCACGAACATGGAGATGCTTGTTAATTTCATTTATATTTAGCTCAGAATGATTTAGGTTTGAAGAACACGTATGAACCCTAAACTGAAAAATCTAAATTAAATGATGTATGTTGAATGATTGTTTGATTTTATTGAGGGCTATTGATCGTTTTTAGTGCAGAAAGAGATTGGCCGTGAGTTTTTCTTAAATGGTGCAAGGAATATGGAGTTTGAAGTTCGTATGGATACCTGGAAAAGTGAAGATCGAAACCTGTTCTAGAGCACTTCCAGTTGTTGTTTCTTGATCCTTAGAGCACCATGCATGTGAGGATCGTGTATGAATGATCTCGCACATCATGAGCATGCTTGAATGTCTCCACCAAGTCGACCTGCATCTATGACAAATGAACTGAAATCGATGTAAAACATTATGATTGTTGCTCTTGTTTTGAATCAACTCCATGATGCATATGGATTGTGTTAGGATGCTCACAACTCAAAGAAAACAAGCCTAAGTCCAAATTCGATTGCTTATGGCGCTTGGAAAGTTTGGAAAATTGAAAATGGAAATCTGATTTTACTTGCTTTTAGTTTGATTTTAAGCTTGCAACATGTTCCATAGTGATTCTGAAACACATTGGACACCAAAACTTATCATGTTTTCAATTGATTTTCAAAAATGCTATGTTTGGCAAAATAACATGAATTGCTTAATTTTCAAGAAAGTGGAAAAGCATGGATTTGTGTATTGATTTTGGTGTTGATTTCTCTTGAATTGATAGCTATTTATAGGCAAGAGGTCTGAAAAGATTAGGCAAGGAAGTACAAGCCATTTGGTGAATCAAAGTTTGCTTAAGGGGTAAGAATGGTATTTGTCACAAAAGGAAGTTTCCTTTTTTCACCATGTGCTCAATTTTACTTTGATCCTATCTCATTCCAATTATTACTTCCAAGCTGATGTTTATCAGTTCAATCAATCCATTTGGCAAGGTTGCAAGTGGTTTAAGTGAAAAAACACAAAATGACCTATAATTTGAAGTTGTGAACTTTGAAATTTAAGTTTCATGGAACCTTTGGTTTCAATTTCAAAAACATAGCTAGCCTCCATGGATTTTGAAGTTCTTGGACATTTTGGAAAGATTTTCCCATGATCTACAACTTTCATGTTTTGAGTTTTTCAAATTCCAATTGGAACTAGGTGAAAAATGGCTTGAAGTTTGAAAATGTGAAATTTCAACACTTAGAAATTTTTCTAAGTTATAGAAATTTTGACTTTTGTTGACTTTTCCAAATTCTTTGATTTTGATGATCATGATGGATCATTTGAAGTATTTTGATGATTGAAAAGTTTTGTTTTGAAAATTTGACCAAAAGTCAAAGTTTGACTTTTCTCGGCAGATGAAATTTCATCGACGCTTCTAAAATTGATCGATGAAGTCCGTGAATTTCGTGATGATTTGAATCCGTAAATTAGGTCAAGAGGTTATATCTAAGATATGATGACCAATCTCATCCAAAAAGTCATCCACGCTCAAAGTCGAGAATTCTCTTGCCCGATCAAAACCCTAATTGGTCGATCCTCGATCGATCGTGAGAGAATTTTGTTATCCGATGATCGGGGTTGATATTTTGATCAAGATAGATCAAATGAGATGAAAAAATCTCAAACCCTAATTGGTTAGCTCTTGAATCGATGAAAATCGATGAAACCCTAATTTTGACTCGTGAATGCTATACCCGACACGTCGTCGAATGTTAGCTATGAAATGATGCACATATATGGTGGTATATTAGGTCAAAAATTGGGGTATGACAGTCCTGTATCAGTATTTTCTGCAACTTTTGACAGCATTTTGTATTCTTTATCATTTCCAAACTTACTAATACGAATTGGGACATTAGGAACACCATTTCATAAATCATTTCACACCATTATAACATCACACAACATGGTTTATTCATCCCTATCAATTATTTGACATACTAATGATCCTAATTCCAAACACCGACACAAAATAGGGTTTATTCCTATAACTTATAATCATCAAAATTCAAACTTCCTAACATACCCAATTATCCCTATGATTCCCAAAACCCATAAAACATATTAACCGAACGAAATCACCCCTTACCTCGCGATGATTCTTGATTTCCTCTCGGCGTCGGCTTTTCCTCTCTTCTCTTCTTTCTCCAATTCTACGTAAAATGACTTTTCTCCCAAAAAAAACTATTTTTCCTTTCCTTTTTATGTTCCTTCTAATGTTCCTTTATTTATTCCAATAAAATAAAATAATAATTATTAGTAAAGTAGAGTAATTTACTCCTCATACTCACTAATTACTCTGCACACCTCCAATCCTTCTTTATTAAATGATCCAATTAATCCAAATAAAATTAATACTTAAGACTTCAATTAATTAAATAATTAAATTCTCACTTATTTAATATTTGAATTAAATCGGGGTGTCACAGGATACATGGGCGTCACATTTACCCCGCATCGGGTCAAGTACCCGTGAAAGGAAGGTTGTTACAGTATGTGGTGAAGAGGAATATATGGTCAGTCATCTATAGTCATTCGGATACCTCGAAGTGAAGGGTGAATTCTACGAGACTCCCTGTCAAGCTTTTGAAACAATTCCCAGAGTCACGCCTGTCGACTCTCCTGTCACTCCTGAAGTTGCTAAAGTTCCGCCTAGGATGGCCTCGCTAAAGGATGCTCAAGCTGCTGTTGAACAAGGAAGTAGTACTATTTGGGGTCAGCTCCCTGATCTTCCTTTCAAATCTGACAAGACTGGTTTAGGCTCCACCATCAGAGGTCAGAAGATGATACGCCACGAACGTGCCGGCCAACTTCCTTTCCGCATCAGCCAGAGTGGAATCCATGCTATAGAAGACGACGACAACGACTTCGACATCAGCAAGTGGATCTTCCCAACTCCTGACAACGGACTCAGCAATTGGAAGACTGAAGACGTCATACCAATCTCCATTAGACAGGAGTAATTGCTTTTGTTTTTGTTTTGCTTTTCGTATTTTCTATGTTTTGAACAATAAACTCTAAAGCCTAGTGCCTTACCCGGGGCATCGTGGCTCGTTTGTGAGGGTTATTATCTGTCATTTGCATATTTTCATTCAATAAAATCGTTGGACTTTTGCATTAATTATTGCTTTCTTTCTTTTACTTTATCACCCCTTCAAAAAGCTATGTGTTTCTTACACACACCCACGTGATACACGCGTAATCACTCAATCTCGTTGATAACCTATGCTATTGTTAAATATGACTTCGATAATCCGATCTACCAAGCCAAGACGAAAGTGGGGAGGATTGTGAAGTGCCAGGAGAACTTATCGATCTGCACAAGAAGAAGAACGAGTTATACCCACACGAAGAGGTTGAGGTTGTGAATTGGGAATCATGAGGATGAAAAGAGATCAAGATGGGAGCGGGTCTTGAGAACAGTGTCAAAGAAAGAATGGTTCAGATGCTACGAGACTATATTGAGGTTTTTGCTTGGTCATATGAAGACATGCCAGGTTTAGACATTGATATTGTGGTACACCGATTGTCGACAAAAGAAGGTTTTTCCGTGAAATGAAGGTTCGCGATGCGTCCCGAGATGTCGAGAAAATCAAAGCCGAAGTTATGAAACAATTCAACACCGGTTTCTTAGCTGTTACTTCATATCCACAATGGGTTGCGAATATGGTGCATGTGCCTAAGAAGGATGGTAAAGTACGAATGTGTGTGGATTACAGAGATCTGAACAAAGCGAGTCCGAAAGACGATTTCCCACTTCCTCATATTGATGTTCTGGTTGACAACACCGCCAAGATAAGGTTTTCTCCTTCATGGATGGTTTCTCTGGTTACAATCAGATCAAAATGGCTCCTGAAGACATGGAGAAGACTACTTTCGTTACACAGTGGGGCACTTTCTGTTACAAGCTTATGCCGTTCGGACTGAAGAACGCAGATGCCACTTATCAGCGTGCTATGGTGACATTATTTCATGACATGATTCATCACGAGACAGAGGACTACGTCGACGACATGATAGCTCGATCACAAACTGAAGAAGAACATCCTGATCATTTGCAGAAACTGTTTGATAGGTTGAAGAAGTATAGACTGAGACTTAATCCTAACAAGTGCACCTTTGGAGTCAGATTCGGTAAACTCCTAGGGTTTGTTGTCAGCGGTAAAGGTATTGAGGTTGACCCCGCCAAGGTTAAGGCTATTCAAGAAATGCTAGCTCCCCGCACCGAGAAGGAAGTGAGAGGTTTCTTGGGCCGATTGAATTACATTGCCAGATTCATTGCACATTTGACTGCTACTTGTGAGCCAATCTTCAAGTTACTTAAGAAAGATCAAGTAGTAGAATGGAACGAAGATTGCCAGATCGCTTTTGACAAAATCAAGGAGTACCTACAGAATCCTCCTATCTTGATGCCGCCCGCCGAAGGAAGACCTCTTATCATGTACTTGACAGTGTTAGAGAACTCAATGGGTGTGTGTTGGCAGATGACGAGTCCGTTGAAAAGAGCATGCAATATACTACCTTAGCAAAAGTTTACCGATCGTGAGACAAGATACTCACAACTTGAGAAAACTTGCAACGCTTGGCTTGGCTGCTCGCCGACTAAGACAGATATGTTGACTCACACTACCTTGTTGATTTCCAAGATGGATCCGATAAAATACATATTTGAGAAACCACTTTCTCCGAAGAATAGCAAGATGGCAAATGATCTTGACCGAATATGACATCCAGACACTTCTCGAAAACGATCAAAGGGAGTGTAGCCGATCATTTGGCTCATCAAGTCGTAGATGACTATCCTATGCGTTCAATTTCCGATGTAGATGTCTTACTAGTTATGATTAGAAGAACCGGCCCGGACGAAGGACCGAACAAGGATCCCGATGGACCATGGTCTTTGATGGAGCCTCAAACGCACTTGGCAATGGCATTGGCGCCATCATTACATCCCCGCAGGGCATACGCCTTTCACCGCGAACTGTTTCATTGCACTAACAACATGGCCGAATACGGCGTGCATCATGGGTATCAAAGTCGCTATTGACTTAAGAATCAAGTTCTTGCAAGTGTATGGAGACTCACTTTGGTGATCACGATTAAGGCGAGGGATCAAGCATCCGAATCTTATTCCGTATCGAGAGCATGTTCTAAGTTTGATCCCCTACTTCGAAGAGATTACTTTTGATCATATTCCACGAGAAGAGAATCAGTTGGCATACGCGTTGGCTACTATGTCGTCTATGTTCAAGGTTAGATGGGACAATGAGGCTCCCCAGATCATCATCGAGAGGTTTGACGAAACAGCGTATTGTTATGAGCTTGATACAGAAGATAAACCTTGGTACTACGACGTGAAGAGGTATCTTGAGACTCAAGAATATCCCGCAGGGGCATCTCTCAACGATAAGATGTTCTTGAGAAGATTTGCGTCTAAATTCTTCCTCAGCAACGACATCTTATACAAGCGCAATCATGACTTGTGCTTACTCCGCTGTGTAGACCGGAAAATAGCAGAACGTATCATGGAAGAGTTACACGCGCATTTGGTACCCACTCCGTGGACACACCATGGCTAAGAAGATTTTGAGAACAGTTACTATTGGTCCACCATGGAAGTCGATTGTCACCGCTTACGCTCGATCTTGTCACAAATGCCGATATATGCGACAAAGTGCACGCACCTCCGTACCTCGAATGTTCTAACCCTTGGCCTTTTGCAATGTGGGGCATTGACATGATCGGAGAAATTAAGCCCACACTTCCAACGGACATCGTTTCATCCTTGTGGCAATTGACTATTTCACCAAATGGGTAGAAGACCTCGTTTGCATCTGTTACCAAGAATGTTGTGGCTCGACTCATCAAACATAATCTTATCTCGATATGGCACTCCGAAAGGATTATCATAGATAATGGCTCCAATCTCAACAATAAGTTGATCATCGAACTCTGCACGCAGTTCAAGATCAAGCATCACAACTCTTCTCCTTATCGACCACAGATGAATGGCGCAGTGGAAGCCGCCAACAAAAACATTAAGAAGATTATACAGAAAATGACAGTGACTTACAAAGATTGGCATGAGATGTTACCATTCTCTTCATGGTTATCGCACTACAAGACGAACATCACAGGCAACCCCTTCTCTCGTGTATGCGGAAGCAGTCCTACCCATCGAGGTTCGATTCCTCACCGAGTCCTCCAGGACGCAGAGTTAGGCGAAGACGATTGGATTCAGACTCGCCTTGACCAGATTAACTTGATTGATGAGAAGCGACTCGCATCTATCTGCCATGGACAGATCTATCAGAAACGAATGATCAGAGCATTTAACAAGAAAGTCAAGCACCGAGTCTACCAAGTCGGTGATCTAGTAGTCAAGTGCATCATTCTTCCACAAGGTGATCCCAGGGGAAATGGACTCCCACCTACGAGGGACCGTTTGTAGTCAAGATAGTATTTTCCGGCGGAGCTATGATACTTAGCACCATGGATGGTGAAGACTTCCCACACCCTGTGAACGCAGACATAGTCAAAAAATACTACGCATGAAAGAGACCCGCTAGGTCGACGGACCTAAGCAAAAAATAAGGGCATCCTGGCAAACCAAAAGGGTTCGGGCAAAAGTTAAGGATATATACAAAACAGGTACACCCGGCAAGTCGAAAACCTGAAAAGGCAGCTTGGGCAAAAAAGGGTATCCCGGTAGACTGAAAACCCAAAAGGGCGGTCTAGGCAAAAGTTAGGGATTTAAGCGTATGACTATGTCTCGTCCAGATCACCTATCTACAGACTACTATCAGCATTCAAGATTCAAATGGCGACAATCAGTCTACTCACTTTCTACTGACAGCAAGGAGATGAGATAGTTGAAATATATGAGTACTAGCATAGTTGGAACTTAACGAGATTGTTTCCGCATAACTTTTTACCTTTCTTGTGTACAAACTACTTGGCCATACGCCACCTTTCAAATAAATACAAGTTCTTTCTTTACAATTTTTGCTGTTGTTGTTTGCATAAAGTCCAACATTTGCTTTGAATGATTATATGCATCTAACAATAAAAATCTATTCACAAACATGCGAAAAGTGAACATACGAAAGTAATTGCTACAGGCTCTAGGAATTGAGATGACGACGAAAGTCACCAATGCATTTCCCCCACAGAGCATGATCCCCACAGAGATGTCACTCACCACAAAACCTTCCCCAGCAAAGAAGAGGAGGACCCCCAAGCAGTGATTCCACTCAACTTAATCGGGCCACACCCATCTTCGAGCAATAACATTTCACCCCAAGGCGAGGTATTTGTCCCCAACAAGGTATCTCTCAACATTCCCCTTTTCCCCGACAGCAGCAGTATCCAGACTTGAAACTTGGTCAGGTAGTGCACCGGAGGAAACCTACATCCTTTTTCCCCAGCTAGAGATTACAACGGGCCCCCAGATCCTTCTAACCCGGTCTCTCAGCAACTATCAAACACTCTCCAGCAGGATTTACACGCAAGATCCCCAGCAGAGTACCTCCCAGACTCTCCCCAGCAGGGTCTATGTATGAGATCCTCAACAACGTGTTTCTTGATCTCTACCATCCTCAACAATATCTAGGCCCAAGACTTGGTCAGATAGTGCACCGGAGGAATCAAAGTTTTTTTCTTTCTTCTCAGGGTTTCCGTCCCCAAACAGAAGTCAGAAATCCTCCAAGCAGAACATTCGCATCTTCTTCAAGATGGATATGTTTTGAAATACCACAACATCTATCATTCATACATTTCTCATATATGCATATGTCATTCATACACATCGTCATGCATCATTCCTTGCATAAGACTAACAATATTCTATCAAAGTTTCTCTTGTTTTCTCCAAAACAGGTGAAAAATCACTTCTGACGCAAACTGGTCCAAGATTAATACCCGAATCCAGACGGGAGAACTATCGGAAAGACCACCCCTAGTTGTCCTCCGACAACTGGTCCAGGATTAAGACCCGAATCCAGATGGGAAAACTATCCGAACGACCGCCCTTTTCGTCCTCCGACAACAGATCCGTGATTAATAGAATCCGACGGAAAACTATTCGAACGATCACAAGTTATCCTCCGATAGCAGTGGATCAATACCGATGCACAACAGGAAGCTATCCACATTTTTGCCAAATACTACCCCCCAGAGTAGTCGGCACGAAGAACTATTCTAACTCATTCTCATTATCAACAAGAATTATGAGTGCGTGACGACTAATTGCCTTGGATGGCATCTTAAGCCCATCTCCGACTACTTGTCAACAGCTCTCCACCTATCGTGCATATTTGGTTAAAACCAATACAAACCAATAACTTCATTCAAAGATGAGCACGAAGTCTAACGACGACTCCTCCGGATGGCATCTTAAGCCCATCCCTTTCACTTCCGAAACATCTACAGAGCCCGCGCCTCAAGACCGACCTTCCGGATGGCATCATAAGCCCATCCCCGTCAATTCTCCTATCAACAATCCCAAGTCTAGCCTGCGACTCATTCCCCAGCGAAGTCTCCAGCTTCTCCAAATGGCATCTATAAGCCCATTCCCGCATCATCAACCAACCGCGAGTGCAAATTTTCAGGTGTACTCGAGTGTTCAATCATCTTCTACCTCCAGGTCACGAAAGGCGAACATGCCAATCTAACCCTTCCGGTACAAGAAGATTGAACAGGGGAAGCTGTCATACCCCAAAATTTTCCCTCCATCTTCTCAAGATATTTCATACCTCCATACTCAAGGATTCTTCAAGGGTTGATCAGACAAACCCTCTCCTAGACAATCAACCCAAACTAGGGTTTGAAATTTCTCAAATCAAGATGGACTTCCAACATCTCTAATGGTCTTCATGCCTCCTCATATGCTTCAAAGATTCTCCATGTCAAGTTTCAAGCCTCACAAGTCAAGTTTCCTCAGACAATTGCTCAGATGGTTGAAAATCAGTTGTATTGGACAAAAAGTCAACTGTGGTCAATATACAGTCAAAATTCATAATTTTTGGTCAACATCCTCATTTTGAAGTTAAATTCATCATTTGATCAAGGGTTGATCATGATTCATCAAGAAAACTCAAGATTTGCTCCAAAGTCAAACTTTCTAAATTAGGGTTTCTTAGTGAAAAGTCAACCAAACTTTGACTGGGCATAAATTCTTCATACTTTCTCAAAAAATTTTCCACCACCTCTTGTTTTGAAGGAAATGCAATTCTCTACAACTTCATGTCTCACAAGAATGTTCAAAAAATGCTTCATTTGGAAGGTATGGATCAAAACATTACAGGTCCTTTTCAAAGTCAACAAATAGTCAACTTTTTGTTTTGAAGATATATTGAGCATGGAAACTCCAATTGAGATGAAACCAAAGAGGTTGGTTAGAGGACTCTTAGAGATTTCTAAAAAGTCCAAGAACACTCAAAAATATGGAAAATTGAGCAAGATACGCCATTCACAAGTTGGGCAATTTTGAAGAAATGCACAAAGAGAGATACTTGTAAAAATCAAAATTTTTGCAAATGGGCTTACTTTTTCTTCATCCAAACTTGTTCCTTATACAATTAGGAATATCCAAGCCCAATGCCACGAATTTTTATTTTATTTTTCTATTTAATTTGGATTTTATTCATTTAAATACAAATTAAATTCAAAAATAAGGTATAAAATCAAAATTAATTGCAAATTTGATTTTTCTCTCTTCCTTGAGATCCAAGCAACCCAATAAAGCCAGCAAATTTCGAAATTTGATTGGATATGGCAAGAATTTGATTGAAATTGATCAAAAAAGAGAAAATTTGATTTGATACAAAATCAAATATATTTTGCATTGATTGATGATTAATTCTTTCTCAAATCAGCTTCAATTCGATCTACTATATATATACAATACATGCCACATGAATTAGGGTAGAAAAATTGGCTGGAGAAACCCTATTCAAACTCAAAAAAACCGTGGGTTACAAGACACTTGCAGCCTTGTTTTTGCTTCAATTCAACCGATTCTAAGCCAGCCAATCGCTTCCTGGAGGTCCATTGATTCATTCCAGACCCTTACAGATCAAGAATCCATCAAGAATCACGAAATCAAACTCACGGTTTTGACACTTTTTCTTGAAATCGATTTCTGTTTTCCATGCATATCTAACATAATTTGAATGTTTGTCTGTGTTTGTGATGATATTTCGAAGCTATTTGAATCGTTCAATTGAGTTTTAAGTGCAGGAGTACCATGATGCCATTGTTAGGGTTTGAGAGCTCGAAATAGGGTTTCTCAAAATAGGCAAAATTAGGAGAAACTGGTGCCACCATCATGCTCGGAGGATGATTTCGAACCGATCCATGCCCTCAAAGCTAATTTATATTCCCTATTTCTTGAGTTTCAATTTTGCAGGGATATAGCTACGGAAATAATCCGTAGGTAAAGGCTATAGCAACGCCAGAAAAACATAGGTAAAGACCTGGGTTTTAAAATTTCAAAACGAGGAAGATGATGATTTGGCGCGAGTTCTAAGCAATCAGGAGGCGACAAACGTACACAAGTGATTCGCTCCGTTTTTCAAACAGTAGTGCACGCTGGCTCGGTTGGCAAAGGCGTGGCTTTGTGAAGACAGGGTCTTGAGTTCGATTCTCACCAGGACCATTTGTTTTTTCTTCTTTTTACAAACTAACATATTTCTTCTTATTTTCATATTTTTTATTTAATATTTCTCATGCATTTTAATTTATTTCAATAATTTTTATCATGCATTAAAAAACACCAAAAAATATTTTTCTTTTTGCATTATTTTCAGAAAATGTTTATTTAATTTATAAAATTAGAAACATTAATTCTGCATGCATATTTAATTTATTTGCTAATTTATCATTTAAATCACTTTTAATTAGTTTTTAATTATTAAATTATCTCCAAAAAATCCCAAAAAATTATTTTAGCATATTAATGTTATTTCCAGCATGAAATGTTTTTCTCATTTAAAAATTATTATTTTTGCTAACATTTTTCTCTTATTCAATTTCCTCGTATTTTCCGATTTCTCATCTTTTCACAGGTTATCTCGTTTCGGACGATTTCTCTTTATCGTTTTCTTTTTTTTTCAATTATATAATTGCTCATGGGATGTAATAGCTTAATTAGGGCTTTTATTTTCCGCATTTTAAATTATGTATCTGCCCCAAAGCCATGTAATAGCGTAGGATTTATCTTTCCGCACTTTATATTTCCGCAATTTAATTTCCGCATCCTATAAATTGCTAGTAATTAGGCGTGTATGGCAAGATAAAATTGAACATAGCTCACTCTAATTTTCAAGATAACATGAATCTGAAATCAACACACTCTTTTCACACATGCACCCCTTAGGGTAATTCTCTCCCGTTGCCTTACGAATACAAATGGTCATGTCCCTCGAACGTAGAGGTATTCTAGCACCGTTGCCTTCAAAACAAATCATCATAGTCCCTTCGATACAAAGATCATAAGACCCACGATGTCGCCTACGAATACATGATCTTGACCCTCGATTGTCGCTACGAAAATGATGATAGTCCTTCGAATGTGCTAGGATACTTCCTACAAGTTGCTTTCTATGACCATCCGATGTCCCTTCGAATGTCCCGCTTACATCCAACAAATAGAGTTACCTACCAACCAATGGTATGGATAGCGCTATTCTAAAGGAACGTAAAATAACACGAAAACGACGAATTCTGAGTAGGTAATAAGACTTTTAGTTGCTTGCTCTATCAAATACTTTTTCACACCTCACACTTTTTTCAAAGTTCAAACTCTTTTCAAAAACGAAACATTTCCGAACACTTTGTATACATTCCTACATGAATCATTACAAAGTCTAAGCGAAATGCATTTTCAAAACACTTTTGTCAAACAAACAGAAAGCACAATTTTAAAGTGATCTAAGAGCAACTAAGAGCCCGTAGATAACTACGGATGGAAAGGGGTGCTTTTACCTTCCCTTTTCATAACTTTCTCCCTTACTCAGAATCTAACGAAGGTCTTTTTCTGTACTTTTTACCTTCCCTTAATTGGATAAAAGAAAAGTCGGTGGCGACTCTTGCTATCCACACATTTGCGATACAAAATCCTACAAAGTCAGTTCATCCTGTTACAATGTGGACTTTATGTCAATTTTGATGAGCGATGATGATGTTTTAGTTGTGTTGTTTTATTGTCGAGTCACATACATTGCATTAGCGACGAGGGCTTTTATACCAAGCGACGAGCTTTTATGCCAAGCGACGATGGGATTTATGTCAAATGTTCCTAATTAGGGACAAAGCGACGGGTACCACATGCATAACATAGTCGTGTCTCATGGAGTCAGTTATGTTTATTTTTGAGTTGTTTGGCGTTGGGTTTTAATTGATGGATTATGTAGAATTGCGATGATATATGATGCTTTGTTTGGTGATGATCTTTATGATGAACATGAAATGAATATGACGTGATAATTTCATGATAACTATGCGATGAATATAAATGATGAGTTTTGCGATGATTTGACTTTGATGAAATGCTTAATGCAAATATGATGTGATGATGTTTGTGATGATGGGCTTTTATGCCAAAAGCGACGATGGGCTTTAGCCAATTTGTGATGATTTTGTTTATGTTGTGTTGTTATATTTGATTGGCCTGAAAACTATGGCAACCAGGACGGCCTTGATGGCAACCATGATGGGAGTTATACTCCAAAGTTTTGTTGCTTATGTTATTAGCATTGTTTGATGTTGTTGTTTATGATTGCCGTGTTGATTAATGACGTATTGACTTGTTATGATTTCATGGTGATGAGAGTTTATCTGTTGTTGTGATGATTTATGTCGATGAGGTTATGCCAATAAAGTGTTGATTATACACATTAGAATGACAATCAAAGTGAGTGAGATTTTGGATATGTGTTGGAATGCACTTATTAACCTATATCTTTTATGATTCCAAAACTATATATATATATATATATATATATATATATATATATATATATATATGTTTTCATACCTTTAATTATATGTTTTGGAGTATCTCACCCTTTACATGTTTTGTCGTTACCTTTATACTGGTAACATGCAGGTTATGAAGACGAAGATTATAGCTGCTATTAGTCGAGTCGGTGTCGCTCTAATACGTAGCACTCGTGGGGATTATTTATGTTGTCTTGTTGTTGTTCTTTTGTTGTTACTCCTTTTGTGAATAAGAATCATACTTTATGAAAATACGATTTGATGAGGAGGTTTAATAAAGAAGGTGTTTTGATTTCTAAGATTCAAATTATGAATTCCGAGGATGCTATGTATCCGAGATTAATACTTTAAAGCAAACTGTTTAAGGTGATTTGGTTTTGAAGGTGTGACGCCTCAGTATTGAATTCATGAAATTTTAAATTACTTTGATTTTACTTATAAAACCTTGGGTAATATTGGGGTGTTACAGGTACAACCTCCTTCTTCAACTACAGCTCTGACATCCTTCAGTGAGGCCAACTTCAGTGGGACCTTAAGAGTGACAGGAGAGTTGATAGGCATGACTCGTGGAACTACTTTGAAAGCTTGACAGAGAGTTTCGACAAATTCGCCTTCCATTTTGATGTATCAGAATGACTGTACATGGTTTACCATATATTCTTCTTCTCCGCATACTGTAACAATTTTCCCCTTCACTTGGTACTTCAACTTTTGATGCAGGGTAGAGGTGACAACGCCTGCCCCATGTATCCAAAGGCGTCCAAGCAGGCAAGAATAAGATGGGCGAATATGCATCACAAAGAAAGTAGAGTCAAAAGTCTGGGAACCCACCTTGATTGGCAGGTTGAGCTCTCTAAGTATTATTCTCTTCGAACCATGAAAAGCTCTTACGATTATGTCATTGGGTTTCATGACCACTTCTTCAGCATTAAGTCGGTCGAGGGCATTCTTCGGTAGTACATTCACCGCAGAGCC
This sequence comes from Vicia sativa, assembly GCA_021764765.1. NCBI lineage: Eukaryota > Viridiplantae > Streptophyta > Magnoliopsida > Fabales > Fabaceae > Vicia > Vicia sativa. The sequence goes on from CM038793.1 coordinate 75,690,937, forward strand.
GATATCCACCAATACGTGAGACAAGGTGGTGCCCTTACACCCTATAGAAATGTGCAAGGCTTTGTTGTGTTTCCTTCCGGCAGGAGTTAGATCAACATCAAAAAAATCTTAAACCATTGTCCACAGTCAAGCTAGCAATACAACTTTCGAATTGGTCAGCAGAAGTGTCTTGTGGTATATGATAATTCTTCAAAAACGTCATCAAGGCTTTAGCATGAGCCTCAGAGCATAATAACAAATCTAGCATGGAAATCTTGAATGGGGTTTGTCCCAACTGCTCCACAACATTGTTGTCGCTCTTCTTAATGATCTTCATAATTTCCTCCATTTCTTTCTTGGAGGAATCTTTATCAACTTCCTTTGGTACTTCTATCTGAGCAGGCTGAGTCACTTTATCTTTCCCTCGAGCTTCGGGAGTTCGCTCAATAGCAGGAATATGAACTGGTGTGGTAGTATCCTTTGGAGCTGATATATATGAAAAAAAACACTCCTTCGGTTCTGGTTACTTTGCTGGATCTGGTGATATTGTCAACATCAGGGCTTGTAGCTTCAACTTCAATGGTCAATGGTTCTTCCTTGACGCCATAATAGTAAACTTCGGCTCCATAATTCCAAGGTATAACTTTGTTAGAGGAATATGGAATTGGTCTGGGCGAGGTAATAATTAGAGGTGCCACTCTAGATGTGAGATCGGAAGAGGTGATCCTTATTGTGTTCACATCAGCGTATTCTTCTGGTTAGTCATCATCTCCCCATATGGTTTCCTTGATGTCTTCAATTGTAATATTGTAGCTTTTAGGGACGGTATATTTCACCATGAAATCGAATTTCTCGCTTGGATACCCCAAGGTATCCCAGACTTTTGGTATGACTTCGTCATCAACCTTCAGATTTTTGGAAACGTCTTTGCACAAACTTTCCACAGATGGAGTTTTTAGGAATTGCACTTCTCGGTTGTCCATCATGCGTTGAACACGTCTCTTCAACCAAGCACACCCATTAGGTTCAGATGCGCACCAACCACAGTTATCAGAACATCATGGAAATTAACCGGCTTGTAACAAATCCTTCTTGACAGTCATCAGGGGAATGTTCAACTCATTCACGTCAAAGATATAAGAGTAATTGTCAATGGCGTTGGCACTTTTACCATGGTTAGGAATTGGTGCATTGATCACATTAGGAGTTTCGACACGAGGGTCGAATTCAATTTCCAGAGCTTCGATCATAACTTGGATCTTGTTCTTTAGGGCCCAACAATTCTTGGTGTCATGCCCAGGGCCATTGGAGTGGTATGCACACCTTGCATTAGGGTTCTACTTCGGAGAAGAAGTGTTCACGTGCTGAGGAGGATCCCTCAAAGTAATCATCTCTACTTTCATCATGTGTTGCAATGCTTGAGACAATGGCATGTTTATCTTCGTGATTTGTCTTCATGGCGCGTTCTGCTTACGCGTTTTGTCTTGTTGAGGTTGCATTTGCGTGGGATTAGAGATCAGGACTGCCCCCACAGATTGATTGTGATCCGTTTTGCCATGGCCCTTCTGACCATACACAACATTGGCTTTTTTCTTTCCACCAAAAGATATCTTCGCAGCATTTGAGGATGTTTCGACTTGAATCTTTCCGCTCCTGATTCCAGCATCAATTTATTCTCCTGTCAATATCAGCTCGGTGAATCCGACTAAAGAGTTTTCAATCAGATGATTGAAGAATGGGCATGTCAGCGCTCTTATGAACATGTCAACCAATTCCCTATTATACAAGGACGGTTGGACTCTGCCCTCTAAATTTCTCCATTTTTGGGCATACTCTTTGAATTTTTCGTCACGGCCCATAGACATGCCCTGTAGTTGCATACGGGTTGGTGCCAATTCAGCACTGTACTGGTACTGTTTGTAGAAAGCGTCCGCTAAATTATTCCAGGTATGAATATGGGTGTTCTCTAGCTGATAATACCATTCCAATTGTGTTCCAAACAAACTCTCTTGAAAGAAATGTATCCACAACTTCCTATCTTCAATATGACGATGGATCTTTTGAACATAAGACTTCAGATGCAGCTTTAGGCAAGAAATGCCATCATACTTAGCAAAGGTAGGAACCTTGAACTTGCGGGGAATTACCACTCCAGGAACCAGACACAGATCATCAAAGTTCAACCCTAACATTTTCAGGTTTTCCACAACATTCAAACAATCTTTAAGTTGCTTATACTTCTCGTTGTCAGGGTACTGCTCGATTATATAGTCTTCCTCTTCGTTTTCAGACTCATGATGGCTCCCTTCATTGTTTTTGACGCTTTCTTCAGTCTCACCACTTTTTTCTAATAACTCAAGTTGTTTGATTACCTTGACTAGGCCTCTGTGCTTTCTTCCCAGATTTATAATGCCAGTAAGCTTCTTATTTTTGGTGATGAGCTTTTTCAGATCTTTTTGACGTTGGGCCAAATTGGTGAACATCTCCTGAAACTGAGTGTTCTGAGCTAGGAGATCTTTGACAGTTTGTTCGAGAGCCATTTGTACTGAAATAAACATCGAGAGAATGAGAAAACCGGTCTTCAGAGTACCTGTTATGAAATGATATGCGATGTTATGCAATGTAATATTTTCAAGGACCTTAGGAATTTAAATTTGGTAAACAAGCATGAACAAACTTTTTATTAGTCTGATTAGAAATACAAATGAAAGTTCAAGCACAAAAATAAATTCCTAATGCTTAGGTCTCCCATGGACGCTTCCTCTTTATGTTGAAGTAGGTGTTGATGTTTTGCTCCTCGTGAAGTAGTTTCGTCAGCTCTAACACCCTTTTCTCGCTTGCATATCACTGAGCTTCGAAGGTACCCCTTTCTTCTTTGAGTTGAATCCATGATCTCTTCAATTCTTCAAAATAAGTAGGCATGTCTGGATGAATAATGGTATAAGATTCATCGCCTTCGACAACAGGTTCCATAGTTACCGGCAGGATAGCAGTATATGGAATCATGAGATTTTGAGTGCAAGCTTGAACCCATTTGAGGTAAGGTTCCCAAGGAATGGAATTTTTATGCCCCAAGGTCTTGGTATCAGTTTTCTTTACCATGCCCCATGCGTGTACAAATCTTTGAAGGTAACCTTGGAGATTGTTGTCGTAGTCAAACACAATGCCTTGGATGAGTATGTCATGAGGACCATATTTTTATGCATAATCGAGCTATCGTAGTGCTAGAGAAGAGTTTTAAGTGATACCTCCCCTTATGCCAAGGAGTGGTACATTATGGAATTCTCCACAACGCTCAATGAAATTGAAGTCCTTTTGAGAGTAGAGACACCAAAGAATATCTGAATGAGAGAGTGACATCAACCTTTGAGACCACTACAACCTTTGTTCGTTCTTCATCACCGACCGAGGAAGGTGCGAAATAAAACACTTAGATAATAACGGTATGCAACACATGAGAGCTCCTTGTCGCTTCATACTACGGGTGTGGAGAGAATGTAGAATATCTCCGAGCAAAGCAGGCACAAGATTATGAGTGAGGAAAATCTTGATGGCGTTCGCGTCTATGAACTGATATGGATTAGGAAATAGCACCTAACCATATCTTATCAATGCCAAAATGCCTTCGAAAGCATGGAAACTCATATCCTTTAAGAATTCTCGAGCCCTCTTTATCAAAAACTGAGCAAGAAAACCCTTAACTCCACTTCTTGTTTCCCAATTAGCTTCAATGTCTGACCGCTTTAGATGTAGCACTGATGCGATGTCTTCAAACCTCATAACTTTTTCTAAACCGGTGAAAGGTATCTGATCAAGAATGATTATTCCAAGTAGCTTAGAGAATTCTTCTAATGTAGGTACCAACTGATAGTCGGGGAATGTAAAGTAGTGGTATTTTGGATCAAATAACTGGAATACAACGCTCATCACATCTTCTTCAAAATCGGAAGTAACCAAGTCGACTAGATAACCATGCCTCTTGATGAACTAAGAGTGGTCGGGAACCTGTGAAACTAATTCCTTAAGTTGAGAGGGTGTCCTCACAAAGTTGATGCAGATAGTCTTACTTGAAGCCATAAACCTACAACAAAGAGCAAAGATAAATCCGTAGGACCTTGAAATTGTTAGAAATGTTATGATGATATGATGATATGATGTTATGATGTCATGATGTCATGATGTCATGTTTAAATAGCAAGCACAAGCAATTCACACAATAGATGTAACACCCCTTCTAAAATACCCCGAATAATATTAATTATATCAACGATTTAAGTCATAATTCATCAGAGTAACACGGAACAGGGGTGCCACAATTATTAAATAAAATAAAACTTCCAAATAAACAGTAGCCATGCTACACTGAGGATCATTACTCAAAATAATTCAATTAAATTAAGACCATGTCTTACAATGAAAAATATCATAACCAAAACAGAATAAACCAATCATTATTATTCCCAACAAAATTTAAAGAAACAACTGAACAATATCTAATTCCTCAACTAACGTTCCCCAGTGTTACAATCTAATTAGAGCATGACACTGACACACGGACTTAAATGACAAGCTCTAAAGCCATCCTCACTGATTCCTGAGCTGCTAACTTTAATCTGAAATTGTAAAGTAAGGGTGAGACTTCTCATAATTAAAACACATTATAAGCTTTTCAATCAATAATATATCACAAGCATATTATTTCACCCATTTCATCATAAATTGATTTTAACACTCGACACAATCATACAAGTCATTATGTATAATCAATAACCAACCAAAGAATTGTAACACTGGAAGACATCCTAACATGTTACAATCTCATGCAAACACAAATGCAGACTCAATGCATGTGGTACCAACATGTGACCAAGTCACCCAACACTGATCCATCATCAACCGGATACAGTAACCATCGATTCGTCCATAAACACCCGGACACGAATCCAGCCTAACCACCCATCCTCACTCGGGTATCGGTTATCGGTAATACAAGTCAAATTCCACACAATGGGAATTAACTTCACCAAACAATGCATATGCATGCACAACATCAGCATGCAATATTCAACACAGGTTATGACCACATCAGACATCATAAACCATTATCAACCACAACATGATATCATCAACTATCATGAAATAAATCATCACAAAGCATAATATGCCAAACACTTACCCTTCAATTGGTAAGACTATTCACCAGTATATACCACAACAACAACAACTAAGATCAATAACTATCAGGCATATACAACACCAACAAAACACATGGTATCAATACAATCATGAACACACCGATTATCATAAACCGAATCAAAACCAAAACATGATATCTCAACGATCATGCACACCATCATTAGCAACATAAACATGCTTTTCATTCACGAAATACGAATACATCCATTCCTCACAGTTTCCCCGCTACATACACACCCATGTGCATCAGCCAATAATCACTTACTTGAAATTGACTCATTTTCAAAATAATTTCAAGTTTTAGAAAATATTTTCATTTTATAAAATAGAGCATTAAATTTAAGAAATAACGTCCAAAACGGCGCTCAAAACGGACTTACGGTTTGAAAGTTATGAATTTTCAAAGTTTGATATTTTTCAAAAAGTTGCTGCAGAACCCGGTTCCTGCCTATGTACAACCCGGTTCCTGAATTCAAAAATTCACGTTTTTGGAAAAATGTATGGAAACCCGGTTCCGACACATACAGGAACCGGTTCCTGAGTGTATTTTTGCCTGTTTTCATAATTTTTCACTGTGGAACCCGGTTCCTACCCACTGGGAACCGGTTCCTACGTCCTAAAAAGTCAAATTCTGCACTTTTGACAGCATTTATTCATTCTCAACCAAAACCAAACATACCCATACAAATTGCAACATGAGAAAAACCAAAATAAATCTATTTTGCACCATTATAACATCAAACCACAATATTCCATCATTCCTATTCATCAACTAACACTCTAATTGTTTTCGATCTATAATCCGACACAATAGGGATAATTCTACGGAACCCTAACATTCTAAACCGGGATTCCCTAACATACTATGATCATACCATTGAATATCTAAACCGATAATATGCATTAACTAATCAAAATCACCCCTGACCTTGTGAGTTCTTCGAATTCTGACACTTTAGGTTTTCTTCCTTCCTTTTCCTCTTCTCAACTTCACGTATTCTTGTTTTCTCCAAAATGACTCTTTCTTTTCTCTTTTCCTTATTTTATTACTTTTATTCCTTTAACATAAATAAAATGAATTAAATAATGTGAGTAGAGTCTTTTACTCCTCACACCTTCACTTTACTCAACCCACCTCTGATAATTCCATTCTTTTATTCCATAATTAATCCCATTAAATCCAATATATTAATAAATTATATTCTCAATTAAATTAATAATTAAAAATCATAATTATTTAATTATCGAATTATTTGGGGTGTCACAATAGACCTAGGTTTAAGGCTTGCATGAGCTATAGGTGTCTACCCTACCAGAGTTTAAGTTGGTTCAACCTGTCCTATATTAGTAATCGGGTTCTAGGAATCTCATATCACAAATTGTCTCACAACCTTTATTTCAATACATCTACTAAATGGTTGACCAAAACATCCCGAAAGTTGAATCTTAATGAGCGTAGCATCAAGTATCAACTAACCTCATTCTACACCGAATTCGGCTATCTCACTACCTTCTAATGGCCAAGATGAGTCAATTTGGGTTCTAAAGTTGAGTTAGTGCTTATGACACCACGTAGACGCCAAATACTTCCTCAACTGAACATGAGGAGAATCAGGACATCCAAAGTGTCGCACTAACATAGCCATCATTTTAAACGTTTCGCTCTACGCCTAACAGTCGCGATGATCTATTGCTACTTACCTAAGGAAACCTGGATCCAGGTGTAGGATCCCCCACATATATAATACCCAAGAAATCCTTAAAATAAAGCAGACAAGTCAAACAATTAAAGTGATCTAAGACCCTAAGGTAACCTCTCTTTGGGTGTTTCCCCAGTAGAGTCGCCAGTTCTGTAACACGGTGGGAGAACTCACTTGTTTGTTTTGCGTTTTATCGCAAATTGTTGCGGATAGCAAGAGTCACCACCGAATTTTCTTTTATCCAATAAAGGAAAGGTGAAAAGAACAGGAAAAGACCTTCGTTAGATTTTGAGTAAGGGAGGTAATTATGAAAAGGGAAGGTATTAGTACCCTTTCCATCCGTAGTTATCTACGGGCTCTTAATTTCTTAGCTCACTTTAATTTGTTTTGTGTGTGATTTTGAAAGTATTTTGAAAGACATTTCACTTTGACTTCGTAATGATTCTCGTTGGAATGTATACGAAGTGTTCGGAAATGTTTTAACTTTGTAATGATTCTCGTTGGAATGTATACAAATTGTTTGTTTGAAAGATAGTTTTGAAAAGTGTTGGGTGTGAAAAGTATTTGTTTGATTGGAGCAAGCAATAGAGTCTTATTACCTACTCAGAATGGTCGTTTCTTGTTAATTTTCCTTCTCCTTTAGAATAAGGCTATCCATACCATTTGTTGGTAGGCAACTTTATCCGTTGGGTGTGAAGGGACAATCGTAGGGTCATCGTGTGGTCATTGAAGGAAACATTGTAAGGATACCTTTAGCAATTCAAAGGGACGATAATCACTTATCGTAGGCAACAACCGAGGGACGAGATCATATATTCGTAGGCAACATCGAGGGTCATCGAGAGACTATGATCTTTGTGATAATTTTTGGATCAAGGGACGTTTTCTAATGGTACCCCTACGTTCGAGGGACATGACCATTTTTATCTGAAGGCAACAAGAGAGGTTACCCTAAGGGTGTGAGTGTGCAAAGTGTGTCATTTTCAGATATTTATCTTTGTTTTAGTGTTAGTAAAATATTTTAAGGTTAGTAGAAAATATTTTAGGTTTGGTGAACCTAATTACTATGTGAGAAAAATATTTTTGTATTTTTTGAGGTTGATTTTAGTGTAAAAAAAGAATTAAAATTTAATTTAATGGTTAATTAACAATTAATTAGATGCGAGGAAAATAAAATCTTTTTTTGATGTCAAAAATAAAATAAATATTTTTCTTACCTAATTCTGAAAATAAAAATATCTTTGTGACTTTTGTGATATTCTAGAAAATATTTTTAAAAGAAATTCATTGAAAAAGAATATGAGAAAATAGGAATAAAGATTAGTTTGGAAAATGAGCAAAAAATAAGGAGGGAGTGTCAGGGTTCGAACCCCTGACCCTGTGGTTACCAAGCAAAACGCGCTGCCATCTGAGCTACCTGTCACTGGTGTTAATAAAATGAAACAAATATAATATGAGAGAAAAAGATTTTCTGAAAATAATTTAAAACGGAAAGCGCGCGCAGGAGCTTCGTCCTCGATTCAAATTTTCTGGAAACATTACCCACGGTCTTTTCGTGGGTAAAGGCTATACCGACGGTGCTTGTCTGTAGCTACATCCCTGCAATTTTCAAAAATCACAAATATGCAATATAAATTTCAGAGAAAGCCATGGTTCGATTGGGAATTGCTTCCTGAATTCAATGGTACCACTCATTTGGTCCAATTTTTCCTGGATCGAGGGACCCTAATCTAAAGCTTCGAAACGATAAAAATGGCACATGGCTAAACTTGTGTCTAGAATCAAATCAAATAACTCAGAAAGCTTGCAAATATCATCATGATCAAGAATATAGAATCAGATTATGTTTATGTATCGTGAATAAATAAAATCGAAATTGACATGGAGGTATGCAAACCGTGATTGTATGAGGAAGATTTGGCTTGCTCCAGGCTTGTGTAATGATTGGAAAATGTTCCTGGGACCTCTAGGACGCTCGATTGATCCTCAAAACTCCTTGAATTGGACTTCAAGGTTGAATCCGAAGTAGCTTTTTCTCCAAGTTTTTTGGAACTTTGCTACGATTCTTGGAGGCAAGCACGCATCGTCCTTGTGATCTGGGATTGTTGTGTATAAATAGAGGAATCCAATTAGGTCAAAAAACTTGGTGAAATATATTGCATTGATGGAGAAAATGTTTTATTGAAAATCAAATTTAATCTTTCCAAAATTGCTTAATCTCATGCCAATCTCTTCTTGCACGAATTTTGCAACTAGCATGAGCTTCCTTGGTCCTAAAGATACTTAAAACATAAGCCCAACACGTCTTGCTTCTTTGTTTTTTATTTTATTTTAATTAATTTTGAATTTCAGTGATTTAATTCAAAAATAAATCAAATAAATGGCAAGGTGGCGTGTAATTGGACTTAGGAGTCATGGATGATCTTAGGTACAAGTTTGGATCACAATATTGCCTAAAACATCATCATAATGTTTGTCACTCACCTTGGTGTCTCTCCCCGAACCCCTCTAAAACTTTTAGCGGACGAAGCTTTATGTTTCGACACTCTCGTCTTGTTGATACCATTGTCTCTAACCCCTCAATCGCTCCTCAGAAAATGAGAAGTATTTGAATGTATCTTGTTGCCATTAATAATCATATTATCGAGTTTAACAATGAGCAACCTTGCGTAAACCACATCCTTGAATCTTGAAAATTCAAACCTCTCCAGTTTATTTCTCTTCGGTGGAATCACCACCTCGACCACCTCTCCTATGCACCCAAATAGCTCGAACATGTCCTCCTATTTTATCATATTTGGAACTCCGAAAAGAAAATGGTGGTGAAACTTTCATCTTCCCCTTGAAAGTTTCGTCTTCCCGGAGGATTAGCGTCCCATCTTAGAACCAAATTCTTGAAACCTTTCTTGTTGGCTCTGTGCCAAACCATGGTGTTGTGTTTGGGGTCCTGATGAACGTAATTAAATTTTTTATTAAAACAAGAATAATATTTGTTAGGTTGGTTAAAATTTTAACAGACCTAAGTAATATTTTGTTAAGTTAGTTCAAATGTCCGACTTAACAAGTCGTGACTTGTTACAAGGACAACCTTTAAATCAGGTACAGAACTGACCTAAAAGCTCGTTTTAACCTGTCTTAACAAGTGTTATTTGTACTAGTATCTCTCGTTGTATTAAGAGGAATGTAGGATGAAAATTTTGCACATGGGCCTCAATGGCTTATTATAATTTTGGAAAGTGTACTAGTCTTGTAGAAGCAATAAAATAATTCATTTTCACCTCAATTGAAAACTTAAACAATGTAATTATAATGAGAATAAAAGTTAATAACAAAGGTGGGTTTTAATAATGATTTTGTGACGAAAACAACATGAGAAATTTGTCGGAGTAAAGTTCGATAATGAAAGGAGTAGATCTTTTATTTTGAATCCCATAATTATAGTTGTTGATAAACTGTGTTTTAATTGAATCACAAGTACACTATTATTTTACAGTGAATTAACAAGATAAATACACTCAATTTCTTAATGTATGTATCACTAGTTTAGATAATAATTACCTAATTCTTTAGGTCAATTCAGAGTAAAATTAGGCATTTTAAGTTTTTTAATTTAAAATTCACTATCTATTTCTAGTTAATTACAAAATTGACTAATTGGTGTAGATCATATTCGTAGACTTACGACAAAAATATTACAAATGTGTCAGACTTTTCGTTCTATCACGATCGCATTGGTTTTCGTCACAGCTGAGATATGGCGTCTTTGTACCCGCGATGTCAGCATCGTGGATGCGAGAAAAATAAAGGAAAATTAGCTTCTTTTCTTCCTTTCTCCTTTAGAATTTTTCTAATTCTAGTTTCTTCACTTTTTTGCAACTTTATTCATTTATTCCACATATTTTCTTGACTTTTATCCATTATTTCACACAAATTAATGTTGAGAAGTGGGTAACGTAAGTTTTCTATAATCCATTATATCAAATGTAATTTTTTTTTTTTAAAAAAAAATATTTTATTATTGATTACACTTTTGAAAATATTTTACTTTGACTCATTGATTATAGTCAATATATGCTCAATTTCATTATCAGGCGTTTGCATGCCAATACTGAAATCAGAAACTTCAATCATCAACATATATACAAAGTGAAGTTGGCTACTAAGATTACAATGTTTAAAACATGTATAGATACATAGGAAGATATGATACTGAACACGTTAGTTACATGATTTATGACATGACTTAGTATAGTAACACATGAACTTGGTAGACTATAAAGTTCTAACAAAATCTTTTAGTTACATTTGAATACTGTAACGTCAATTGTGCACTGAATCACTGAAACACAGAAAAGAGTGTGTTTAGCTCGAAATAGACAGTCATGGTGTCCTTTTTAATTTTTTTTTACATTGCTGTCAGATCAGACTACGGCTGTTTAAATGCTGGCTAATATGAAACTGAATTTTCATTATTCTGAACATGAAATTGTTCAGCATCTCTTGTTTGAGTGTAAAATTTGATGTCTAAGTACTATACTATGTTATTTGAGTTCAACGAGTGTTTAACTACTGCTGATAAAATATTTAATATTTGATGGTAATAATATTTATCTATATTTATATATTAATGTAAATAAACTATTATTTATTTTATAATTGATTTTTAATAAATTATACTAAATTATTTATATGTAATGTCAAATCACTTTTTAATATCTTATTTTATTAAGTTTAGTTGCAAAATTCACACAAATAAAATATTGAGAAATATCAAATGTATTTTATTACTAAGATAAAACTTTCGAAAAATATTTTCGAATATTTCAATTTGAATATTTGATTAGTCATATATGCTCGTGGTTACAAGGACATCACATTGATTCCTCTCTTCGTATAAAAATTAAATATGTTCTTTAACGTAATCTCATATCAATCGATGTTCATCAATGATTCTCTCTTTATCTTTGCGAAGGTGATGAAGATTATCTTCCCATTTCTTCTTCAATTCATTGAATTGGGCCCGAGCACGATGAAATGCATAGCTATCCAACTTAATCTTAGAATTAATCCGCTCCAACTTTGCAATGAGATGTTCCTTCTTTTATCTTTGTGTCATACTACTGCAAAAAAACTCATTTTACAATAATTAGAAAAGAGAAACTATCACGATTGACCAACCGTTATAAGGAATAGTGTGATTGTAAGTATGTTATTTTCTACCACGGGAATGTAACCGTTGTGATAAATTAGACATTATGTTATATATTACAAAGGTTATAGTAAATAATCATTGTGCAATCCTTTATTTTTTTAGTTTTATTTTATTTTTCTATATATTACAAATCTGTATTTTTTTTACATGTATTTTATACATATATTACTTAAATATTTTTTACATCAAAATCAAAAGTATTATTTACAAACATATATGTTGACACCATCGTTATATATGAAAAACATCAAATTAAGCCAAAATCATATATTTATAAATATCAAAGTCAAATTTAAACATTTGCACCCTTTTCAAGTAGCGCATTGAAAATAAATGTTCAACATTTACGGAAGACTTTTAAGTCGTCGGGAGAGAAATATGTCCTTAAATATCTATATAAAAAAGTGAAGAAAATTGAATATCAAGTAATTTGAAATATAATAGCAAACTTTAACATTAATATGTTATTGTAAATATTTGATGACATAATATACATCGAATCTCAAAAATCAACAATGTCGGCAGACACGATGTTCAACATGTGTTTCATTACATAATACCCACACTCATATCCCTCTGTGTGAAATACACAATAAATCCACTAATATTGGCCTCACAAAATGCGAGATTTGTTCTAGAATTGTTCATATAACAATATCACTCCAAATGATTTTGAAATATTAAATGCTAAACTAATTACAAAGTCAAAGAAAATATTACTCAAAATCTCATAAACATAAACTTACCTATTAATAATTTGTTGCATCTTATTTTCAAGTGGATTGCGTAAGGAACACTATGTAGTTATCATATTCATATGAACAAATATGATGATCAATCAAATATGTTCAGTGAATGAACACAAGCATATATAATTAGTATAGGTAAAATATGAAAATTAACTATAATAGATAAACCATAATTTTAAAATTACCCACGCAAGGAGAAATGGTGCTAAGTAAAAATATTTTCTCCCATATAAGAGTGATGTTATGAATGTTTCAATCCTTTTTTGATAATTAGTTGTAAATCAAATACTAACTTGATCTAAGAATTCATAAGTATTTGATTTATTTAATTTCATGAAAACACTGTGAATGTAACTATATAGTTAAACAAAAAAAAAAAAAAAAGTATATGATGAATGTACAAACCATAATGTGATATAAAGTTTTTTTATACTTAAGTGCACCAAAGTTGTAGTAACTCTATGTCCAACTTATGATTCCCAATAACCATATGCTTTATATCTTTAGGATCGACATAGAAATAGCCTAACTCTTGATCATATTCTAACTCCAGGAGGAATTAGGTATGTCTTGTCGATAAGATGACATAACATTTTGGTATATGATTGTTCAGAAAGAGCCAATAACTCGTTATGGATCTCATTATCGGTAGAGGTGACTTAACAACCTCCTTTTGTGCTTGCACAACATACAACAATTCTTTCAAAAAATTGATCGTCATCACTTTTATGTTTACATTATGGGACAGTTCCATTGATTCTCTACATCATAAAAATAACAGAAACATAAAATATAATCAACACAATATATATCATATATTTCATATCACAATATTCTCTCATACCGCATATAACTCTTTCAAGTCTTTGTTGTGATTTTCCCACTCTCCTTCTAACACATTTTCAAATTCTTTCTTTTAACTTTTCAACATCCTCTCAAAATATTCAATTGTTTATTTTTTCACACTATCAAGCCGATTCCATCTCCAACACCACGTACACGCCCAACATGCTCATTTGTTCTGTTTGCTTCTACTAATATATCATGCTGTGGTTCTGGAATAAAGAAATCTTCACGGGCCAACATAACCAACGAATCCTACACAACATGATAAGACATACATTGTTAATTATCAAAGCAATTTAAATAATACATAACATACGCACAATAAATCCAACTTACAATTTTCTCAACAACTAATCTTGAGGCATTTGAAGTGTAGTCTATATTTGGTCTTTAACAAGCCTTTTCCCACTTCTCATGTCGTGATAATGCAGGTGGGTTGTGATCACGACTTATGGAGTCCTTATCACCTAACTGTTATCATTTTTCAGCAATCATTATTTTCTCGAGTTTCCTGTATCCCCTTAAGACAATCTAGGGAATTATTTTCCTTGTTCAGCTTTCGTGCTTCACTTTTAACCTATTTTAAACATAGGAAAAATATTAACTTGAATAGTTGTATCTATAAAGCATAAGCATAAAATTATCAAAAAATACAATAAGCACTAACCAAAAACTCCTCAAAACTATAAGACTTCACAAACTATTTTCAAACTTTCTTGTCAAGAAAATTATATCTCACCCACAAAAGCTCAAGATTGGGCTTAGGCTCCCTAATTTATTCACGAGTTAGTTGTGACTTAATGCCTTTCCAGCACATACCAGCATAAACTACACAATTACATAAATAGGTATGTATTTGTAATTATATAAAGTAATAATATCGAATTGATGAAAATTAAAATTAATACTTTAATGTATGTCTATATGCTCTTTTTCACCTCCGCTGGCACATCTTTCTAATCATTTATCAATATAATGACTTTTCTACATCCAAGGAATGAAACATAACTTTTAAATAGAAAAGAATAAGGACCATCAAGTATCTTATAAACGACAATAAACTCGATAAAAAATTTGTCACCTGACTTGTGGACTTTTGCTAATTTAGCCATTATTATGGGACTTCTTTGTTTTTTCTTCTTTTTTCTATCTATAGATTGAGAGTCATTTGTACAAGTTTCATTTATATAAGTATTTTTGTTTCTATAGATGAAGAAAAGACCATCTATCAAGACATATGACAATTAACATCAAGACAGAAAGACAAACGTTAACCACAATAGCATAAACATAAACAACGATACTAGATCCAATGCATGTATTTATGATCACATATCTTCATAGAACAACATAGAAATCCTACTCTTAAAGTCTATGCTGAATTTCAACATCAAAAACTACATAAACAACAACACTAGCAACAATGCATGTATTTATGATCACATATCATCATAGAAAAACATAGAAAGTCTAATCATAAAGCATGTATATCATTTCAACACAAATGAAATAAACATAAAGTCAATGGAAAATTAAGTTTACTTTAGATGCATGTGGAAAAACATTTACGTACCAAAAATATGATGAATAAGTAAAAAAATATTGTTAGAATCTTTGTCTTCCTCCTCGATGATTGTTAAGATAAGAATGATGAATTTAGTGTCGCCTTCAAGCCCTGTGGTACATAAGCCAAGAACATTGAATTTGGTTGAAAGGGGGTTGTTGTTTGGGGTTGAAAATGTTGTTGTTTTGTTAAGGTTAAAAAGGGTGTTGTTTTGTAAGGGTTGAAAATAGTGGTGTTTCGGTCGTGAAATAAACAAAATGCAAGTGTAGAGACAAACTAGATATATGTGTTTATTTTAAGTGAATAAGTTGTTCCACCACGGTCATCTAAACCAACTGTAGTGATATATGGTTAACTTAATAAAAAATTTAAGAAAATGCCAGATTTTAAGCATTTAAAATCTAAAAAATGGAAAATATATCACAACAGTTGGATTAAACAACTATGACGATAAATGGTTTATGTTAATGTAATTTTATAAAAAAAAGTTTGGATTTAAGCATTTATAATTTAAAAAATAAAAATAAAAATATATCACAATGGTTGGATTAAACAACTATAGTGATATCGTTTTTATTCTTTATCTAAAAATGAATAGAAATGAAAGTTGCAAATAAAATACTTACTAAATCACGAATTTGTTGGCGATGAGATTCAAATCCATTAAAGTTTAAAGATATCACCAAGGTTGTTTTAAACAACTGAGGTATCATGTTAACAATTTTTAATTAAAAAATAAAAAATATTTGTGCTTGAATTTAGAGATATCACCATGGTTCTTCAATGGATCGTGGTAATGTGGGCGTTGTTGTATATACTCTTTGTAGTATTGTCACTATAAGAGAGAAAATGACAAATCAAAATTGTCAAATTGGCTAAGTATGGGAAGCATTTCACAATCACTGAAAGATGACCTATGAGCCCTAAATTTGTAATCAACAAAGAATTCACATAGGATACAAGGGCGCGTAAATTTTTTAGATCAAATGGAGGGACATGCTAAATAGAGTGGTGAAAATACATATCACCTAATCTTCATGATGAACAATGGTCATTACATTCCCTACTATCGAAGAGTCATCGTTATGCAACCTCTTAAGAGAAGACACGACTCTGGTCTAAAAAATTATGGTTGGTGTCATCTTACCTCATTAAGAAGCTGAAGGTTGAACCAAGTGCCCAGAGGTATCCCAAAACCTAAAAGAGTACCTTCACAATATCTTTCACCATTCATTCTTAATTCAAAAAGAGAGGAGAATATGTACAAAATGGAAAGTAAAGTATAGCAAGACAAATTATTGTAAAACACACCTGAAGCAACCAAGTATTTCTCTCTTTCCATTGAAATTAATTGTAAAGAATCAATAATATGTATGGGATTACGCATGGACAAAGTATCATAAAGTTTTTATTCTTTGGTAAGAAACCAAAAAATCATCGTCTAAATATTCAGGGACAAGACTAAATTTTATAGATAGTAATGAGAAATGTTGATTAGACCAATCCTGAAGGAAGCAGATAAGAATCACCAATGGCATATATGGACACATAGTCCATACATGATAAAGGGTAAAGACAGCAAACCCACAACAAAAATCTACCACAAAAGAGGGACGGGGTTTAAAAAGGGGGGAAAGTAAGTTTGAAAGTCACCAAACCTTGATCGACATCAGGAAATTCCCAAACAATGTAGAAGATGGTGCAAAACACTAAACCCTATTATCTATGTGAAAATGAGCATATAAATACTGAAAAGATCAAATATAATTCTAGGATGGAGAAATCATAGAAGGAGATAACCTTGTACTCGACAATAGAAAATGTAGGAATTGTTAATTCTCTATTTTTGGTATTGGAATTATGTTTGGTAAAATTAACTTAGTGTAGACATTTTAAATGAAGATATTCTATCAACTTGAGCAACATGTCGAATGTGATGTCCTATGAAGGTTCATCCGACATCGTGTTTTTGTACAGTTGGATTACTGGATACTTTAGTTTGTTTCTGGTGCAGAATATTCTGTGAATATTATGCAATCCTATGTGGCGCACAGGTTGAAGATTGAAAAAGATTCAAGCTAATTTTATGGAGAATTGTTTGTTTCCTTATGCCTATATTTGTGGAGTTGATTTTGCAGCGCCTATGTGATATCCAGCGACCCCATAGAGCCGAATTGATGGATTGAAAATCTAAGTACCCTTTATTTATACTGTCCATAAATAGCCTAATTGTTTAGGAACTATGAAACCACTAAGATAATATAATAGTGAATTATCCATGATCAAATCTTCTCCCGCAAAGTTTCTCACCGACAGTTACCTACAACAACCTTCGTAGAATGAATGCTGGAAAGGAAGCATATTGATCATATTGGCATAAGGAAAAATACAAAAACAGATGACCAAGCCATGCAAATTTAAGAACCCTTAACCTTGATCTTACACTTTGAACAAGGAATACCCAAGTGGTTAAAGTAATTGAATTTCTTTCTAGATGCAAAGAATCTAAAAGGAAAAGATCAAATTCGTATTAAAGAAAGAAGACACATTTCAAAAGAAGACGTCGATCCAAATGTTAGACAGGTGTCTTGAAGTATTAGAGGGAGTGACTTGTAGTATTCATAATTCACACTTAATTTTAAGTTTTTATTTCTTAAAAAATAGGTTGTATTAGTATATATTGAAATCGAAGAAAAATAACAATGAAAATGTAAAAACAATAAAGTAAATTCAAAAAAGTAAAAAAAAAAGGGTTTAGAGAGATCACACCAACAATTTATGTTAGTTTGGATAAATGTTGGAATACATCTATCCCCGAGAGATATTATTGATATTTTTACTATAAACTTCGAGCTTTTACAAGTTATCCCCACGAATCATGAAACAACCTAATCTTGAGATTTTATAAAAGCTTATCCCTAACCAAAATGAAACAGTTTACCTAGACTAAGCAAATGAATCAGTTAAAGACTTTTCAGGTTTGTCTCATAATCAAATAGAAACTTTTCGACAAAGTTCTAAAAGCAAAAATTGAGATTTCCCGAGAGTATCACACCCTTGAGATATTTAACAACAACACGACAAAGATACAACTCCTCATAAGTAGCTTTTCACTCAAAGGCACTAATGCAATTTAAGTGAGAAAAAACTTTCATATATATATATATATATATATATATATAGAGAGAGAGAGAGAGAGAGAGAGATGAGGGATATTCTTACTCCAAGAGTTTAAAAGATTTACTCCAAATTTTAACCCTTGATTTGCATTAATCCAACAGTTTTAATTGATCATTTAATTATATTATGTTTAGAAATAATTAAAGTCGTTGGATTAATGAAAATCAAGGGTTGAGATTTGGAGTAAGTCTTTTAAACTTACTCTTGGAGTAAGAATATCCTCCTCATATATATATATATATATATATATATATATATATATATATATATATATATATATATATATATATATATATACTGATTGATGAAGACGAGTCAGGATCATCCGTCACGATTTGTAACGACCCACTAAGGTCCAATAACGTGTTGGGATCTTCTATCTGCCAGTTTCATGCGCTGCTCGGCGTCCTTCGCTCGACGTATGTCAAGAAGATCCACCCATCTTGTCTAGTCGAATATTATGCCTATTTTGTCCTCTTTTCCCGGTACAACGACTAGCTTCGAGCATTAGTGCCCGGTCTGACCAAATCAGCTCGGATAGCTATATCCACTGATATGCATATCCGTACCCAAATATAGAAACCAATGAGGATCCTCTTAAGATCATTATATAAACCCTCATATCTTTGAGGGACAAGTATCACATTCTTATTCTCAAAACCGTAATATTCAATATACTCACCTTAAACATTTGCATACTTTAGCATCAGAGTGCCTTGCAGGTACACCACCCCCTCCTCATTATCTACATTGCTCGAAGGATCTTCACCTTCTCCAGCCGTCTTCAATTTTGATCAAACAGACCAGATCAAGATATATATATATATATATATATAGGAAGAGGAAGACTCTCCTTTATATAGGAAGTAGAAAATCCAAAAAGGAAACGATCCATGGGAATTTTTAATGGTTCAATTCATTGTCTCATGAACCCAGTTGATTGAATGAGTGAAATAATTTATTATTTTGATCCATTTTGGAAAGTTTGGATGGAGAGTCGTTAAGGATTTCTATTTCTCTTTCAAGGTTTTTATTTTTAAGTACAAGAGAGAAAATAGTATCCTTTAATGTGGAGAAAATTAGTTCCAGTTTTCTTATTTCTTTTGTTAGTTTCTTAAAGAAAATTAGTTCCAGTTTTCTTATTTCTTTTGTTAGTTCATGATAGGAAAAGTAAGATGTTACCTCATCATCTTGATGATTTTCCATGAGACAAATGTTGGCATTTTCTTCAACATCTAAGGGTTCCATATCGCTGTCTTCGAATGAAACATAAGCTTTCTTTCCCCTTTTTTAGAGGTTTCTTATATTTCTTTTGATCTTTCTTTTTAGCTAGGAGAAAGTTTGGTCCGACGTGCCCTTTCTTTCCAGAAGTGTAGTATGTTGGAATGAATAGTGTTTTTTCTTCATCCATTTCTTGATCTTCTTTTTTATTCTTATCATACCTTGGGAATATTTTGAAGTTATTTACAATAAGATACATGTCACCATCAAAGTTTGATTCCTTTATCTTGAGTTCTATACTTTTATTTTTCTATCTCCTTATTTATCTATGGTAAGTCTTTTTATTTCCATTTCACGTTCCTATTATTACCTAAAGAGGATGTGTGTATCCATAGCCGTGAAATCGTTAGATTAACAAATAACAATGACTTTGGGTTTTCAGTTACAATTTAGACGCCTAAGTATTTTTATGACTAGTTCGTCATTAGAAAATGTTTTCCCCATAGTTTTCAATGACTCACGGTATGGGTAAATCATGTTTGAATTTGATTAATGCTCTATTCAAGTTTCATTTTGAAGAGTTCATACTCATGGGTTAATGTGCCCAACCTTGTCATATTTACCTTAGTACTCCTTTCATGGGTAATTCAGAGGATGTCCCTTTTTTTATGCTGTTTCACAATAAGAAAGTCACAAAAAATCATCAAGATCGAGAGCAGTGATGATGATAGTTTTTGCTTCCAAACTTTGTTGCACATTATTATCTTTGATTGAATATTTTTTCAGTTTTTTTTACTACAACGCCATTTAATTTGTGTGTAGGAACAAATGGGCCTTCCTTCACAGCCTTCCAAATACCACGATCCATCCCTTCTATAAAAAAATCATTTTCTCTTTCCACAAATTATAGCATTCTCAATTAAAGGATCGATGTTTATTTAATGACTAGCTTGAAGATATTTTTTCTCCTGGGACAATTAGTCTTTAACAAGAGTTAAGCTTTAATGTTACTTGTTGAAAAATCGACTTCAAGCACAAGAGGGGGTGAATTATAGTATTCAAAATTCAGAACTAATTTAAGGTTTATTTACTTAGAAAATAAAATGTGTTAGTATCTTTTGAAATCATAGAAAAATTAGCAAAAAAAATGTAAAGGTAATAAAGTAAATCACAAAATGTAAAAGCTATTAGTTTAGAGACATGACACCAGTGATTTATCCGGTTTCGGCCGAATATTGACATACATATGTCTCCAAGATATCTACTTGATATTTTGACTATAAACTTTGAGATTTTATAGATTATGCCCACGAACCTTGATATAAGATGATTATGAGATTTACAAAGGATTATCTCCAACCAAAGTGAAACCTTTTACCCAGACTAAGCTAACGAATTGATTAGAGATTTTCCAAGTTTCAGTAACGAAATATAACTTTTTCCACCAACTTTCAAAAACCAAAACAAAGATTTTATGACTGGTTTATCTCAAGAATCAAACTTGATTCCTCATAAGGAGTTTTTCACTCAAAGACATTAATGAAATTTAAGTGATAATTTTTTTTAATAGATAGATATATTCGAAAGAAAAAGATAGCTTTAGAAAATGGTATTAAATGAGGAGGAGGAGAAGACATTCCTTTATATATGAGAAGGAAAATTTAAAAAAGGAAAATATCCATGGGAACCTTCAATGTCCCACTCAGCTGTCCCACTTAGCTGGCTTTTAAATCTAATAGATTGGATGTGTGAAATAATCAATTATTTGGTCCCATTTTAGAAAGTTTAGATGAAGAGTTGTTGTCAGACAATAAGACATTTTAATAATCGATTCTAGAATCATTTAGGCTTATTCCAATCGATTTTGTTAAGTTCTTTATCAATTAGATAGTTCAAAAAATATTTCCAATCGACTGGCCTAAGGTCCCAATTAATTGCGTAGTAAGAAATGCTTTTAAAAGGAAGTTGACCATTTCCTAATCACTTGTTTCAGCCTTGAAAATAATTTTAATATATTTTATAGTTAGAAATGAGTGTGTGTGTGTGTGTGTGTGTGTGTGTGTGTGTGTGTGTGTGTGAGAGAGAGAGAGAGAGAGAGAGAGAATTTCCATATTATCTTAAGAGTTACTTCTATAGTTTCACTAAAGTCTAGCCACTTAATCATGCATGACTAGGAAAGCTTTCACACTTGCTCTCTTTCTCAACTCCGAGGTTTTCAAGATCCTTTTTAATATACTTAGATCATACAAGCACTTCAATGGAATCTTGAGTATTCTACTAGATGAGGCTTAACATGCTTCAACTTTGGTCACCATCATCAAAGTGTTGAAAATTCATTACCACCAATTTCAATAGTCATTGGGTTTGTCATCAAAAAAAAATTAGGAATAAGATTCATACTTTCAAGCATATAGATCTAAACCTAACTAAATCTTTGGCATGGTGGGGATTTCTTACCCCCGACCTTTTTTAAGTTAGTATTTAAATATTCTTGTGAACATTTATCTATCGATATATTAATTATAAAGTAGGATGAAAATATTCTCGAGTCCTAGACAAGAATCTTGTTCTCCATCATCACATTGTTGTTTTTTGTCTCTGTATGTTGACCGGTTATTTATCGAGTTCCTTGACTTTATGTTCCTTTCTAATTTTTCTTCCAATAGCTTCTCTTTATATTTATATATGGTTGGGTCTTGGTGAAAATATCACTAAACTTTCAAATTTGATTCCTATGGAACTTTTGAATTCTAAATTTTCATTGAACATTGAGTCATTCCTTAACCCTTTTTCAAAGATCAAATAATTTAGCCATTCATTCGACCCTCCTACCTCAATCGCTTAGAGGTGTGTTCTTAAAGAAACGTTTAGAAATTCCATAAGATCTAAAAAAATTTTGGCCGAAAAAAGGAGTGATGGGAGATTGAAGAGATTACACAAGTGGAGAATTTACAAGAATAGGATTGGCTCCATCTACAGGAGGAGGAAAAACCATTGATGTGGAAGCGAGGACTAGTGCAACGACTTCAACCCTAACACCAATATTTCAATGTTTGAATATCATAGATGACTTGGAAACTATCATTGTGTACATAATAGTTAATCATAGATTAGGTCAGACAATGGAATGATTGTGGTGGCACTACATGTATGATTTAGTGGATTTTCATGGAAATTCATAAAAATCAGAGGAAGATTCCCATAGTTGGTGCCACTCTTATGGATGAGAACTGAATATTGATGATGTGTAAACGCAAAGCTCCTCTAGTTTGGTGGTACATACCTCTAATGTCGTGGAGCAATGATGTTCATGAAAGATTAGCACTTCAACATCTAAGTCAGTAAGTTTAAAGATACATAACTTAGCAAAACTAAATGAAGAAGTACTTCTTATGGCGCATAGAATGGCTTTAATATAGTAGATGGTTAAAACTGCTCCCTCTTGACCTGGCATAAAATATGGGGATAATTATATTAGATCCAATATCAATGATAATCAAGTGGTCATGATCTAATGTGTGGTCTTTGTGGAGGGTCTACCAATCCATCACTCCACTAGAGCATTTTGGATTGAAGCTTTAATACTAGGCTAGTCTTGTTAGATTGTTTGACTAGTCCAGAAAAATGTATTCTTACTTTTATTCATACCAAACATTTAAAAAAAATCCTCTCTAACATCTATTTTCTAATCACAAGAAAAAATATATGATTGATATTAAGCCTTATCTCTTTCGTTATGAGCCTTTTATTTTTGTCTGAGGATATCTTTAATTACAAATTTTTAATAAATTATTTTAAATATATTATTTATAATGTCAAATCATTTTAAATACTTACTTTTAAAAATTTTAGTTATAAAATTCACACAAAATGAATGTTTTGAAGTGGAAATATTGTACTTATCTATAATTTTGTATATCAAATGTATTTTATTACTTAAATTAAACTTTCAAAAATATTTTTAAATATTTTAGTTTGACTCTAATTAGAGGATGAACCAACTTTAAGGAAGACTCCACCGAGTCTGCCATTTATGAAAGTTACATAAATGGTGGAAGAGTATACATAATCTCCAAATAAGAATAAGCATTTTTTTGGGATTTGGGAGCACTATTCTGTGATTTTTTTATCCAAAATACACTAACTTTTCAATTACAGGGATGGTAAATGTCAAAAAGGAAAGATCATTGCTAAACTAGAAAAATGACTCAAAAGAAACAGTTCTTGATTCTTAAAGAGTTATACTCTAGCATGAAAACGGAAGCAAACTCTACCAAACACGTGAAATCACTCATACACAATAATCAAGTGTTTTGATTCCCAAGAGTCATAATGCTGACACTTTCAAATCATGTTTGAAGTATGGAGCATTAAATGTATGAATTTCCAAGAAGCTGAAATGTTTCTCCTTTGCTCTTCCAAAAGAGAACAAGAGAGTGGCCGACAAACCTTCGTCTTTCTTCACATAAGCAAGGACTTGAGAGACAACTGCTATGGGTCGACTACCATGAAGGACCACGGTCTTTCAAGAATCTTATTTGCACACGAGGACTCTCCTGATTAAGAATACAAAATAAATCAACTACGTTTACATCCAATGATTATCCATAATTTACTCCTAACAAATAGCAAGTTTGTTATTTCCTTTGTGTGTGTGTGTCTATATATATATATATATATATATATATATATATATATAAGTGTAGCGACAAAAACTGTGAATATAAACCATTGGATTGACTTAACTCAAAAAATAGCAAAAGAGTCGTCACCACACTTTTATTTTATCCAAAGGGCTAGGAAAAAGAGCGAATAAAATCCTTAAAAAAAAGAGACCAGAGATTGGGACCGGGGGTTAGTTATGCAAAGGGAATGTGTTAGGCATCCAAAGTATCTACGGTATTTCGCATGAACCTTTTTGAAAATTTGTATATGTGTGCTAAAAAAGAGTATGTACAAAATGGATGGTGGTGGGAGAAAAAGAAGTATTTTTTATAATTTTTGGTTTGATAGAACTTCCAATGAGTTCCAAGCCTACATACCAATAATGTGCAATGTTGAAATCAAAACCTAATAGTTTGGATAAAAAAGACTAAAGTTGTGTTGGTTGATTTTAAGAAAATGCTTATTAGAAAAACTACAAAGGGCTCAAGAAGTTTGAATCAGGTTAGGTGTTTTTTAGTGTTAACAAAAAGAAGTCAAAGTAGCTTTAAAAGAATTGAAAGTTTATTAAGAAAAAAGAGTTTAAAAATGCATGGACATAAGTCCAAGTTTTTATGAAAGCGGTTTGAGTTTTGAAAATAATAATCCTTTGAAAAAGAGGGAAGATTTTGAAAATTAAAGAATGGGGAGGAGATGAAGAGGCTAACCTAATTTTATAAAGTAAAAGAAAAGTGTAAAGAAAGATCTAACCGGGTGAAAAAACCAGTACTTGACATCAAGAGCCAATGCCATATCCCATCCTTTAGATTACCACATAAGCAAGAAATAATCAGACAAAAAAACTAAGCTTCAGATAAGTCAATGCCTCGGATGTACTCTTGTCTTAAGAAAAATGGGCAGAGTAATGTATGTATTTGGAGGAAATCCACTCTTAATTGAGTATAACGGAATAACCTGAATACAAAGATAATAACCAAATAATATAGTATAACACCAAGGGCACAAAAATATCCACGATGAGGTAGGGGTCCTAGTGTAACGCCCCAAATTTAATTAATTAGTTAATTAAATTAATTAAGGATTTATTTATTGGAAATTGTCAAAGTTGAGAATAATTGAAATTTTTATAAGAGGCGTTAATTGGATTAATTGTTGATTAGTCGATAGATTAATAATAATAATAGTAGTAGTAGACTATTAGTAATAATAATAAAATTAGAATAATTTGTTGGGTTTAGATGGTTGAAATTAGTAGAAAGAGATGTGTAGAGAAATAGGTCCAATAAGAGAAATATAATTATTAGCTATTATAAATAATAAGAAATTAGGTTTTTGGAGAGGTTGTTAGAAAACAAGGAGAAGAAAAGGGAAAAGAATAGTATACGTGAAAAGAGGAAGAAAAAGAGGAATAGACTTGGGATAAAAACTGCCGTCGCGAGAAAAATTGTAGACCGAAAGCCAAACCGAAATTGCGACCTTTAATTCAAGGTAAGGGTGGGGTTCTAATTTTCTAATGGGTTGTATGATGAATTTTATGTGGGAATTAGGATAATGGAGAATTTACCATGTATTCGTAGTTGTTTTGTATGTGAAGATAATAATTTTCGGTGTTGAATTTGTGGTTGAATTGCTTGCTGAATTGATGTTGTGAATGAAAAACTATTATTGGTAATCAATTGGTGAAAATATAAAAGTGTCGGGAACAATTACACCACTTTGGGAAAAGGAGTGTGCCGAATAATAAACCTAAATCAAGGAAGCATGTGGAACCGTATAAGACACAAACCTGTGCCGAAGGGCACATCTCCGTTGCCTTGCTGTAGCATCTAATTCTTTTCATTCCATGTTTTGTTATACTAGCATCATCATTCCATGTTTTGTTATACTAGAATCACGTTGCCTTTCTGTAAGTTTCAGTATAAGTTTCAATGTTAATACCTGTTTCATTATAATAATAATAATAATAATAATAATAATAATAATAATAATAATAATAATAATAATATAGTGAAATTATTTGATAATAATAATAATAGTATAGGGACATTATTTGATAATAATAGTAATAATATAATATTTAGGAGTTAAATATTAGAGTTAATCAGATAATTTAAGTTATTTTGAATGTTTATAGAGTTGTCAATAGAGTTGTTAGAATTGTCAATAAAATTGTCAGAAGTTGTTTTGAGTTATTAAGAGTCATACTTTAATTGTTTTGGGTGATTCTGACACGTTTAGAGTTGTCAGCGTTGTTTTTTCGAGTTGTTTAAAATTAAATCTAATAAGTTGTAGAATATGTTGTAGAATTAAAGGTAAAGGTATTTGATTCTATACAAGAGTTGTCGGTAGAGCAATTTTGAGCATCATAGAGTTATTTTAGATTTTGAGCACCTTAGAGTTATTTTAGAGTTGTAGAGATTGTGGTGGTTTAATAGTAGTTCAAAGTAGAAAATTTGAGTAATTTAGCAGAAGATTAATTAACTTGAAATAGCCGAAATAGTCCGAACAATTACGTGATTTGTTTGTAGTTTATTTTGGTTGATTTTATGTGTTATATGTTTGCCGTAAATTGTGAATTTGCAAGTGATAAACTGTGTTGTGTTGTTTCCGTTGAATTGTCGTTGTTTGCTGGTATTGATGTTAATAAATTGTGAAGTTGCAGATTGTGATGAAATTGGCTGTTGTTTGCTCGTTTTAATTTTATTGATAAACTATTATTGTTGTTGATACGTTGATGAAGTTGTAGGTCGTATGACCAACGTTGATAAGTGATTTTGAAGTTGATGAAGTTGTAGGCCCGTGGCCAATGTTGAATAAGTTGAATTGTTCCGATTTATGGACATGCTTGAGTTGTAGGTCGAATGACCAGTGTTGATCTAAGTTGATGTCATTGATGTATATTTTAAGTTGTTGTCGTATGTTGTTGTGAATGGTTGTTGCATTTTTGTATTTATTGTTGAAGTTGAAGTCGCATGGCATACATTGCATTATTAAGTTGGCCTGGATTGGCACCACGTTGAAAGTTGAAGGCTTATGCCTTGGCCTTGATGGCACCACGTTGAAGGCTTATGCCTTGTTAATGCCTCGATAAACTGGCATATGTTTAAGTTGGGAGTTATGCTCCAAATGGTACCACATGCATTTGCATAGTTGAGTCGCATGTTGAGTCACGTGTTAAAGTTGTTGGTATTATTCGTTATTTGTTGACTGTCGATGTGTTGTTGTTATGAGTTGTTGTTGTTGCTATAAGTGGTCGTTATAAGTTGTTGTTGTTGTAAGTTGATGTTGTTATAAGTTGTTGTTGTTATTAGGTTGTGTTGATTTAAGTTGTTACGTGGATTAAATAAAGTGTCTTCTTGTTATTATTAAGTTGTTTGCTGGTTGTATGAATAATTACTGAAGCATTGATCTACCTTATCTGAATTCTAATATATTATTTATCATACGATTTATTAGATTATTAGATATCTCACCCCTTCTGCTGATATTTCCCCTACCATGGGAAATGGGCAGGTACTCAAGAATAGTCGTGGAAGTTCGAAGTAGCATTATGAAGTCGTTAGTTGCTACAAGTTCGAATTGGTGTCATTGCTCTGATACGTAGCACTCGGGGGGATGTTTATGTTGTTGTGATTATAAGTTGATGAATAGTTGTTGTTATCTGTTGATTGGAATTGTTTCTAATTGTTGTCATTACAATAATTCTCGAATAATTACAAATAAAAGTTTTGATTTAGTCGAATAAAGTTGTATATGACTTATAAAATGTGAAGGCCGAATCCTATGTATCTATATTAAATGAAACACAAGTGTTTGATAATATGTTGAAATGTGACATCTGTTTATGTTTTGAAATTTTGGCACTCTGATTCTATTATAAATGTTGGGTAGAAAATGGGTGTTACACCTAGTCCTAAGTCCAAAAGTCAAACTCCGAGCATACGAATAGTAACCAAGTCTAATTAAAAGTCTTTTATAAAGAAGAAAAAATGACATGAAATGTAAATGCTAAAATTAAAATGCGTAAAGTAAAGAGCATAAAAAATAAAAGCGGAAAGTAAAGAGCAAAAAATAAAAGGCAATTAATAAAGGTTAGCAAGATGACCATCTTGAAACTTGTCAAGAATATCATCGGATTGTTAGTAATTAGTCATCAGCAAGGTGACCATCATGAAGCATGTGCATGAAGACTTGCTAGAAGCTTGATAAAATCAATGATAGCAAGAAAATGTATCACATATTTGGCTTGATTTAAATAGATTATATCTTTATTTTATTTTAATTATGTTGCTTTAAATTTGTATTATTATGGTATTTTCTATATTTTTCAGGAATTTAATATTTACAAGGCATGTGCGAAGAAAGTTATGAAAAGTCGAGCAAATCGTACTTAAAATCCACAAAATAGAGCAAACAGCCAAGAATGTGATGTGATAGTAAAATGGGGTGTATTGTAGAAGCAAGGTGTTAAAAAGTAATGGACTAACGCGCAAGCCCATCCTATGAAGCTCCTTCCTTATCCCAACAAGGTGTGACGGTCGTCACACCCCCTCAAATCAAACTGTATTGGTCGATAAACATTATAGGGCGATATTCCCTTAACAAGAAGGGGTAACGATCGTTACACAATAGCCATGCAAGCCCTAACGGCCGCGACAAAGTAGGAAACAAGGCTTCCTCAACAAGCACCGCGTGACAACCTTTACACCCTCTTTAATAGTCCGTAGCAATCGCTACGGAGGCTATTCCGGAGGAGAAAATCCCTCAATGGTCGCTTACCTCAACTCTATAAATAAGGCTTTAAACCTCACTTTTCACACGCTTCTCTTTTCCTTTTTTTCCTATTTTTGCAAGAGCATTATTCATAGTTATGTTTTAGATAGAAAACTACATTTGTCAAAGTGGTAGTTTCTCCCATCGTTGAACTACCACACCATTAGTTTTAGGTGTTGTTTTCTTTTATCTAAATTATGTCTCTGATTTATCAATCACGCTGGCATATTATAAATTCAGTTTCTGTTGATGCACGGAAAGTTTGTTTCAGAAGTTAATTTTAGTTTCAGTTATTCCTGCTCTTACAGGTTCCTCTTTATCACATTTCTTATTTTTATTGTTTCGTTTGTTTAATTTAATTACTATGCTATTCTTAATTGCAAAAGTTATGTTTAGTTTGTTTACACTTGATTCCATGTTTAGCTAAATAGTCTTGAGTCTGGTGTATGAGGATCGTCCTTACCGACGGGACTCGGTAGGAAATAACAGGTGCAAATTTTTGATTAGAACTCTGTTTTGGTTTTAATTTCCAAGTCTAATTTAAATAGCCCTGTCACGAGAGTGAGAGATTATTTAACACGAATTTTTCATGAGAGTGAGAAATTAATTAAGGTAGGAGTCGACACTGCGAGAGCGTGAAGATCGAACCAGATAGTGGAAATTAGGCAACAAATCTAAATACAGCGAGAGCGCTTTAGACATGTTTAAGATATTATTGGCTTACAAAATGTATTTCTTAGTTACCGGGCGAGCGAGAGCAAAATCTTGGGATTGGGAAGTATGACTTTAGTTAATACTGCGAGAGCGTGAGGCGGAGTCTTTAAGTTGGTATATTCTACGGGATTAAGTTCTAGTCGTAATTAGTATGCGTTTTCTATAAATCCTTCAGGAATGCGGAAATCATATCACGGCCTCGATTTAGTATTATTTGCAAAGTTCATTTATTTTAGTTTTAGTCCTTAGTTTCCCTTAAAATCCAATTATTCATTAGCATTAGCTTTACAAAAAACCATACATTACAGTAGGTTGACATTGGTCTATGTGGTTCGACAAGCTTTTATATTACTTCGATATTTCCGTGCACTTGCGAAATTTACCCATCAATCAATGCGCCCACACGACAAGTTTCAATTTCTTTTTGTCAAGTATATCACCGGTTTTGGAATTATCACAACACTTAATCAAAGATGATTGAGAATTACAAATAGCCATGATTAGTGGAAACTTGCCTGAAGCTTGATTAAAAATCAACGCCACCACACGACAAGCGCCACAGATGTTGAACCAAGATCAAAGCTCAAGTCATCTTTTGGGGCTTATGTTTGAACATTAAAATTCATGCCACCAATTGATCACTATCTCCGAATCGGGAAAAAAGAAAAAAATGAGATTGAGAAGAAGAAACAAGTTACAAATTTACTTTGCGTTAGATGAATTAACTCGGTCTAACTTTGTCAAAATCAACCAACTTTCTTGGTGATTTGATCAAGAGACCTATCAACACCCAAATTCTGTTGATGTTGAGGAAATGTATGACTCCAAATAACTCCAAAAGTCAGCAAAATAAAAATAAAATAAAATAAAAATGATTAAAAGTAATTTTGAAATTAGGTTATTTAATTAGACTTTATTGACGAAATACATAAATAACATTTTTTTCATCAAAATAAAATTCCAAGAAAATTACCCAAAGTCAAATTAGGTCATTTATTCAAATAGAGGTCAAATATAGGTCAAATAGAAGTCAGAAAATGTTTTTAAATAATAAAATAAAAGGTGAAATAAACCAAAAATGGAAGAAATAGTAAAATCAGAAATAAAAATAAAATTAGGTCACCAATATTTGTCAAACGATCATTGGATCCTTCCATAATTTTTCGAGAATTTTAAAAAGTCAAAAAGTATATTAAAAAAATTAAAACACCAAATAAAAGAGAAAAATCATAAAAAATATCAACTCTGGAAATAAAATTATGAAAAAAATAAATTTCAAAAACATAATATTTCAAAATATTTTTGTGAATTTTTTCGTGATTTTTGAGTCAAAAATGAATTTTCTATGATATTTTTGATGTTTAAAACATTTAAAATATAAAATAAAATAAAAGCCAAAAAATATGGACCATTAGATCGCAATCAAAATGCGTTAGTAATCACAACCAAATGAACACGACGTGATGTGCTTGATATGGACCTCCTTGGTTTTCACAACGAATCAAAAATTAAAATTAAATTAAAAGAATAAAACCAGGAAAAATATCACGCGTTGGATCGAGTCTGACTCACAAAAGTAATCAGATCCAACAGATCCTATAACGTGTGCACGATACGAACCATGTACAGGATTTAATTCAAAAAAATTACATGTCAGACTCTCATTGGTTGAAGACATCCCGCAAGTCGTCTTCAACCTCCAGCCAACATCCATACACGATTTAGAAAATGTAAAATCAATGTACATAAGTGGTATCCTTGGATTCGTCTCTTCAAGACGATCTCAACCACATACTCGCGAAAAATTTATTTACATTGAGTGAAGAGAAATTTGGAAAAAACTCAAATAATAGTGAGCACGAGCTTAATGAAATTCTCAGTCGATACATGATGAAAACAAAAATGGTCAGGATCACAAGGATCAGGGAGATGAGGAGAATAAAATAGTGCTTGATTTGAAACGATTTGATGGAGATTCCTACCTGAACGAATTTCACTTTTAGAGGTATGAAATTTGACTTGGTTAGCACAATTCAGGTAGCTTCAATACACGATTCGTGTTCTGTTAGCTTCAGTGAGGTTCAAGGAAGAAGAATGAGTGGTTAATTTTAAATTGGAAGTTGTCTAAACACAAATTCGAAGTTGCAGAAAATCTGGTTATGGAGGAAGTTTGGTAGAGGTTTTTTGGCTATCAAAGCTTGAGGAAATGAGTGAGGAACGATCCTCTATTTATAGGAGAGTGAGTGGTAATGAAAATGATAAGGAATTGTGGTGAATTCGTGCAAAATGAGCTGGCTGAAATCATGCAAAACATGTGACTCGAAAAGCATCAAAACAACCTCATTTCAAGTGTAATTTGCATCAAAACACATCTGGGCAATTAGTTAAACTTGTTTAGCATGTAAACTTCGAGGCATTCTCCTTGTAATCCAAGTTTACATGTTGTAATGTTTCTGATTCGAAGCAAAATTGGATGACATGGAGCCTCCTTAAAACATGTATAGATTATTGCTCAGGGGCCTTTATGGCACAACCTTGGGCTCTTTGGAAAGTTGAGATTACAAGGTTTACAATGCACTTGGAAAGGTAGAATTTGGAATCTGGATCTAGAAGTTATGCTCCTTTGAAATCACCAAAAACAAACTGATTTTTTCACACTAAGAAAAATTTCTAAGTTTGGAAAAAAATTACCTATAATATTTTCAATCCAAACATGGTTTTTTATTCAAAATTTGTTCTTTCCATTCAAAGATGAAATGAAGTAGATCTCTCAAAGAACATTTTCCCAAAAGAACCAACCAAAAACTCCAAATATTGAGAAAGTTATGGCCTTGTGAAGTTGAGGGAAATTTGTGAAATGACCTATAATCTTTTGACTTCTTCAAGCAACTTCCAAACACTTTCAATGTTTGAAAGTTAAATGGAGATAAAGTTCACATCCTCAAGATTTTTGTGAAAAAAAATGACCTCAAGTAGATAAATGATGATCAAGATATGATCTCTTGAAGCTGATTGACCAACAATTGCGAAATTCATCAAAGACTTGTAATATTTTAACCTCACAGGAAAATTTCCAAGCATTTTCTATTCTTACCAATTGAACTAAGTTGTTTTAGACATAATTAGGTTCATTGTGAAAAGAAGAATGAGCTCCAGGAGACAAGGGATGACCAAGTTATGATCCTTTGAAGTCATACAAGATAGATGAAGTATCAATCTAGGTAGTGGGTAATCATAGACCTCCAAACAATCTTCTCATCAATTAAACTTCTTGTATCAAAGAATATTCGTATTAGAAGTTATTTTAAGAATCAAATGGCTTTTAAATTATCCACAAACTTCATACAAACACCAAGATATGGTCCTCATAAGTCCAAAACCCAAATCTCAAGATAAATGGTTATAGCATGGAGGATTCTTCAAATTTGTTGATTTCTTTCAAACATGAAGCATACACTCAAGATGAGAGACCATGGTTGATGACAAGAGAAGCTTCAATGGGAGACAATGCGTTCAACATCTTTGAGAGTTTAGGAGAGAATGTATGGAAATAAACACATGAACCTATTGACTCCTTCAGTAAGAAACTTGTGCACCATTCACCTACAACATTTAGAGAGAAAAGTGCACACATATCATTGTTAGACAAGTATAAACTAACACACACATTAAAAGGTTCTTGGTGATCTCCTAATGGAAAACCCAAAGATAGGAGGGAGAGAGAGAGACCATTTATGATCTTTGTGCAATACAATGGTATGAAGTACGAGTGAATCTCAGGGGCAAAAATTGGGGTACAACAGCTGCCCTTATTTATGTGTCTTATATCTAGAGATAAGAAGGGAACCTTCTCCTCGACGGGATAAAAGATACTTCAATATAATACGAGCCCTATTTTTGGCCCTAAGATACTATGCGATGGTTAATGGTTAGCAATGAAATATGATGAACTTCACAGGTGCAACGGGACACCAATGGGGAAGCAAAGATAATGATGAAACGCTAAGAAAGACAACTCATCGAAGAAGACGAACTACTGGGGAAAGAAGCTCAATCTTATGGGAGAGAGAAAAACATGACCCCGCTGGAGAATGGGAACTTAACTTTTTATCATAATATTGACTTAATGCATGAGGAGGAAGCAAAAAATAAATAATAGCGGCGATCCAAAGATAGACGACGAACTATCTCCTCACATAGGAGTTAGCAAAAACAAGAGAATGACGCCGACTTCCTAAAGATAGTGAATCATCAATCCGATACTGCTAAAAAAATAAAATAAATGTCTCTGAACAGGATGTGGTAGAAAAGCAACATCGATAATGAACTAATGTTTCCAAGAATTATTGCGCTTCGCCAAAGGCGGGATGAAACTGCGTCTTTAACTATGAAACTTCATCTGGAAACGGTAACAAAGTGATCATACAATTAACGAGCAAACATTTCGCCCATTGGAGCATTCAACAAATCAACGACGAACTATATCCCATAATGACTAGATTACCATCCATCAAAAAAATTAAACCATTGACAAACTACCTTCAATAACAACGAGGCTACCATTGATCGGTAAACAAATCTTTGATAAACTACCTTCCATAATGACAAGGCTACCATTAATCGGTAAACAAATCTTTGACAAACTGCCTTCCATAATGACAAGGCTACCATTCATCGGTAAACAAATATTTGACAAACTGCCTTCCAGTACAATACTAAATTGGCACCAACCAGTATGCAACTACAGAATATGTCTATGGGTTGTGATGAGAAATTCAAAGAGTACGCCCAAAAATAGAGAGATCTAGCAGGCAGATTCCAACCACCCTTTTCTAATAGGGAGTTGGTTGACATGTTCATGGGAACGCTGACAGGTCCGTTCTTCAATTATCTAATTGGAAATTCCTCAGCTGCATTCACTGAGTTGATATTGACAGGCGAACGTATTGAACATGGAATCAAGAGTGGAAAGATTCAAATCGAGACATCTTCAAATGATGCAAAGAGATATTTTGGTGGGAAGAAAGAAGCAAATGCTGTGTATGGTCAGAAGAACCGTGACAAAACTGATCGCAATCAATATGTGGGGACAATCCTGTTGCACCCCAAAATTTGCCCTCACGATTTTATTTTTTATTGGTTTTTGTTTTACATTCATATGCATTATCATAACATTCACAATCATGCATTGCATTGAGCTACTAGGACATGAGATTATAATTTTCGCGTGAAGGCAATTTATCGTACCCTTCACTATTTCTAAACGCCATTATATCTTGAATGAGTACATTGGCCTAGTGGGTAGTATAATGAGTGTACGGAGTTATATATGTGAGAGGTCTTGAGTTCGAATCCTACTTTCTCTATTTTTTTGCCTTTTTCACTTTTTTTTTATTCTTCCCTTAATTACTAACTTTATTTGCATTATTATTAAATCACAAAAAAATATAAAAATGTATTTTCTTTATTTTTAAAATGAATTTTCATTTTTTTCATTTAGGATTTCTTTATATAAAATATTAATTTTTATTTTTTTATTTTGTTATTAAAAATAATAAAAAATATAAATATAAAAGGATTTTAAAAGATTTTGTTCAACTTTTTAGAATATTGAAGTTTTTATGATAGTTTTCATTTTAGGAAAAAAACAATTTAATTGATTAAATATATTAAGAATTAAAATCAAATAAAATTTGATTTAAATTGTTGATTATATTAATCAATTCTCTTGATTATTACCATTTGTGTTAACCTAGTTTTCTTTTCTATATAAAGAGGTCAATTTCATTCCCAAAACACTAACACTACACCAAAACCACACACGTACATTTTCACACTTTGAAAAAAATCATTATCACGCTAACTCCCCTCTCTCACTATAATTTTATTAGAAAAAGTTTTATTCTCTTAAATTTTTCCACTCATACATAAACCACATATTTCTCTAAACTTGTTTCTCACATTTCTTCACCCGCAATAATTCATATTACACAACAACCAAACATAATATTTACACCATTTTAAACAACCATTTCCACAATCTTTTTTTTAATCAAACAATCATGTCCACCACCGTCTTAAACTCCCTGCAAATTTATATATTAAGTAACTACTTACATTTTCTTTGTTACCTTCTTATATAATTTTTTGTTTTTATTTTTATTATGTTGATGTTAATTTATGAATATTTCTAACTTTGAGAGTTGTAAATGACTTGTAGTTAAAGTGTATCAAGGAGTTATAATATATTGTTGCAAAGAATTATAATATTATTCTCACATATATGATCTAGTTCGATACTTTTTCAATCATTGATGATTAGATCTCTATGTCTCAGCGCTTGCATCCGTATCCATGTTTGCTTGGTTCTCACTTGCCTCTCTCTCTCTCTCTCTCTCTCTCTCTCTCTCTCTCTCTCTCTCTCTCTCTCTCTCTCTCTCTCTCTCTCTCTGCGTTGTTTGAGTATTTTCTCTTGATCTACTTTTAACATATATTTTGGTTTAAAAGATACATGTGTATTATTTTATTATAAAAGTGAAACATATTTGTTTGTTGGTGTGCAGTAATATTATATAATGGGAATATAAAAAAATCAATATACTCATCCTCATGTATGATAATTAATTTTGGGAACTATTAGTATAACAAAGAGGAAAATGGAGTACTATGCGTGTGCCAGTTTATTCATCTAGGTTTTATTATTTTTTACTATTAACTAGATTAATTTAAAGATTTTAATTTTTAGCTTTGGGCCACTTTTCACTAACCAACATCCACCTTTTTCTAATAGCTCTAGTGTAGTTATCTTTTTAGTTATTTTTTTTAATTAATTATAATTTGAAATTTAATTATTCTAATTTATTTACTTAGTTCTTTTTTATTCATTGTCAAAAACATAACAATAATTAATTAATTTTTAACTAATTTGTTTCATGTAAGTGATTTAGCTTTTAGTAAAATAATAACACACAAAAAATGCATGTTCCCTTAGTTCAAGTTAAATTAGCTAACCAATCAAACCTAACATTTTCCTACTAATTTAATTCAAATACGATATTATTTTTAAAAAAGGGATTTTGTATTTGTTTTCAAAATTAACCACGAACTATGTCTACGACTATGCAATTTTTAAACTCAGACAAGTTTCAAGGATAACTCGAACGCATTTACATAATCCTATAAAAAAAACTAACCAAACAAAAGAGAACTACGTAGACTCTGATTTCATCTCTTGGTGATAAAATAGGCATAAGGCGCGATGCTTTAACGAGTCACTAACTACTAACCGTGACCAAATCTCTCCCCATTGTGTATAAGAATTTAGGAAATAGAGTAAGAAACCTTAGACAAACACACCTTAACCCTAAAATTAGAGAAGGTTCCCCTTGAGTACAAGAGAAGTGAGGGGTGCTAACACCTTCCCCTCGCTTAACCGACTCCTGAACCCTTAACTTGGTCCCGATGACCACCGTATCCATATTTTTAGGGTTTTACTATAGTTTCCCCGTCCTTATGATAAATAAAGAATAGTGGCGACTTCATTGAATTTTTCCCGCCGCAACAAGTCCTGATCTCCAACCCCACACCAGTGCAACCTCAACAAGACAACACACGTAGAAAAAACGCGCCAAAAAGACAATTTACGAAGATCAATATGTCGTTGTGTCAAGCATTACAACACATGTTGAAAGTAGAGCTAATCACTTTGAAAGATCCTCCTCAGCATTTTAACACTTATTCTCTAAAGTACAATCCCAATGCAAGATGTACATACCAATCCAATAGCCCAGGGCACGACACGAACAACTGTTGGGCCCTGAAGAACAAGATCCAAGACATGATTGAAGCTCAGGAAATTGAATTTGACCCTCCTGTCGAAACCCCGAATGTGATCAACGCACCTATGCTCGATCATGGCAGGAGTACCAACGCCATAGATAATGACTTACATGTCTTTGCTGTGAATGAGTTAACCACTCGTTTGATGACTGTTAAAAAGAATCTGCTACAAGTTGGTTTGTTTCTAGGAAGTTTTGACAACTGCCGTCACTGTGTGTTCGAGCCCAATGGATGTGCCTGGTTGAAGAGAGGTGTTCAGCACTGATAGACAACCGAGAAGTCCTATTCCTAAAAACTTTGTTCGTAGAGAGTTTGTGCGGAGATGTTTCCAAAATCTTGAAAATCAAAGACGTAAGCGAAGCCATACTAGAAGTCTAGGATACCTTGGGGAAGCCAAGTGGGAAATTTGATTTCATGGTGAAATATACCGCCCCTGAGAGCTACAAGATTGCAATCGAAGACATCAAGGCAACCAAATTGGGAAATGATGACTATCCCGAAGAATATGCTGATATGAATACAATAAGGATCACCTCTGCCGATCCTGCACCTAGAGTGGCACCTCTAATTATTACCTCGCCCAGACCAATTACATATTCCTCTGACAAAGCTATACCTTGGAATTATAGAGCCAGAGTTTAATATTATGGCGTCAAGCAAGAGCCATTAGCCATCAAAGACAATACAATTGAAGCTACAAGTCTTGATGTCGACAATATCACTTGATCAAGCAAAGTAACTAGAACCAGAAGAGTATCTTCACCAGATATCTCTCCTCCAAAAGACACTATTGCACCAGTCTGCATTCCTGCTGTGGAGCCGATTCCCGAGGCTCGAGGAAAAGAGAAAGTGACCCAACCTGCTCAGGTGGAAGTACCAAAGGAAGTTGCTGAAGATACCTCTAGGCAAGAGATGGAGGAAATTCTGAAGATCATTAAGAAGAGTGATTATAATGTTGTAGAGCAGTTGGGATAAACTCCATCCAAGATTTCCATGCTAGCTTTGTTGTTGTGCTCCAAGGCTCATGCTAAATCCTTGGTGAAGTTTCTCAAGAATGCTCATATACCGCAAGACACTTTTACTAACCAATTCGAAAGTTGTATTGCTAGCCTGACCGTAGATAATGGTTTTGTCTTTTCTGATGTTGATCTAACACCGACTGAAAGGAAACACAAAAACGATTTACACATTTATATAGGGTGTAAGGGCACTACATTGTCTCATGTGTTGGTGGATACTGGCTCTGCTCTGAATGTCTTGCCAAGAGTGCTCTCAACCGACTTGATGCTGAAGAAGTGGTCATGAAACCCAGTGACATAATCGTAAGAGCTTTTGATGGTTGGAATAAAATAGCACTTGGAGAGCTCAACTTGTCGATCAAAGTAGATTCCCAGACTTTTGATTATACTTTCTTTGTGATGGACATTCATCCAACTTATTCTTACCTTATCGGACGTCTTTGGATACATGGGGAAGAAGTGTTACCTCTACCTTGCATAAAAAATTGAAGTACCAAGTTGTCATACCCCAATTTTTGAACTCATATACCATCTCATATCATTCACGTATGAGTCATTGCATCACTAATAATTTAAACACAAGTTAGATCTTGTGTGTGCTCCTTGAGCCAAATTAGGATTTTGATCAAAAATTTCATTTGTTTAAGATATGATAAATTAGGGTTTGAGTCTTAACTCACTTCAAATGATCTATCTTCATCGATCATCAACATTTGATCTTCAAATTCTCATTATTTCCTCAAGATCTATCTTGAATCAACCAATTAGGGTTTTGATCGAGGATGGTGTATCATTGACTTTTTGCTCAATGAATGATCCAATTGATTGGAGATTGATCTCAAAGTATTCAATGCAATCTCTTGACCTAATTTCTTGGTTCAAAACATTTCAAAATCCATGATTGATCATCAGAGAATTTCTTAATCATCTGACAAAAAGTTAATTGTTCAGATCAGTCAAACTTTGACTTTTGGTCAACTTTTTAAAATTCAAATTTTATCAATCATCAAATCATTTCAAATTATCCATCATGATCATAAAAAATCAAAATTTGTGTAAAAGTCAACAAAAAGTCAAAACTTGAAATTTTTCTAACACTTAGAAAAAATTTCAAGTGTTTTTAATATGGTTTTTCACCATTTACATGGTCATTTTTCATCTAGATCCATTTTGATTCGGGAAAAACTCAAAACATTAAAGTTGTAGATCTTGTTCCAAGCTTTCAAAAATTTCCAAGAATTTGCAAAAACATTTTGTGTAGATAGAGTTTTGAATTTGAAACTTAGAGGTCCATAACCATAATCTTTCATATTTTTCAAGTCTTTTTGCAATTTCTTCCATCTAGAAGCCTTGTCACCAAAAGAGATAGGTTTTAATCCAAGAATGTATTATGGCAATGATTGAATAAGGATAAGATTACTTGAGCTGTTTGAAACTTTAAACCATCACAAAATAAGCCAAAAGTAAGTTTCCTTACAAAAACTCTATTAGTGCACAAATTGAGCCTTAACTTGCAATCTCTCAATCCACTCGTGAATCTTCCAATTTTTCACTTCAGACACACTCTATACAAAAAATAGAGACTATCCAATCACTCAAACAAGATTTGGAACACCTACATCATCCACTTACATAACCATACCAAAGGTTTGCAACTCGACTTGGTGAGGGAGATTCAGCACCTTTCATAGTAAGCTAAGGGTTAGAGCATACTCAGTGAGGTCCAGGGAAGATTTTTCGAACATCACATTGTACCTCGGAGTCCTCATACTAAAGAGGTGAGTTTTCGAATTCTTGGCATCTTCATTCATGCATCTTTAGCGTAAATTTTGAAAAGGAAGATGTAGATATCATGTTGTTAAAGCTATATGGGTTCTCAATTTGAATTAAAATTAACTGTGTTCATGGAATCATTGATTCATTTAGTTAGGGTTTAATTTGGGATTCTCAAAATTCATATTGACCTTTTACTGTTAGCTTTAATAAGTTACAAGGTTAGAATCATGAGGAAGTTCTGGACAATTTGGTATTTTAAATTTCTCAATTTGATGAGGAATTAAGGAAACACATGTTTGGCCATGGATGTTTCACGAGGAAGAAGATGGAGTTTGGCTCCATTTTCAAATTTTCAAAAACTTGTTTTAATATATATTTCATAGTTGTTGTTTCATTCACGGATGAAACTTCCACCCCAGTGGCAGCCAGCGCGCTCTTAAGTCTTTTCCTTGCCCATAAGTCTAGGGTTCGAATCCCCCTAGGACCTTTTTTTTTCTTTCCAAACTTCACATTTTTCAAATTTTTAACCTATTTTCAAAACCATTTTCACAAACTTGTTTGAAATGAAATTAAATGAACGCGGGTAAATGACAAGCCAAGCACATGGCCCAATGGTAAAAGTTTTCACCTTTGAA
The DNA here is from genome assembly GCA_021764765.1 of Vicia sativa. Taxonomy (NCBI): domain Eukaryota; kingdom Viridiplantae; phylum Streptophyta; class Magnoliopsida; order Fabales; family Fabaceae; genus Vicia; species Vicia sativa. The sequence continues at coordinate 75,732,002 of CM038793.1, forward strand.
CCTAAGGTCATGGGTTCAAGCCTTTCTAAAGCCAAAACAAATTTTTATCACTAGTTTTCTTCATTTTTTTTATCAAACTTCAATATTTTCAAAAATCAATCAAAACTTCTCATTTTGAGATTATTTTTTGCACACTTGTCATTTAATATACCTATTTTATGATTATGTCAAAAAAATCCAAAAATTTTCTTTTGATATATTTTTATTAGGTCAAAAATAGACGTTTTTAAGTATTTTAAGTATTTTAAATACTTTTCAAAAAATGTTTTCTTTCCGATTTTCAAACCTAATATTTTTCAAAACCTTTTGTGAATACATTTCACTTTTTAGAATCATTTGAAAAATTTAAAAAACATTTCAATTGACTTACCCAACCCCCCCTATGTACATACTTAGTTTCCTTGTACATAACCACCATTTGTGTACATATTCAACTTCCTTGTACATATTCAATCTTTTTGTTATCCGTAAATATTCAAGTATAACAAACTTCGTTCGTTTGTTTTTATCCACTTATTTATACACGAATTCCACTAGTATTAAGATGAAAGTCTCATTCCCTTGTATATATCCAAGTATACCAGCTTATCTGCTTATTTTAAACACTTGTTTATATTTTCACACTCATTTGTATATATCAAAGTTCACTTGCTTAATTGCTTGTTTTATACACTTGTTTATATATTTCATTCATAAACTCCTACGAATGCACACACACACACACACACACACACACTTTGTCATATATATATATTTGTTCGTATACTTGTTCATGTTTATTTATGTCATTAGAACTAGTATAAACACTAGGTTCTCCATAGCCTCCTCTTGGGCTTTGTACAAGATAACTCACTTGTTGAGTTAGCCTCCTCTTGGGCTTCGTACAAAAGAACTCCCCTGTTGAGTTAGACTCCTCTTGGGCTTCGTACAAAAGAACTCCCTCATTGAGTTTAGCCTTCTCTTGGGCCTCATACAAGAAAGAGACCTGGAAATCTCTAACAGCCTCCTATTGGGCTTCCAATACAAAGAATCACCTTCGTTAGGGTAAAACCCTGAGAGTATGGTTTCTTGGTGAAATCACTCTTAAAACAAAGCCAGCCCTACCCTATATCCTCCTCTTGGACTTCATACAAGGACCATCGATGTCCCTCAGAAAGCCTCCTCTTGGGCTCTCAATACAAGGACCCTCGATGTCCCTCGGATAGCCTCCACTTTGGCTTACAATATAGGGACCCACGGGCTTCTTAAAAGCATCCCCCTACTTTGGAAGAGTACACAAATCTTTTAGGTATCCTAGTATCTGACAAAGTGTCTTTCAATGGTTTGGAAGTCATTCCAAAGCCACAAGTCATTGAAGTGATGACTCATTTAAGGAAATCTAAGATAGAAAAAAACTTGACTACCAAAGGAAATCTCTTAGGACCAACTTCAAAGTTTCTAATGGAGAAAGCTTTTAGTTTTGCTGAAGCTGGTATCATGGTAGCTTTTGAAGAAGACTTCGTTAATATCAACGCCATAAGGATATTTTTGAGAAGTATAGAGGTAACTATTTTCCACAAAGCCATCTTGTGGTGTATGCTAGGAAGATGTCTACTTAAAACAATAATCATCAGTTGCTCATTCATTACTTCCAAGAAAGTTTTACTGGTGCCTCTCTAAAGTGGTACATGGGATTGGATAGTACTAACATTCGAACTATCAACGACCTAGGCGAAGACTTTGTTAAACAATATAAGTATAACTTGGACATGGCTCCAGATCGAGATCAACTCAGATTAATGTCTCAAAAGGATAAAGAGACTTTCAAAGAGTATGCCCAACAATGAAGGGAAATTGCTGCCCAAATCAATCCACCATTGAAAGAGAAAGAGATGACCAAGATCTTCTTGAATACTCTCGGTCCTTTCTACTATGAACACATGATCTCCAACACTCCAAATGATTTCACCGAAATGGTAAACATGGGGATATGATTAGAAGAAGGAGTCCGAACAGGACACTTAACCAAAGAAGTTTGATCTTTAAGCGGAACCAAGAAATTTGGAAGTGGTTTTCCAAAGAAGAAAGAACAAGACGTTGGAATGGCATCCCAAGGGAGTCCTAAGAGAAATGTCAATCATCGAGAACAGGTAACCATTATCGCACCAGTTTTTAGTTCAACTTCAAACATGGGAAATACCTTGCAATTTCAACAGAATCAACAGCCTCGACAATAGGCTCAGCCATTTAACAATAACCAAAATCGTTCTCCTAGATCTATACAATTTGACCCAATTTTAATGTCTTACACGGAATTATATTGTGCCTTGATTGAGAGGAATCTTGTTCAAACAAGAGCACCACCACCAGTGCCTGATAAGTTATTATGGTGGTACAAAGAAAACGTGTCTTGTCCTTTTCACCAAGGGGCACCTGGTCACAATCTCGAGCATTATATTGTCTTGAAAGTTGGAGTTCAAAGACTGGTTAGGGCTAACCTTCTTTCTTTCAGAAATATGAATCCAAATATGGAAGTGAATCCACTGCCCTATCGTGTAGGGCACACTGTGCACATAGTATATAGATGTTCAGATCGATACTAAGTTTCCGACATAAACTTGGTAAGAGCAGATTTAGTACAAATGCATGCTACTTTGTGCATATGTTTCTCGACATAACTACAAATATTGTAGAATTTGTTCTAACCACTCTCGTGGATGCTCTACTATAAAACAGTTCTTCAACAGCTAATTGAAAATGGAGACATTCAAATCTTCAAAGATAGGAATGAGAATGATGTGAATATGATAGGATGTTATCCGCATGAGCTTTTAGTCTCAGATATCAACTCATTAAGTCCTGAAGTAAACGTTATCATTCCTCATTTCAATATGCCTGAGTGCATTGAGATCAAATACAACAATCCTAGGTTCCCATTTCTCCTTTGATCATCTGTCTACCCGGGCATGTTCGTTGTGACTCTGACAAAGTAGTTCCCTATCAATACAATGCAACAATGATGGAAAATGGGAAATAAGAACCCATACCTACTCTTTCATTTGTAGTTAACATCACCGAAGTAAGTTGAGTAACTAGGAGTGGGCGTGTACATATCCTGTTGCCACCGAAGCAGCCTATCACTTCTACAACTAGGAAAAGTCCTGTTGATGTACCCGTTGTGAATCCTGTAGGAATTCTTGTTGGTAATCCATACTTAAACATTGGTCCTTATGATGGGACCAATATCAGTCCACACTTTGTTGAAATTCTAAATCTGATCAAGAAGAGTGAGAACAAAGTTGTCGATCAAATGATGCAAACTCCTTCAAAAATCCCAATACTCTCTTTGCTTTTAAACTCTGAAGCCCATCGAGAGGCCCTGATGAGAGTTTTGGATCAAGCCTTCATATATCACGATGTAACTACCGTTAAATTTGGTGGAATTATAGCCAATATAACGACTTGCAACAATCTGAGCTTCAGTGATGAAGAACTCCTTGAAGAGGGTAGGGATCACAATTTCTGTCTGCATATCTCTTTGAACTGCCAATCAGACTCTTTGTCCAATGTGTTAGTGGACACTGGCTCTTCCTTGAATGTAATTCCAAAAACGACTCTCGCTCGTTTGTCTTACAAAGGAACACCTATGGAATTCAGTGGTGAGGTAGTCAAAGCTTTTGATGGATTAAGAAAATCTATTATTGGAGAAATTGACCTTCCTATGACAATTGGTCCACATACTGTTCAAGTCACCTTCCAAGTTATGAACGTTCAAGCTGCCTACAGTTGTTTGCTAGGTCGACCATGGATACATGAAGCTGGAGCAGTAACATCTACGCTCCACCAAAAATTGTAATTCGTAACAAATGGAAAATTAGTAACCATTAGTGGGGAGAAAGCCTTGTTGGTGAGCCACTTATCCATTTTTCTTTCATCATTGCTGACGATGTAGAAGGAACACAATTCCAAGGTCTTTCATTAGAAGATAAATCTACTAAAAGAAACAGATCATCTATCTCCTCTTACAAAGAAGCGGAACAGATAGTGAAAATGGTACTACCGCTAGTTGGGGATAAGTTGTAATTCCTGTCAACAACAAAATCAAAACAGGACTTGGATTTTCTCCAATGCTCTCAAAAACTACTAAAAAGGATGAAACTCTTTGTCCAATCAAAGAAGTGTTCCACAGTGGAGGTTTCCTTAACCCTATTCCTTGAGAGGTCAATGTCCTGGTTGATGAAGAAACTGAAGAAAATCTCTCTAGTTCTGAAGAATGGAAAACTTATCTCAACGACTCTGGATACATATCTCAGGAAGAACTGTGTACACTGTTCTATCCTTCTTCAGACAAGTTCGAAGGCATGATCCAGCAAAATGATAAAGAAGAAATTCCTCCTATCCCACCTGAGGTTTAGGATACCTTGGGGAAGCCAAGTGGAAAAATTGACTTCATGGTAAAATATACTGCCTCTAAAAGTTCAAGAAATTCAATCAAAGACATCCAACCAATAGGATGAGAAGATCCTCTTGAATATCTTAGTCAACCAGAAGAGGCATACATGCCCTCTCAATCTCATCATCCATTTGAGATCACGACTGAAGATCTTTGCTTTAATACATCTGCCAAGGTTGTTGAACCTGAATTTGTTTATTCCCAGATAAACGCAATTTTTGGAGACGATTGGGAAGATGGTCCTGAAAATGAATTGGAAAGTGTCTCTGATAATGAGTCTCTTCATCTAGAAGACTGGGAATTGCATCCTAAAAATCCAGAATACATGTCGCTTGAAGACACATGTACTTCATTTTATAGTCCTCGACCTGTCAAACAAGCAAAGGAATATCTCGTCAGCAGTACAAAGGACAAGGTTAACAAATCAGATACTTCAAATCTTGCTCGACCAAACGATAAATGTCATCACTGAAGATGATCCTAAGGGAAAACTCCCAGAGTCTGTCACTATTGGAAAAGCCATTGAGATTCAGACTATTGTTCACCATTCTTAATAGTCGTCTCGCTTTTATTTTGAACTCTCACCCCATCCAAGGAAGAGAGGTGTTTTATAGGGCTAGGTTTTAAGTAATTTTCTCTTTGTCTCGCCCAAGACAAAATATTTTGTGTTTAGGGCCTTGTTTCATATGTGAATCATAAATAAAGTGTTGTTTTGATTCCCATATTTTGTGTTTTTTTTTCTTTTTTACCTTTTTTCTGGAAATGGTAATCCTAAAAAACCCAATAAAAACAAACATTTTCAAAAAATAATCTGCATACACTTTTGCATATGCGTTTTTCTAAAATATGAACATAATTCATATGTGCAGATTAACAATGAATAAACCCATTGAATGCAATAACTTTATGCCCTCTCCCAACATTGAATTCCCTGTGTTCGAAGCCTAAGAAGAGGAAGAAGAAGGGATCCCATATGTGATTTCTCGACTACTTAAGCATGAGGAAAGAATCATTCAGCCTCACGAAGAGCCTTAAGAAACAATCAACTTGGGTTCTGAGGAAAACAGAAAAGAAGTGAGCATCGGAGCTCTACTCGATGACAATGTCCAGAGAAAACTGATAGATCTTCTCAAAGAATACTTCGATGTGTTTTCTTGGTCCAACCGGGGCATGTCAGGGTTGGATACCAACATCGTAGAGCATCACTTACCATTAAAGCCTAAATGTTCGCCAGTTAAGCAAAGACTGAGGAGGACTCACCTAGATATGTCTGATAAAATCAAAAAGGAAGTTCAAAAGCAACTCGACGCAGGTTTTCTCATCACCTCTGAATATCCTCAATGGTTAGCCAACATAGTGCCTGTTCCAAAGAAAGACAAAAAGGTCAGGATGTGTGTTGACTATTGGGACTTGAACAAATCTAGTCCAAAAGACGATTTCCTATTACCGCATATTGACATGCTGGTTGATAACACCGCTACGTTCAACGTCTTTTCCATCATGGAAGGTTTCTCTAGTTATAATCAAATGAGAATGGCTCCCGAAGACATGGAGAAGACGTCTTTTATCACGCCATGGGGCACTTTTTGCTACAAAGTAATGTCGTTTGGATTAAAGAATGCAGGCACAACTTACCAAAGGGAAATGATTACTCTCTTTCATGACATGATTCACAAAGAGATCAAAGTCTACGTGGACGACGTGATAGCAAAGTCTGACACTGAAGAAGAACAAATTCAATATCTCTTAAAGTTTTTCCAATGATTAAGGAAATATCAGCTTCGTTTGTAGCCTAACAAATGCACATTTTAGGTGAGATCTAGAAAGCTCCTAGGTTTCATTGTCAGCCAAAGAGGTATTGAAGTAGATCCTGACAAAGTCAAAGCTATTCAAGAAATACATGCGCCACAAATGGAAAAGCAAGTAAAAGGATTTCTTGGACGGTTGAATTATATCTCCAGATTTATCTCTCAAATGACTGCTACTTGTGGACCAATATTCAAGCTTCTCCGCAAAAATCAAGAGGTTGTGTGGACAGAAGATTGCCAAAAAGAGTTCTTAAGTATCAAGGAATACCTGTTAGAACCTCCAATATTGATTCCTTCAATCGAAGGATGACCTCTAATTATGAACCTTACCGTGTTAAAAGATTAAATGGGTTGCGTGCTTGGACAACAAGATGAAACAAGTAAGAAGGAGCATGCCATCTATTACTTGAGTATTCACAGATTATGAAACTCGTTACTCCATGCTCGAGAAAACCTATTGCACTTTGGTATGGGCTTCGAAACATCTCCGCCAGTGCATGATCAATCACACGACTTGGTTAATCTCCAAAATGGATCCAATTGAGAACGTCTTTGAAAAGCTTGCCTTAACTAGAAGGATTGACCGATGGCAGATGCTATTATCTGAATATGACATTGAGTATCCCGCCCAAAAAGCGGTCAAAGGAAGCATTCTCGCCGATCACTTGGCTTATCAACCAATCAACGAATACCAATCTCTCAAATTTGACTTCCCAGATGAGGATGTTATGTACTTAAAGATGAAAGTTGTGACGAACCGTTACCTGAAGAAGGTCCTGATCCTGAATCAAGATGGGGCCTAATTTTTGATGGAGCAGTTAATGTTTTTGGAAATGGAATTTGGGAAGTCATCCTTACTCCCGAGGGTACTCATATCTCATTTTCCTCCAGATTACTATTTGACTGCACCAACAACATCGCATAATACGAAGCTTGTATCATGGGTATCAAAGAAGCCATCGATTTGAGGATCAAGATCCTTGACATATATGGAGATTCAACCCTTGTGATCAATCAAATAAAAGACAAGTACGAAACTCATCACCTTGGTTTGATTCTCTACCGAGATTATGCAAGACGTTTGTTGACTTTCTTCAACAAAGTTGAATTGCATCACATTCCTCGAGATCAGAATCGAATGGCAGATGCCTTGGCAACTCTATCTTTCATGTTCACATTCAACCATTGGAACGATATGCCTAAGATCAACATTAAACGTCTCGAAAGACCTGCCTATGTGTTTACAACTGAAGCAGTCATCAATGATAAAATGTGGTTCTACGATATCAAACGCTTCCTTCAAACTCAAGAGTACCCACTCCGGGCATCGCACAAAGATAAGAAAACTCTAAGGAGGCTTTCTATAAATTTCTTCCTGAATGGAGATGTGCTATACAAAAGAAATTTGACATGGTCTTGCTCAGATGTGTGGACAGACACGAAGCAAATATGTTAATATATGAAGTACATGAAGGATCCTTTGGAACCCATTCAAATCGGCATGCAATGTCCAGGAAAATCTTAAGAGCAGGGTACTATCGGATAACAATGGAATATGATTGTTGTAAACATGTTAAGAGATGTCACAAGTACCACATCTACATAGATAAGATCCATGTGCCACCGACTCTACTCAACTTTCTCTCCTCTCCGTGGCCTTTATCAATGTGGTGTATCGACATGATTGGAATGATTGAACCAAAAGCTTCAAACAGTCATCGTTTCATCTTAGTGGCCATCGATTACTTCACCAAATGGGTCGAAGCAGCATCTTACGCCAACGTTACAAGACTAGTGGTTGTGAGGTTCATCAAGAACAACCTCATTTGACGATATGGAATTCCAAGAAAGATCATTACAGACAATGGATCAAACTTGAACAACAAAGTGATGAAAGAACTATGTGAGGAATTCAAGATTGAGCATCATAACTCGTCTCCTTACCGGCCAAAAATGAACAGCGCTATGGAAGCCGTCAACAAGAACATCAAGAAGATCGTCCAGAAAATGGTCATCACTCACAATGAAATGTTGGAATGTTCTTTACATGGGAAACACACTTTAGTACGCACTTCAATAGGGGCAACCCCTTTCTCTTTACTGTATGGCATTGAAGCAGTGCTCCCCGTAGAAGTAGAAATTCCATCAACGAGAGTCCTCATAGAGGCTAAGTCATCTAAAGCTGAATGGTGTCTAAGCAGATACAATAAGTTAAACTTAATCGAACAAAAATGTATGACCACTTTGTGTCATGGATAGTTGTGTCAAACAAGGATGAAGAAAGCATTTGACAAAAAGGTTCGACCTCGTGGATTTCAAGAAGGCGACCTCGTGCTTAAAAAGATATTTTCTTTTCAACCAGATTCTAGGGGAAAATGGTCTCCAAATTACAAAGGCCCATACATCATCAAAAGAAGCTTCTCTAGCGATGTTATGAATCTCACAACCATGGACGGTGATGAACTCCCGCATCCTGTAAATATTGATGCAGTCAAGAAATACTTTGTCTAAAAAGACAAAAGAATAGCTCAGTAAGTCGAAAACCCGAAAAGGGCGGCTTAGGCAAAAATGAGCGTCTCGGTGGACTGAAAACCTGAAAGGGCGGTCTAGGAAAAAATTAGAGACGATAAAATTTTTTATCTTGGTAGATTGAAAACATGAAAAGGCAATCTGGGCAAAAATTAAGGATCAAAATGACAAAGTAACTACATCAGTCCATACATCGTCAATCTGAAGAATCTTCCATCAACGGATCTTCAATCAAATCTTTTGAAGCAACAACACAGTTGGAACTCAAAGTTGTTAGGGAGAATAAAGGTTATTGCTTTCAATGTAGCCTTCTCCTAATATATTACCATTTCCAAATTTTGTAAATAGTTCATGGAATAACGCCTTTGGCTAATTACCATTCTATCAATAAAATTTGAGCTTTGTGCTCTTTTTTTTTACAATTCTTGCTTTATTCTGTTTTGCAAAATAACGCTTTTATTTGTGATAATCACTTTTGAAACAAAAACGAAAAAAAAAAGTTTTAAATGAATTTTTACTTCAAATTTTTTTGAAATAAAAGCAAAATTTTCCTTCGAACTGTTAACATAGAAGTAACAACAACAGTTATCTCCATGAGCGTTTCGACCTCTAAAGGATAAACAAACTGCTGAGAAGTTTTCTCTTCCCCGAAAGAGATCATCAAAGACGGTATTCTTATCCAAAAATATTCTCCAACAGGGTTTCCAATAAAATGCTTTTTCTCCTTGAAGAAATCTAAAGCATGCAACTCAGATTCATCATCGGTGACATCTACACCATTGCTTAAGATTGTGCTGAGTATTTGATTGAACTGCGACGTAGTCCTTTTCCAAATATGTTTTATCATCTTGTCAAGTATTGTCAGCATGCATATGACATTCATGGAATTTATTAGTCATACATAATTGCATCATGAATGTATTCTTGCATTTCTCAATGTTTGCTTCAATATCACTTGTTTAGGTTTCATTTATTCCCTAAAACAAGTATGGGTGTGTCATATCTCCAAGTAGACTGTCATCCCTAAGCAGAAAGAGCATATTCTTTCTCTAGTTCCCCAATCGAGTTCGTTCTTGGATAGAATCTTATCTTCAGCTAATTCAGGTTTAGATTTAACAAAAATCTACCTGCAAACAATAAGCAAAAACCTCGTCATCTAAGCCACTTATTTCCTTTTCATCTTTGAACTTATCATAAAATGATTGTTCTTCTTAACAAGACCAATCATGAAAGTTCAAGAAATCCCAACAGTTGTCTTTCTCTTTAAGAAACATGCATCTTTACAATTAAAACGCCCGCATCTTCTCAAAAAGATGCCCATCACAATTGTAATTGGGAAAATAGAAACTCATTTGAGATCTGCTTCCATGACTATCTATTATTCACAAGTCTGAATACTCAGTAAATTTCTTTCAAAAATTACCTTGTTATAGTTATCACTTTGTTGATAATTGGTAATATCTTTAGAACTCATACCATTTACCATCACAATGCTGATAATCGGTAAATGAGTCTTCATTCCAAATTACCATAAACTATACTAGGCTGATAATTGGTAATATCACCTTTGCTTATCTTGAACATTGTCACAAGGCTTACATAAGGTAATCTCCTCGTTTCCCAAAGTGAAACAGATATTCACTTCCCTTGTGAATCTATTTTCCCAGTGAAACATATACTTGTTTCCTAACAAACAGGATTCTCCTTTCTTAGACAGATTGAGACATCCTCACAAATGTTTTCTCCACAAGCATGTCAGCCTTTGGTACCTCCTAGGTAAACTTTCTGCAATCACTTTGCATCATTCGCATTTTTTGGCATCTTAGGCCCAAAATTTGCGTATTCTAATATTTAAGTCTCTTCACACCTATCGAGACGAAGATTTTCATCTTCATATCTCAGGTTGAAGAAACTTAAATAGGGGAATTTTTCATACCCCAATTTTGACCTAAGATACCATCTCATATCATTCACATATGCATCATTGCATCACTAACAATTTCAACACAAGTTAGATCGTGTGTGTGCTCCTTGAGCCAAATTAGGGTTTCGATCAAAAAATTTCATATGTTTAAGATAGGATAAATTAGGGTTTGAGTCTTCACTAACTTTAAATTATCTATCTTCATCAATCATCAACATTTGATCTTCAAATTCTCATCATTTCCTCAAGATCTATCTTGAATCGACCAATTAGGGTTTTGATCGAGGATGGTGTATCATTGACTTTTTGCTCAATTAATGACCGAATTGCTTGGATATTGATCTCAAAATCATCAATGAAATATCTTGACCTAATTTCTTGGTTCAAAACATTTCAAAAGCCATGATTGATCATTAGAGAAATTCTGAATCATTTGACAAAAAGTTAACTGTTCAGATCAGTCAAACTTTGACTTTTGGTCAACTTTTTGAAATTCAAATTTTTCAATCATCAAATCATTTAAAATTATCCATCATGGTCATAAAAAATCAAAATGTGTGAAAAAATCAACAAAAAGTCAAAACTTGAAATTTTTCTAACACTTAGAAAAATCTTCAAGTGTTTTTAACATGGTTTTTCACCATTTTCAGGGTCATTTTTCACCTAGATCCATTTTGATTCAAGAAAAACTCAAAGCATGAAAGTTTTTTATCTTGCAAAAACATTTTGTGTAGCTAGGGTTTTGAAATTGAAACTTAGAGGTTCATAACCATAATTTACATGTCATTTTTCCAAGTCTTCAAGTCATTTTTGCAAATTCTTCCTTTAAGAAGCCTTGTCACCAAAAGAGATATGTTTTAATCCAAGAATATATGATGGAAATGATTGGATAAGGATAAGATCACTTGGGTTTTTTTAACCATGGTTAACAAAGATTCCATGTGCATTTAATGTGAATATTCCTTTCTTATTCCTTAAGCTCCAAGTTGCAAAATCATTCAATACTATCTTACCTTGATCTTCAGACCTCTTTGCCTATAAATAGAATTCATTTCTAACTTATAAATCACACCAGAACAATCATAAACTTGTTTTCTCACTTCTTTCTTCATTTGCAAGTTTATAAGTTTTCAAAGAGGTTAGAATTCCAAATTCCAATCCTAGCAAATTCTTACCAAATGTGTCATTCTAATTTCTTCTAAACATCATTTAGAAGTTTTTTGAAACATTAAACCATCACAAAATAAGCCAAAAGTCAGTTTCCTCACAAAAACTCCATAAGGGCACAAATTGAGCCTTAACTTGCAACCTCTCAATCCACTCGTGCATCTTCCAATTTTTTCACTCCATACACACTCTATACAACATATAAAGACTATCTAATCACTCAAACAAGATCCGGAAAACCTCCATCATTCATTTACATAACCATACTAGAGGTCTGCAACTTAACTTGGTGAGGGAGATTCAGCAGCTTTCAGAGTAAGCTAAGGGTTGGAGCATACTCAATGAGGTCCAGAGAAGCTTTTTCTATCATCACTTTGTACCTGGGAGTCCTCATACTCTTGTTTTTTCATATCAAGAGGTAAGTTTTCAAAATCTTGGCATCTTCATTTATGCATCTTTAGCGTAAATTTTGAATAGGAATATGTAGATATCATGTTGTTACAGCTATATGGGTTCTCAATTGGGATTAAAATTAATTGTTTTCATGGAATGATTGACCCATTTAGTTAGGGTTTAATTCGGGATTCTCAAAATTCTTATTCACCTTTGATTGTTAGATTTAATAAGTTACAAGGTTAGAATCGTGAGGAAATTCTGGACAATTTGGTATTTTAAATTTCTTAATTTGATGAGGAATCAGGAAACACATGCTTGACCATGGATGTTTCACGAGGAAGAAGATGGAGTTTGGCTCCATTTTCAAATTTTCAAAAACTTGTTTTAATATATATTTCATAGTTGTTGTTTCATTCACAGATGAAACAGCCACCCCAGTGGCAGCCAATGCGCTCTTAAGTCTTTGCCTTGCCCATAGGTCCAGGGTTCGAATCCCCCAGAGACCTTTTATTTTTCCAAACTTCACATTTTTCAAATTTTCAACCTATTTTCAAACTTGTTTTAAATAAAATTAAATGAACGCATGTAAATGACAAGCCAAACACATAGACCAGTGGTAAAACTTTTTACCTTTGAACATAAGGTCATGGGTTCAAACCTTACCAAAGCCAAAACAAATTTTGTCACTAGTTTTCTTCATTATTTTATCAAACTTCAATATTTTCAAAATGCAATCAAAACTTCTCATTTGAGATGATTATTTGCACACTTGTCATTTAATATACCTATTTTATGATTTTGTCAAAAAAATCCAAAAATATTTTCTTTTGATTTATTTTTATTAGGTCAAAAATAGACGTTTTTATGTATTTTAAATACTTTTAAAAAATGTTTCCTTTCCGATTTTCAAACCTAATCATTTTCAAAACCTTTTGTGGATACATTTCACTTTTCATAATCATTTCAGAAATTTCAAAAACATTTTAATTGACTTACGCACCTCTTTTCCATGATCGATTCGATTATTCTTTGAAAATTCAAATCGAACTAGGTTTTTTCCTCGAAAATCTTTCGAACTCAAAATCAAATTGATCATGGGCCTCCCTTACAGTGTAAGTACCAACCCCCTATGTAAATACTTAGTTTCCTTGTACGTAACCACCCTTTGTTTACATATTCAATTTCCTTGTACATATTCAATCTTTTATTTTGCAAATATTCAAGTATAACAAACTTTGTTCTTTTGTTTTTATCCACTTGTTTATACAACATTTCCACTGGTATTAAGAGGAGCATTATTTCCAGTGAAACTACTCTTAAACCAGTGGGTCTCCCTTAAGGTGTAAGTCTCACTCCCTTGTATATATCCAAGTATACCAGCTTATCTGCTTATTTTAAACACTTGTTTATATTTTCACACTCATTTGTATATATCAAAGTTCACTTGCTTAATTTCTTATTTTATACACTTATTTATATATTTCCTTCATAAACTCCTACGAATGCACACACATACTTTGTCATATATATACTTGTTCATATACTTGTTCATGTTTACTTATGTCATTACAACTAGTATAAGTACTAGGTTCTCCATAGCCTTCTCTTGGGCTTTGTACAAGATAACCCACTTGTTGAGTTAGCCTCCTCTTGGGCTTCATACAAAAGAATTCCCCTGTTGAGTTAGCCTCCCCTTGGGCTTTGTACAAAAGAAATGCCTCATTGAGTTTAGCCTTTTCTTGGGCCTCATACAAGAAAAAGACATGGAAATCTCTAACAACCTCCTATTGGGCTTCCAATACAAAGAATCACCTTCGTTAGGATAAAACCCTGAGAGTATGGTTTCCCGGTGAAATCACTCTTAAATCCAAGATAGCCATACCCTATAGCCTCCTCTTGGGCTTCATACAAGGACCCTCGATGTCTATCAGAAAGCCTCTTCTTGGGCTTACAATACAAGGACCCTCGATGTCCATCGGATAGCTTCCACTTGGGCTTAAAATACAAGGACCCATGGGCTTCTTAAAAGAATCCCTCTAATCAATAATCAATTTTTCATAGAGATTTAGAGATGTATCATCTTTATGGAAGAAGTATCTCATCTATAGCATCACATGCAAATCAACACTTTTTCAAACATTTTTCAAAACAAACACTTTTTCAAAATAAAACATCTTTCTTAACTGTAAGTGGCAACACTTGTACACTCAAGAAAAACGCCCAATGCTTACAATGAAAAATTCAACGTTTTTGAAACATCTTTCTTAACTTTTAAGTGGTAACGCTTGTACACTCAAGCAAAACACCCAATGCTTACAATGAAGGATTTAAAAAATCAAATCAAACTTTCAAAAATATATGTGATGAAATAGATTAGATACATGTTTCATTAACATGACACTTGTCGTTGTCTATTAATTTTTGCTTCCACTAGCACATAAGTGGGAACTATGATTGCTTTGCCTTTCTCAACCTCCTTTTGAGAATACGTAGGCACAAGGTCTTACCGTTGGAGAGCATACTTCTTTCTCCATCAAACCAAACAAACCTTAGTTCCCTTAGATCCGAGCTACAAATGCTCTAATTTCCACTAGGGGATAGGTATGCAGAGGATCCCAATGATCTTTGCGACAATAATAATAAATAAACTTAGGTTCCTGCCTAACCTACCTTTCTTAAATCCCAAAGGAGAAACTTTCCCGAAATAGCATAGCAAATAAAACACACAAACATACAAAAAAAATGCATAAAAAAGTTCCTATAGAAAATTATAGATATATAGGGTGCTAATACCTTCCCTTTATATAACCAACCCTCTTACTCTGGTATCTCCCCAATGCGATGTGTCTAGTTCATGCTAGTCGCATCGTATATCATATTTAGGGTATTTTAACTTTCCCCCTTTTCATCTTCTTTCTTGTTTGGAAACAATAAATCTTGGTGCCCGCGACATCTTTTAACACAAAAAAAATCAAAAGAGCAAATCATTTTGAGCCAGAGATTCGAATTCCGATTCGATTCCCTCATTTGTAACTTTTTACCTTGAACACCAGTGAAAGGGAAGATCGTTACAGTATGCGGCAAAAGAAGAATATATGGTAAGCCATCTGCAGTCATTCTAATATATTGAAATGGAAGACGAATTTATCGAGACACGCTGTCAAGCATTTGAAGTGGTTCCACGAGTCATACATGTCGACTCTCCTGTCACTCCTAAGATTACTATAGTTCCATCGAAGATGGCCTCGCTGAAAGATGCCAGAGTTGTAGTTGAAGAAGGAGGTTGTATCGTTTGGGGTCAACTACACGAGTTTCCATTCAAATCTGACAAAACTGGTTTAGGCTTTACTTCCAAAGGCCATAAAATGATACGCCGCGAACGTGCTGGTGGACCTCTTTTCTGCATTAAAAAAATGGAGTTCATGCTATAGAAGACGATGATGGTGACTTTGACATCAACAATTGGATGTTCCAAACTCCTGGCAAAGGACTCAACAGTTGGACGACTAAGGATATTATGTCAATCTCCTTTATACAGGAGTAATTGTTTTTTCTGATTTATGCTTTTATTCTTTATAGTTTCGAACAATAAAACTTTAAGCCTAGTGCCTTGCCTGGGGAACAATGGCTCATTTGTGAGGGTTATTAGTTGTCATTCGCATATTTCCATTCAATAAATCATTGGACTTTTGCATTCAAATATTTTTCTCTCTGTCTTTCTATTTACTTTATCACCTTTTCAAAAGCTACGTGTTCTTACACACACCGACGTAATAAACTGCAGATCCACATTAACTACGGATCCCGTCGATAATGACTCTGCAATTGCTAAATATGACTTTGATAATCTGATCTACTAAGCCGAAGAGGAAGGTGAGGAAGATTGTGAACTTCCAGGAGAGGTTTCCAGACTACTACAGCAGGAGGAAAGGGCTATACAGTCACACGAAGAGCTGGTCGAAGTTGTGAATCTAGGTACCGGCAAAGACAGAAAAGAAATTAAGATAGGAGCGGGTCTTGAGAATAGTGTTAAATAAAGATAGATCCAGATGCTGCAAGATTATATTGAGATTTATGCTTGATCCTACGAAGAGATGACAGGTTTAGATATCGATATTGTGGTACACCGACAACCAACAAAAGAAGGTTTTCTCCCTGTCAAGCAAAAGGTTCGTCGTATGCGTCCTGAAATGTCTGAAAAATTAAGGCCAAAGTTATGAAGCAGTTCAATGTCGGTTTCGTATTCGTTACTTTTTATCCATAGTAGGTTGCGAACGTGGTGCCCGTACCTAAGAAGGATGGCAAGGTGCGTATGTGTGTGGACTACCGAGATCTGAATAAGGCGAGCCTGAAAGATGATTTCCTGCTTCCACATATTGATGTTCTGGTTGATAATACCGCTTAGCATAAAGTTTTCTATTTTATGGATGGTTTCTTCGGTTACAGTTAGATCAAGATGGCACCCGAAGACATGAAAAAAAACCACTTTCGTTACACAGTGGGGTTTTTTCTGTTACAAGGTCATGCCATTTGGGTTGAAGAATGTTGGCGCAACATATTAGCGTGTTATGGTAGCTTTATTCCATGATATGATCCATCACGAGATAGAGGTCTACGTCGACGACATGATAGCTCAATCACAAACCAAAGAAGAACATCATGATCATTTACGTAAGATGTTTGATAAATAGAAGAAATACATATTGAGACTGAACACAAGCAAATGTACGGTTGAAGTCAGATCTGGTAAACTCCTGGGATTCGTTGTCAGTAAAGGAAAGGTGAAAAGAACAAGAAAGACCTTTGATAGACAATGCTTTCAATATAGTTGAGTGTTTAGGAGAGAAGGCATGAAAATAAACAAATGAACCTATTGACTCCTTGAGTAAAACACTTGTGCACCATTCACCGATAATATTTAGAGAGAAAAGTGCACACATATCATTGTTAACCAGGTATAAATTAACACAAACATTCAAAGGTGCTTGGTGATCTCCTAAGGGCAAACCCAAAGATAGGAGGGATAGAGAGACCATTTGTGATCTTTCTGTAATGAAATGGTATGAAGTATGAGTGAATCTTAGGGAAAAAAATTGGGGTACAACAATAAGTTAGCCTCTTCTACACTATATCAGAAGCCCAAATCCACCATTACTTCTGATCATGCACTACTACGAAATACACATATAACCATTGTTGGTAGAAATACTTTACTATAAATGATGGTTTGTGGTAAGGTAGTTTGTGGTTGTCTGTTCCCTCTTTACTGTTGGTTCTATTGATTGACAGCAATTTTGGCAAAACATTCTGTTAAGAAATGTCTTGAAGTTTACTGAAGTAAAAGATGTCCCAGCAGATGTCCTGACATGTGTAACTGATTAAAGTGCAGAATTTTTAGGAAGTCACTTTGTTATTAATTGTGTGCTTCGATTAAGGAAGCTGGTGAAATGTCTTCAGCAATATTTTTGGAGTTTTAATATCTCGGATTCATGGAGAGAAGACAGGAGGCATTCAAGACTTGTTATTAAAGCAACCCTAGTTGTTGTTACTTTATTTAAAGGGTTGCAATCGTTATTTTGTAGTCGGCCATTCCAGTTTAGAGAGTTTTAGTTTTTAATTTTTGGTTGTTCATTGTTTTGGTTATTAGTTGTTAATTGTGAGCCTCTCTTGCTAGTTACTTGAGAAGCACGTTTTTAAGTTTTTAGTTTTCAATCACCATAAGCTTCGAAGCAAGTGTAATTGTGTGTCTTTGAAGAGTATCTTCAGTTTTTAGTTGTTTTAAGTATCACGGGTTATGGTACTGAGGGAGTGAGCGGAGGATTCTCATATTTAAGTGTGGTATATTAGGTAGAAGGGTCATTGGGTAGTTTGATTAAGTGAGGAGGTGTAAACAGGGAAGGTTTAGCTCCGAATTAATACTACTAATAGTGAACTTTTTCCCTGGCTTGGAAGCCCTCAAACGTAGGTTAGTTAGAACCAAATTGGGTTAACAACTCTCTGTGTTTTTATTGCTTTCTGCACTATTATAGTCTGTTCTGTTTAACTGTGTTCTAAGTAGATATAAGTGTCGTGACATTTCCTTCGACATCTCATATCTGATATTAGAATTTCATTTACAACAACGGGGCGACTAGTCGTGGTAAAAAGGTTGGTTTGTGTAACATACCACTATGGTTGTTTAAAATAATTGTAGTAGAAGGTTGTGATCCGAGGATTGATTCCCAGCGGATGCATTTTTCACTATTAAAAAACACATAAACAAAAACGCCATAGTCACCATAGTTCTTCCCTACACCGTGGTGACACCTCTAAACTAAGTTGCTCACATGTTATTTTTGTATTTTGATTTAAAATTAATTGAATATAACAATAGTTAATGAGCCAATCGTGGTGAAATTGTCAAGCTTTCATGGGTTCGAACCTCAACGCCATGTTATATATTATTGCATTAATATCAAGGCGCTCCTTATCTTTTTATTTATTTTTAAATAAAAAACTTAAATGATTATGAATGTGGTTGGATGGTTCCCCCATTGCGATATAATTTGTTTTTAATTTAAAAATTTTAAATATAAATTAAACTCTGGCGCTTCTTTATAAAATTTCACAATGAAAGTAATATATCACAACAGTTTCTGGTTTTGTCTGTGGTGGTATCTTTATAATATTATATACTCTTAGTTAGCTTGTCTCTTCAGTATCCTTATTTCCATTGAAAAAAGAATCTAGACGAAACAATACGCGATTTCGACACTAAACCCTAACGTTTAATACTGTGAAACAATACACGATTTCAACCAAAACACCATCATTCACCCTAGCTTGTCTCTACAATATCCATTCTTCACTGTATATTTGTGATTTTCATCATCATCGTCAAGGTTGACAAGACCATCACGATCGTCAAGGATGAAAGAAGAGCACACTAACCAAGTTGTCACTGTCGAGAAAGAAACAACAACATTGTCGTTGTCGTAATAAAGGAAGACGACATCAAGACCAACACCAACATCATTTACTTAGTCATCACGTCTAGGGTACGTAAATATTTTCCCCATGCATCTATAGTAAACTTTATTTTTCATTGTTGTTGTTGTTGTTTATGTTCTTGTTTTTCATGTTGTTGTTGTTTTCCAACATAGATGTCACAAAGAGAAGAAACCCTAACGAGTTCTTCATCAAATTATAGCGAAGAAACTCAAACAAATGAGATTTGTGCGACTGATACTCAATCGAAAAGATCGCAAAGGGGTGTCACAATGATGCCCCGATTCACATCATCCCGAAACTCAATAGGTAAAACAAATCTGATAGACTTTGATTCGTTCTACAGAGTAGTTGATTGTGAAGGTTACTCTTATTTCAAGAGTTATGTTGCATTCCTTGTATGGAACAAAGTATCAATATTGATAGATGATTGGAAACAAGTGAAATCTGAAGTCAAAGAAAACATATGGACAGACGTTAAGGTATTACTGTTAGCTAGAAATCTGTAAAGTGAACTAAGGGCATGGTTCAGAAGCAGAGGTTCCTACAGCTTAAGGGTTAATCTTAAATGGAGGTAGCTTCTGGATATATGTTAACAAAGCTAAGTCAGAATCTCCAAGGTGAATGCTTGTCGGTTGGAAATTTGGTTCAGAAGGCCAGGCTAAGTCGACCAGAGCGAATCAGCATCGAAAACAAGACCATGTTAGCATACTATATGATGGTTGAAACGACAGAGGTTTGAGTCGAACGAAGGTATTAGTTGAAGCACACAAAGGCATTAGTCGAAGCACTGCTGTTGTCGAAGATGTTGGCTAGTTGGACTTAGGAAATTTTGTTGTGCCTCAAGGAAGTAGACAGAATCTGAAGGCAGTTTCCTTATGAAGACAGGAAGCAGGAAAAGAAAAATGAGGAGATCGTGGGTAGTTGCCTCAGGAGATTGTGGATTAGAAGTTTTTGAATGGATGACAAAACGTGGGCAGAAGTTGCTTCTGAAGATTGGATGTCATTCGTTAATTAGCTTTAGCAGTTACCTTGTAATTAGTATAAATAAGTTAGAATGTTAAGAATTCGAGGTGTTCATTTGTACTCTCAAATTATTTGCTAACACTCTGCTCAATTCCACGCTAAAGGAAGAAAGAGTAACGCAAGCTTTGATCTACGTGAATTACCACACTTTTATTTCAATGCAATCAATTTACATTTAACTCTGTCTTTATTGCTTTTCTTTTACTTCTGCTTATTTGCTTGTTGGTCACGAGTCACCAATAGCTTTATTTCACCAAAAACATACGTAAACTGTTGGTCACGAGTCACCAATAGTCAGAATCCTTCTTGTGTGGAAAGCCATTGCACTTTTTCCCTTAGGTTCTGGAAGTCGTTTCTGGGCCAAGGTTATTTCATTTATAGAAGTAGTGCAATTCACCAGAAACCTTAGCACGTGTCTTGAGATCAACTGATCGATCTCGCTAGTAACCCTTAGTTTTAGGAGTTAGGGAGGACCAGCGGTTGTTTACCATTTTCCACAGTAAACAAATTGGCACACCTGGTGGGACTTAGTGCTAAGTGTTAGAATTTTATTAGAATTTGTCTTAGAAGTATATGAAACTTAGGAGTGGAAATTCAGCAAGTAAGAAACCACCACCCCCTAAGAAACGTATAGTTAAGATGACAAACCACGTATCCGCGTCGAACGTGGATGAAATTCCATCTAGAACGTTGGGTGTTGTTGACACAGTTGTGTCGCAAGTAGCGTCATTTCCCCCTTTTAGCAGCACAATTGCCTCTGGGCCAACTACTTCAGTATCAACTCCTATTCCCCAGACCACACCGGTGAGTCCAGGGCCTGTGGTGGCCACGAGTGTCATTCCGAACACAGCGATACCTAGATTTGGTACTGCTACAAATCCCCCTTATGGAATGCCGTATTCTTTAATGACAGGATATCAATCGACCCCTAGTATAGAAATAGTGTCTAATAACTTGCAGAATGCTAACGCCCCTTTACAAGGATCTGTAGTGGGGGAAAATATGGAAATGCCTGCACAACACTTAAATACTACCTCTGTGGCAGTATTAAGGCAATAGATGAATGATAGCAACCATGAGTTAGTCAGCATGTTAACTAACCAAATGGGAAATGTGTTTAATCCCATAGTGCAAGAATCAGTCGAGACTAATAGAAAGTCTGCTGAAACAAACCGACGGGTTATAGCACAATTAACACGTCTATGTAACTTCCTAGGTGCCCCTCAAGCAGTTGCCCGACAGGTGCATCCGATTCGACAACCTGTACATGTCCAAGGGGACATGGGGGCAGTAGAAGAAGACACTGTGTATCAAGGACAAGCTGCAACTCCTCAAAGGAACGTTGTTATTAACCCACCTAGGGTCTTAGTGCAGAGACACCAAGAAGCTGACCAAGTCCTTGACCAGGTTCGATAAGAGGAGTTGGTTGTTGAGAGTAATTTAACCAACATTGTCGAGAGAATTATAGCCAGAAATGGTATGAATACCATGCCAAGGCCAACGTATTCTTCTCCGTTGTCAGAGTATATATTACAAACTGAAAACCCTAGGGGATGGAAAATACCTAAGTATACCATGTTTGGGGGAGAAATGGGTGAATCGACAGTCGAACACATTGCCAGATATCTGACTGAGTCAGGAGATATGGCAAACAATGAAGGCTTAAGGGTGAAACATTTCTCACTGATTCCCATCTCAAAAGTCATAAGAGATCCAACAAGTTCTTCAACCTTCAAGGTGCTGATGTCCTGTGCCTCCTCTATTGTAGTTACTTTCATTGCAAATCTCTTAGGCAAGGATCTGAGAATTTTCCTTACCGCTTCTCCTCTCGACATCTTTTCACCCGAGCTCCCGAGGTGTTGGCTCTCCAAGATATTCATGTGGAACTCATGAATAGTCTCTTCTTTCATCTTCAAATTTTCAACGGTAGTGAGCATCTGAGTCTTGACATCTTCACCTTGGATGTCCCATCATGGGTAGTTTTGAGGGTGTCCCACATCCTTGGCCACTCACATTGATGAACCACCAAGATATTTCATCAATACCATTAAATAAAGCATTCTGCTTTAGAATTCCCTGTGGCAAGCTCCTCTTCCTCTTTTCTCCATTCTTCCTCGTGTTTCAAGACAAGAGTCCCATCTTTCTCAACCTTGGTTGATGCTTCCATCCTTTATCGCCAGCCTCCAAGCCTTGATATCTACCGATCTTAAGAAGGCAACCATACGAGGCTTCCAAGACTATAATTAGACCCATCCGTAATAGGTGGTCTACCTCCAAATCCTCCTTCTTTATCCATTACGCCGTAAACTATTATCCCTAGATCTCACCGAAATAACGTGGTGCCCGCTCGATGCCAATTGAATTTCGGCAGCGATACTTAATGTCACAGAGAATGTTATGACAAGATTCGACACTACTTTGACAATTCACACAAGAATATAGAAAGCAAGAATAACACAATAAGTTGTTCACCCAGCTCGGTTCTAACAAACCCACCGGAGGCTACCAAGCCGTGGAGGAAATTCACTATTAGTAGTATCATCGAGTTAAACTCACCCGCTTACAACTTCTCACTTAATCCCTACCCAATGACACTTCAACCTAAGTCCTACTTAGATCCGAGTTCCTACCACTCCCCTCAATCACCGCAGTGATATCAACCTATTGACTAATTGAATTGTGAAGACACACTTCAATAAAATATCTTGATCTTGCTTCAAAGCTTTAATCAAGAGACAAACACTGTGCTTTAAAGCTTTGAGTGATAAACTACCCTTACAACAAATCCTAGTCCAATGCACTTATCAATTTATAGTTGCTTGGCTCACAAGAGAAACTAGAATTACACAATACCAATCATACTAACCTTAATAAAGACACAAACAAAAGCCTTCAATGTCTTCAATGGAATCCAGAGGCGTGGTGAGAGTAAGGGTTGAATTCTTTATATAGAAGCATCCCAATCTTCGCTTTGGCTTCCATAAAGATAGCTAGGGTTTACTTAATTATCTCCTAAAAACATGGTTTGTTCAACAACCAATTTAGGTTTAATTAAGATTAACCTAGCAGCCACGTGAGCATGCTTTCTAATAATGTAAAAACATAAATAAAATGCTCAACAAACTTCCCGAAAATCTCAGAAAACTGATTCGCAGTAATGTAATGTCACACTAAATGTCATAACATCCGTTATGACATCGATTTTCAGAATTTCCAAAGACTTTAGCTTCCCTGCTCGAAATGTACTTTTACCATCCTTGTCCAAGAGGATTTATCTTCAATCTCGAATGTCATGACATCTATCAAGACATTTCTAAAGCCTAGTTTTACCAAAATTGATGCCAACTTAAAACACTAACAAACTCCCCCTTTGGCACATTTTTGGCTAAAACTACTAGACCTATCAGAGTACAAAATGTAGCAGAAGACTAACAACCTAGTTCTAAGTTTTCCTAAGCTTTCCTAAGCTTCAAGTAACTAGAACTAAGAGAAGATAAATTCTACCCATACACAAGTCCCACAATTTCCCACAATTGCCCATAAAATTTAAACAAACAGCTAAAAATTAGCCATACAATCCCCCCATACAGTTTCCCAAACATTAATACTTCCCACAGTATTTCTTCTCCCCCTTTTTAGCCATAAAGGGCCAAAGAAAACAATACAATTGCCCCAAACTTTTTAATCAAACAGTGTCAGCAACAAAAAATTATACCAGCAAGTAATTAAGTACCAGCAAGTATACAGGGATACATCTCAGACAATGTTTACAAATATCCAAAAGAAGCACAAATGGAAAAATACAAGAAACAAAGCGTAACATTGACAAACAACAAAGAATGTGGAAATGGATGTAATACAAAACAGATAAAGAAAGCAACACAACAACTTAATTAGTTGCTCTCCTCTGCTGAAGAGGCATCTTCATTGTCGCAAAGATCGATCATCCGCTTTATCGAAGCTTGTTCAGCTTTGTGTTCGGAGCTTTCCTTTTCTTGGCCATTGGTGTCCTTTTGCATTTTGAACAACCAGCAAATTTAGCTCTATACTTTGAGGAAGTTCCAGCTCGTTATTTGCTCAACTTGAGAACCGTAAATACCTCCCTTTGCTTTGACAGGAAATCAAGAATCGTGGTTCACATGAGTTACCCGACGTGATCATCGATGTCATGACATTCTTTGTGACATCTCGATCATCCGCTAAACTAGGGCTAGTGTCTTTGATTAAGGGGAATGTAAATTCCGTGAACAGAGTGATGTTCTGCCTAGGATTCCGTGACTATCCTAGCAATGGCTTCTTCTACATACTTGGTACCTTCCCTATTTCTTATCTCAGGGGGAACAGAAGAAGCAGTAGTCTTACCAGTGGACGCTGATGAACCTTGATCCTTCTGTGCATGCTGATTCTGAGAGTCAGTTGCCATTGAACGCTGAGGGGAGACCTTCACAGGTTCAATATCCATGGCTTCAAAGAATGCCCTAATCTCACCATGGTGGAGATGAACAATCAGAGTCGGAGGAGGATGAGGATGACATATTTCTGTAGGAAAGGTTGAGAATCAGAGACCAAGAGTGACGAAGCGGTTGAGAGTATCTGTTGGATGGAGAAGGTATGATACTTTCAAATGAAAAGGCTATTATATGGAGGAGTCTTTTCACATTCTTGAACCCTATAAAATAAGAGGCAAATAATCAATGACCCACTTATAATTAATAAATGCTCTCTTCCTTTCTTGGAGGCAATCTTAATTGCTACAATTCCTCATAACGACAAATGCCCGCTTTGTTCTTAAGTTTTCAAATTGATTAGCATCAAGAGCCTTGGTAAAATGTCACCGCTTGAAGTTCGTGACTACATGATCCAATTTAATCACCTTCTCCTCCACAAGTTCTCCGATGAAGTGATGTCCGATATCTATGTGCTTAGTCCCACTGTGTTGTATAGGATTCTTTGATATATTAATAGCACTCAGATTGTCACAAGACAATGTCATGACATCCCTGTGACATTGTACTCGACAAGATATGCTTCATCCGCACTATTTGAGAACAACGCTACCACTTCTATGTATTCTTCAGTGGATGGGACACACGCTTTGCTTCTTGCTAAACCAAGAAACAAGATTGTTTCCCAAGAAGAAGCATCCTCCGAGGTACTTTTCCCTCATCAAGACTCCCACCCAATCAAGATCACAATATCCGCATGTAATTGGTTCACATCCATGGGAATATAGGATACCATAATTGCAAGTTCCACACACATATTTCGTGATTCTTTTCACCGTTAATGTGACTTACTTTAGGCTCACTTGATATCTTGCACATACCCAAGATAAGCAATGTCGTCGTGGTCGTTAGGTACAACAAGCTCCCTATCATGCTTCTATATAAACTTTGATCAACTTTTTCTCCACTTGCATCCTTGGTCAACTTCAAATGTGTAGGAGCAGAGTCCTTTTATGGTCGGCATTCTCCATTCCAAACTTCTTGACAATATTCCTTGCATACTTGCTTTGTGAAAGAAATGTTGAATCTTCCATCCGGTGACTTGCAATCCAAGGAAGTAAGTTAACTCTCCCATGAGACTCATTTCAAACTCGCTTGCATTTGATTGGCAAATTGTTTCACCATTGTCTCGACATTCCTCCAAATACTATGTCATCAACATAGATTTGAGCCACCATAACCTTTCCACCTTCATTCTTGACAAAGAGAGTTTTATCCAATCCTCCTTTCCCGTATCCTTTGTCTGTAAGAAACTTGGTCGCCTTTCATACTGTGCCCTAGGGCTTGCTTTAGTCCATATAGGGCTTTCCTTAATTTGTAGACATGATCGGATAACTTGATCCACAAAGCCTTTAGGTTTTCTACATATACTTCCTCATTTAAGTAGCCATTTAGGAAGACACTTTTCACATCCATCCGAAATAATTTGAATTTCGTAATGCAAGAAACTCCTAGTAGAAGCTGATTGATTCCGCCTAGCCACCGTGCAAAGGTCTCATCAAAGTCAATTCCTCCACTTGAGTGTAACCCCGAGCAACAAGTCTTGCTTTATTCCCGTGACAGTCCTTCTCGCATCGACTTGTTCTTGTAGATCCACTTAGTGCCAATGATGTTTGTTCCTTCCGGTCTAGGAACTAATCCCATACTTCATGTTGCTTGAACAGTTCAATTCTCTTGCATTGCTCCAATCCAAAATTCATCACATAGAGCTTCTTTGACATTCTTTGGCTCTATTTTTAACACGAAGCAGAGTTTGAGACAGCTCGATCTTATAACAACACCTTTGGTTGGGTCTCCAATGATGAGATCCTTTGATGATCTTTCAATTCGATTGAGGGATCTTTGTTTGCTTCCTCGTGTTCGATTTAGGTGAAGTAGGAGTAGGAACATTTTCCTTATCGTGTACTTGAGGTGATGTCTCAAACCATGTCTCAATATCATATGGGACATTGTGCTCGATAATGATCATCAACAATGACATTAATAGACTCCATCATAACTGGTTTCGGAGTTGAATACCCTATATGCTCATTGTTTGTGGAGTATCCTAAAAATGCCTTCATCACTCTTAGAATCCATTTTCTCCTTTGATCACGATCCGTCGAATATAGCATTTGCTCCCAAACACATGAAAGTATTTCACATTGGTTTTCTTCCTTTCCATAGCTCATAGGGTGGAGACAGTTCCTTTCTTAAGGTAACCTGTAGAACATAGCACGATGTATTCATAGCTTCACCCAAAATGAATAGGAGTTTCTTAGCATGAATCATTGCTCGGCAGATTCCTGATAGTCCTATTCTTTCTTTCCACAACCCCATTTTGTTGAGGTGTTATAGAGGAGAACTCATGGTTGATCCCTTCGAGGAATGTAATTCATCAAACTTGCTATTCTCAAATTCCTTTCCATGGTCACTTCTTATTCGACAATACAGCCTTTTCTCTCTCTCAAGTCTTTTGCACAACTCCTTAAAGACATCAAACACTTGATTTTTCTTTGATGAAGTTTATCCGTAACCGAGAAGTCATCCACAACAACATAGGCATATCTTTTTCCACCAAGGCTTTCAACTTGCATAGGCCCCATCAAGTCCATGTGCAGCAGCTCCAGTACTTTAGATGTGGTCTGATGTCTAGACATTGGGTGTGACATTCTGGTTTGCTTTCCAACCTGGCACTCACCACACACCCTTCCTTCATCAATGTGAAGTCTTGGTATCCCTCTGACAGCCTCCATTGAGATGATCTTTTTCATTCCTCTGAGGTGCAGATGTCCTAGTTTTTGGTGCCACAACTTGACCTCCTTTTCATCTTTGTCTGTGGAACATACAGATGAGAGGTTGGTGTTCTCGATCCCACATGTACAGCTTGTCTTTGATCCGATTCCTCTCATAACTACTTGTTGATCATTGATTACAAGACATTTAGATCTAGTGAAGTTAACTTTGAATCCCATATCACATAGTGACTTATGCTTATGAGGTTAGCAACAAGCCTTTTACCAAGAAAGACTCCACTTAGATTTGGAACCCGTAGCCTAAGTTTCCAACACCTTTGATTTCTCCTTTAGCTCCATCTCCAAAGGTAACAAAGTGGTGGAATGAGGTTTGACATTATTCAATAGGTTTTTATTCCACCATATGCTTAGAACACCCACCGTCAAAGTACCAATCTTCCTTGCGACACTCTAAGAGAAGTGTGAGCTATCATTGCTTCATCCTCTTCTTCCACTTTTCGTGTTTGGTACTTTGATGTTTTTAGGCTTAACATAGGAGTCCGATTAGGTATCCATGTAGCCTATGTAAGGGTTTTATGTGTCCAAACCTTCCACAATGATGACATCTCCATCTTTGAAACTTCTTCTTCATGTTTCTCCGATCCCGATGTTGATCCCAATGTTGTGACATCTGCCTTGACTTTGGTTTCCTAGGCCTCTTCTTTTCTTGTCACTAACAGTTCCTTTGTACCACATATCCTAGACCATGCTTGTTTCAAGATTTTGCCCAAGTCAAGAATTTCTTCCAATTTTTCTGCTCCAGGTCGATTTTGATGATTTAGTCATCCGATCAAGCTTGGAATTTAACACCGTAATTTCACCGTTGAGATGTCTTATAGTGTCTCAGATTCTCCTTCTTTCACTTCCTTCACATTTCTCGCCTCCAACTTCTCAACTTTTTCTGCTTTTCATTCACCGACATACTTCACCACTTCGATACGCTTGTAAGTATCGAAGTTCTTCAAATGTCACTTCCTCATCACTAGAGTTATTATCCAATTACAACTTCCGTAAGATGCAAGGACAAGATTAGTCGCTTCTTCCTCGACTCACTTCCCGAATCGCACAAGTGACGCCATTCCTTTCTTTTGTTTCTTAAGAAAGGTGGGACATTCAGCTTTAATGTGTCCATATCCTTCACATTCATGACATTGGACTCCTCTGCTGGAGTCATAAGATCTGTTGATGTCAGATGGAATGTCCTTGACATTTGACCTTGACCTTGGATCAATTCTCTTGATGAGCTTGTTGAACTGTCTTCCAAGCATAGCGATGGCTTCAGATATCTTCTCTTCATCACCCTTCTTGCACTCCTCTTCAGTATTGGATACAAGGGCTATGCTTTTATTCTTCTTATCAGTATTCTCACTAATTCCCATCTCAAAAGTCATAAGAGATCCAACAAGTTCTTCAACCTTCAAGGTGCTGATGTCTTGTGCCTCCTCTATTGCAGTTACTTTCATTGCAAATCTCTTAGGCAAGGATCTGAGAATTTTCCTTACCAGCTTCTCCTCTGACATCTTTTCACCCAGAGCTCCTAAGGTGTTGGCTATCTCCAAGATATTCATGTGGAACTCATGAATAGTCTCCTCTTCTTTCATCTTCAAATTTTCAAATCTGGTAGTGAGCATCTGGAGTCTTGACATCTTCACCTTGGATGTCCCCTCATGGGTAGTTTTGAGGGTGTCCCACACATCCTTGGCTAGCTCACATTGATGAACCATCAAGATATTTCATCAATACCATTAAATAAAGCATTCTGCTTTAGAATTCTGTGGCAAGCTCCTCTTCCTCTTTGCTCCATTCTTCCTCGTGTTTCAAGACAAGAGTCCCATCTTTCTCAACCTTGGTTGGATGCTTCCATCCTTTATCGCAGCCTCCAAGCCTTGATATCACCGATCTTAAGAAGGCAACCATACGAGGCTTCCAAGACTATAATTAGACCCATCCGAATAGGTGGTCTACCTCCAAATCCTCCTTCTTTATCCATTACGCCGTAAACTATTATCCCTAGATCTCACCAAATAACAAGGTGGTGCCCGCCTCGATGCCAATTGAAATTTCGGCAGCAGATACTTAATGTCACGAGAATGTTATGACACAAGATTCGACACTACTTTGACAATTCACACAAGAATATAGAAAGCAAGAATAACACAATAAGTTGTTCACCCGCTCGGTTCTAACAAACCCACGTCTGAGGCTACCAAGCCGTGGAGGAAATTCACTATTAGTAGTATCAATTCGTAGTTAAACTCACCCGCTTACAACTCCTCACTTAATCCCTACCCAATGACACTTCAACCTAAGTCCTACTTAGATCCGAGTTCCTACCACTCCCCTCAATCACCGCAGTGATATCAACCTATTGACTAATTGAATTGTGAAGACACACTTCAATAAAATATCTTGATCTTGCTTCAAAGCTTTAATCAAGAGACAAACACTCTCTTTAAAGCTTTGAGTGATAAACTACCCTTACAACAAATCCTAGTCCAATGCACTTATCAATTGATAGTTGCTTGGCTCACAAGAGAAACTAGAATTACACAATACCAATCTGTTACTAACCTTAACAAGACACAAACAAAAGCCTTCAATGTCTTCAATGGAATCCAGAGTGGCTGTAGAGTAAGGGTTGAATTCTTTATATAGAAGCGTCCGAATCATCGCTTTGGGCTTCCATAAAGATAGCTAGGGTTTACTTAATTCTCCTAAAAACATGGTTTGTTCAACAACCAATTTAGGTTTAATTAAGATTAACCTAGCAGCCACGTGAGCATGCTTTCTAATAACAAAAACATAAATAAAATGCTCAACAAACTTCCCGATAAATCTCAGAAAACCGATTCTGCATCGAATGTCACATCGAATGTCATAACATCCGCTATGACATCGCATCGCTTCTCAGAATTTCCAAGACCT
The DNA here is from genome assembly GCA_021764765.1 of Vicia sativa. Classification (NCBI taxonomy): domain Eukaryota; kingdom Viridiplantae; phylum Streptophyta; class Magnoliopsida; order Fabales; family Fabaceae; genus Vicia; species Vicia sativa. The sequence continues at coordinate 75,762,475 of CM038793.1, forward strand.
TTAGCTTCCTTGTTCTGAGCTGTACTTTTACCATCCTTGTCCAGTAGGATTTATCTTCAATCTCTGAATGTCATGACATCTATCAAGACATTTCTAAAGCCTAGTTTTACCAAAATTGATGCCAACTTAAAACACTAACAGGAAGAAAATAGATCCAACTTTTGTTAAGAGTATGTCACAATTGGCTGACAGGGTTCGACACCTTGAGTGCCTTCGACTAGAGAAAGTCCGACATACCAAGGCGAAGTCTAAAAAAGAAAAAGTAGCTTATATTGACTTCGACGATAAAGATCCAGTATACGAGGCTGATTACATTTCGCCGACCGAGGCAGACGTGGATGTGGCTGAATTGAGATCAGGGCCAGCATATGAATGTAAATTGTTGTTTCCTGCCAAAGGAAAAAGCGCTACAATCGAAACTAGTTCTAGAACTCCTGCAAAAACTTATACTTTCGACATTAGTAAATGTGAGGAGAATTTTGATTTACTAGTTAAAGATGGTCAGATTTTAGTGCCTCCAAATGCTAAATTTCCACCATTAGAACAAAGGCAAAAGAGAGGTTTTTGTAAATATCACAATTATCTTGGTCATACAACCTCTCAATGTTTTATTTTCAGGGATCTGGTGTAGAAAGCTCTCCAAGAGGGGCATTTAAAATTCGCTTCCAGAAAACAAAAGATCGACACTGATCCCCTGAGGCAAGAAGAGGCCTTGTTTGCTGAACCTGTAGCCATTAACATGGTCGAAATTACTGAAGTGCCCGACAATGCTATGTTAGAAGAAAGCACTGATGAAAGCCCTCGCGTCAACTTAGATGATGTCTACCCCAGGGATGATGAAGATTTACTAAGTTTTCTATATCGATGCAAGAACAAGGGCGCCCAAGTTAGTTTGTGCCCCAGATGTAGCGCACTGACTGATAGGGTTGCTGTTGAAAACTTCCAGAAATTGCAGCTGGAAAGAGGAAGAGCCCAATGGAACAGAAGAGATCCAAGGCAATCTTCCTAGTTTAGGCCAAAAACATTGGTTCCATCGGCTACTGCGCCCAAAGGAACATGGCTTAAACCTCAAATGGTTGATGGGCCATCCAATGCAACTGGTGTCATAAGAGAGGCCAAAGGGAAATCCCCAATGAGCTATCGTCTTGAAGTGCGCTCTGAGAAAAAGAGCCACGTATCTGAAAATTATATGGGAAAAAATCCAATGAGTCGAACTAAGTGGAGACGTTTCCAAAGGAAAAAGTAGGCTGAAAGACAAGCCGCTGCTGCTAAACAAAGTGCTATCAACAAAGGCAAGAACCCTCGACAGTACAAGCCAAAAGTCGACCTTGTTGTTAATCAACAGATCAAGGAGTGCATGAATAAGCCAGTCGACCATGGCTCTAATGAGGCAACTGATGATTTTGCCTCTGACTTTGAAGCAAGCTTAGATATTTTGGTCAATGTGGTTTCTATACTCCCAGAGGAGTACAATATACCGACAGATGTGGAGAACACTAGTGACCTTGATGCTGCTGAAATTGCCTTACATAGGCCAACTTGCTATTTTGTGATGAACAATGGCTCTGTTGAGAGCCAAGATGCTTTCTTTGAGAAGCCTGATATGGCCATGAGAAGCCATCTGAAGCCATTGCTGGTCAGAGCAAAGGTTGAAGAGACAACCATCAACAAGGTGTTGGTGGATTGTGGCGCTACGGTAAATATAATGCCACATCACATTCTGAAAATAGTCGGTAAATACGACACCTACATAAGGTCTCATAACGTGGTCTTGGTAGACTACGAAGGAGGAACAAAAACTCCCATGGGAGTGATCCAGTTAGATGTTATTATCGGTTCAGTTACTAGACCGACAATATTTATTGTCATCCAAGGTCGACCAAGTTACAATTTTCTTCTAGGCAGAGAATGGCTGCATGGAGTTGATGTTGTACCTTCTTCTATGCATCAGCGCCTGATTATATGGCGAGAAGACAGAATTGTGGAAAACATTGAAGTTGATCAAGGGTATTTCATGGAAGATGTTAATGTTGTGGGCCAAAACCAATTTGATAGGAAATTGGCCAACATTGCTCCCTGCCATCCAGCAGAAAACACGTATGCCATCTTACAAGAGGCATTCGTTTCACTAAAGCTGCATGAAACCCATGGGTTTACATGGGATGTTGAATATGTAGAAGATCCATATGCAGAAGAACCCGCGCCGACAGGCTGGGGAAATCATCATGAGAATGATGCCTGAGCTAGAGGCTCTGCGAAGGATTTTGGCGTATATTGCCGAAAATAGAATAAATTTGGCTATGGAAGCTGAAGAAGCAAAGATCGCAACAGAAGTTGCTAAACTTCCAATCCTAGAGGAAGTAATTCTGGCTGTAGAACCAGAACCACTAGACAAAAGTAACATGGTCAACAGAAGCGTCGATGAGCAATGTCTAGATTGCATATATGACGATGAACCACTAGATTTCGAGAAGGATCCCATAGCGCCTGAAAAAATGCATCCACAAGACCCTTTGGAAGAAATTGACCTTGGCGAAGAAGGTGATAAAATACCAACTTATATTAGTGCCAACATCAACCCAAAGCTCAAAACTAAGGTAATATCTTTATTGAAAGAACTTAAAGATTATTTTGCTTGGGACTATAATGAAATGCCTGGTTTGAGCAGGGAATTGGTCGAATTAAAACTACCAATAAAAGCTGGCAAAAAACCAGTAAAACAAATGCCTCGATGGTTTTCACCTATAGTCATGTCGAAGATCAAGGAGGAAGTAGAAAGACTCCTCCAAAGCAAGTTCATCAGAACTGCAAGGTACGTCGAATGGTTGGCTAATATTGTGCTAGTTATTAAGAAAAATGGAAAATTAAGAGTGTGCATTGATTTTAAAGATTTAAATGCTGCCACTCCTAAACATGAGTATGTTATGCCAGTGGCTGAGATGTTAGTCGACTCTGCTGCTGGCTTTGAATATTTAAATATGCTTGATGGTTATGCTGGTTATAACCAAATCTTTATTGCAGATGATGATGTGCCGAAGATGGCTTTTCGTTGCCCAGGTGCATTAGGCACTTATGAGTGGATGGTTATGCCATTCGGCTTGAAGAATGTCGGAGCAACGTACCAGAGGGTAATGAACACTATGTTCCATGATTTTATCGAAAACATCATGCAAGTTTACATCGACGACATTATAATCAAGTCGAATAGTAAACCGACACACTTAGAGCACCTTCGAAAATCTTTCGAAAGGATGCGAGTATATGTGTTGAAAATGAATCCATTAAAATGTGCTTTTTATGTGCAGGCAGGAGATTTTCTTGGTTTTGTTATGCATAAGAAAGGCATTGAAGTCAATCAAAGCAAGACCAAAGCCATCATGGACGTAAAACCACCATCGACCAAAAAGGAGCTTCGGTCATTATTGGGCAAAGTAAATTTCCTGAGGAGATTCATTTCCAACTTAAGTGGAAAAACTAAGGCGTTTTCACCACTGCTTCGACTGAAGAATGAAGAATTTATCTGGCGAGAGGAACATCAAGAGGCTTTAGACAAAATAAAAGAGTATCTGGTGAAGCCTCCTATATTGGCACCTCCACTTAGAAATAGGCCTATGAGGTTGTATATAGCAGCCTCAGATTCGACCATAGGTAGTATGTTAGTTCAAGAGGATGATAATCATGTTGAACGTCCTGTGTATTACCTCAGTCGTATGTTAAATAGTCCTAAAACTAGGTATAGTGACATAGAAAAACTATGCTTGTGTTTGTATTTCTCTTGTATCAAACTGAAGCAATACATAAAACCAGTTAATGTTTATATATCTTCTCATTTCGACATCCTTAAGCATATGTTGTCTAAACCAATTTTGCATAGTCGAATTGGTAAATGGGCTTTAGCATTAACTGAATATTCCTTAATGTATGTGCCTTTAAATGCAATGAAAGGGCAAATAGTGGCAGATTTTCTAGTCGACCATTCTATGGTGGCTATGCCAGAGAATTTTGTTGATTTAGTACCTTGGAAATTATACTTCGACAGTTCTAGTCACGGAAATGGTGCAAGAATTGGTGGAGTGATAATTTCTCCTAGTGGAATTCCAGCAGAGTTCAAATACACTATCGACGGCATTTGCACTAATAATGAAGCAGAATATGAGTCCCTTATTGCTGGACTTGAACTACTGCTGGAATTGGGGGCAAGGAGTGTCGAAATTATGGGAGACTCTGAATTCGTAATCAAACAAGTATCAAAAGAATATAGATGCGTTAAGGAAAATTTGATTATGTACTTCGTGATTGCCATAAGATTGTTGAAACGGTTCAAACAAGCAAGCCTTCGACACATACCCCGACGAGAAAATCAAGAAGCTAATGATCTAGCACAAGAAGCTTCAGGATACAAGAAGAATGAGAATAAAGAGCTTGTCCAAATAAAGAAAAAGGTTAGAGCTACTTCATTATCCCCTTTAGACTTATCAATTATAAAATTTGGAGCCATAGATGTAGAAATTTTGAAATTTTAGCAATTGATAATGGGTGAGACAATGACTGGCGAAAACCTTTGGTCGATTACTTGCGTTCGCCAACTGGTTCGACAGATCATAAAATAAAATATTGCGCCATGAGTTTTGTTTTGATTGAAAACGAATTATTTAAGAAAACTGTCGAAGGGGTATTACTTAAGTGCCTAGGAGAAAGTGAGGCATATGTAGCAGTGTTGAGTGTGCATAGTGGAGCATGCGGTGCACACCAAGCTGGACACAAGATGAAATGGTTGTTGATGCCAACAGGTGTATATTGGCCCTCAATGTTGAAAGATTGTATTGAGTTTGCCAGAGGATGCCAAGAATGTCAAATGCATGGGGGCATCCAGCACGTGCCAGCAAGCGAATTTCATGCCATTGTAAAACCTTGGCCATTCAGGGGATGGGCTTTAGATGTAATTGGCAAAATAAAGCCAACGTCATCTAAGCAACAAAGGTACATTTTGGTCGGCATTGATTATTTCACAAAGTGGGTCGAACCCATAGCGTTAAGAAATGTCGACCAAGAGGCTGTGATTGATTTTATACAGAATCATATTATGTGTTGGTTTGGAGTTCCTGAAACAATTACAACCGACCAAGGCACAGTGTTCACAGGCCAGAAAATGCAAGACTTCACGAAGGAAGTTGGAATAAAACTACTAACTTCTACCCCCTATTATTCTCAAGCAAATGGCCAGGTCGAAGCTGCAAATAAAGTAACAATTGGCCTGATCAAGAAGCATGTGGGTAAAAAACCCAAAAACTGGCACCAAACACTAGATCAAGCTTTGTGGGCCTGTCGAACGTCTCCCAAGGAGGCAACGGGGGCAACCCCATTTCGACTGGCATATGGACATGATGCTGTTTTACCAGAAGAAATACATGTTCAATCTGTGAGAATTCAACGACAACATGAAATACCATCTAAAGATTATTAGAAGATGATGACTGATGAGTTGGTCGATTTGGACGAAGAAAGGATGTTAGCCCTTGATGCCTTGAGAAGGAAGAAAGATAGGATAGCTAAATCCTATAATAAAAAAGTAAAAGACAAAGTATTTCATGTTGATGATTTAGTTTGGAAGGTAATATTGCCTATGGACAGAAATGATAGGGTGCTAGGTAAATGGTCCCCAAATTGGGAAGAACCGTTTAAAATAATCCAGGTTTTTCCAATAACGCATATGAACTAGAAGAATTGGCCCCAGATCGACGCATTCTGAGGGTAAATGGTAAATACTTGAAGAAATACAAGCCTATTCTTTAAGAAATCTCAGTTTCGACTACGCAAAGTCTGTATGTCGAACAGATCTGTAACATAGTAATAAAGCCAGCACCGTAATTGTACAAAATATAAACTGTGCAAATAATTATAACACAAGAATGCCAAAAAGCATGATGTTTTATAAATGATGGAAGTTCATATTACAAGGAATGAAAACCACAACAAATACATTTTAAAAAGATCACATCAATCAGAAGTTGCCAAATTTCCTTTGGAAGTTGCCCAAATCACTCTCAAGACGAACAACAGTGTCACCTAGTCCATCAACTTTGGCCCTGAGAGTGTGCAGTTCTTCTTCGACCCGAGTCGTGGCATTACTGACGATAAGAGCATCTTTGGTCAACTGGCACATTTCTTTTTGATCATAAGTGTTGGCCTGGTCAATTTCTTTGTCTTGTCTTTCGACAAGTTCCAGCTCTTTCGTCAATTCGACAATTTGACTGCGTATTTCAGCAGCTCTTTTTCTTTTGGGGCTCTGTTCTTGCCGCCTCTGATTAATACGAGCCTTTATCTCTTTGACCGCCGTTGTGGTTTTCCTCACCATCTCCATATTCTTCCTCATTATTGCCTGTTTGGTGTCGACCAAATGTTCAGTCTCCTTCGCGTGAGTAACATTGGCCAGCAGAGGAGAAAGGATATTTTCGAAGACTGCTATCATCAGCTTTGAGAACTCAGAAATCTCAAGACCTTTTAACTGGGTGATAGCATCCAGAAGCTCAGACCCAAGAGTCGAGTCTTCATGCAGCGCACGAGGCAAGTCATGATTAATCGCATGAGTACAAATAGTGTCATTCAATTTCTTGACTTTAGCAGCCTCAGGTCCTAGCTTATTGCTATGAATCTGAGAATGGTCAGAATATGAAGAGGTAGCGTACCGATTTATGAACTGATTCAATCTTGCCAAAGCAGCCTCGACATCATCGACATCCATATCGACGGAAACATCCTTTACTCCAGAAGGGCCAGCTGAATTATCCTTCTCAGGAGTACTCTGAATCTGAATTAGCTCGACAACGGTTTGAGGAACCCCTGAATCCTGCAGGGAATCTGAAAGACTAGAGTTAGATCTAGTCGAATAATAAGTGTGGTGCCTGACAGGACTAGTGACTGAATCAGAGCAACTGTGAGAATCCCAAGTGGTGAATTCAACAAACTCACCGCAGCTGCTACATGGGGAGTCTGATGGTGTTGAGGGGAAGAAACTTCTGAGAGTGGAGTATAGTCTGGCATATTGTGGTGTGGCTCAGAAGCTTTGACCTGAGAAAAGGGTGAACGTTACATTAGACAGGTATAACTTGGCAAGTTAAAAGACACTCTAGAGGGTGCAAGAAATACTTGTGGTGGTGGTGGTGAGGGATTCCTCGTTTCATTCCCTTAGCAGGAACATTAGCAGTTTCTTATACTGTCTCCTTCTTGACATCAGGAATGGGTGTGGGGTCTGGAGTGACAATGGTTGTATTTATTATGATATTACTACCAGCATGTGAAAGTAAGGCAGCGTCATGACAAGTAGTCAAGAGCATTTTACCTCGCCGCCTTGTGATAAGCGGTTGTTCATCGACTTCTGTCGGCTCCATTTCCTCATTGGCCTTCATCCCTGAGTCTTCGGTCGTGGGGGCTTTATTTTTCTTTGTTTTTGCCTTTCTTTCAGGCATATTAGTGTGCCTCTTTTTATGGCTTTTGGATTTTTGGGGGTGAGGGGACTGAGCATCGTGTGATGGCTGCAGAAATAAAGAAGGTTTCAGAAGAGAAATCTTAGTTCTCCATCCAAAGCAGTCAGAAAGTGATGAGATGTTTACCTCAGTTCTCCCACTATGGTGAGATATTTTGTCCTGCTTGGACCTTTTGGGTATTGTGGAGGGAGCAACCGAATCCGCTGACCATTTTCGACTTTGTTACAAAAGAAATCGAGACGTTAGTAAATAGATAAGATGCAAGACGTCGAAATAGGGACATTCACAATTACAAAAGAATCAGCTTTCTTGACAGAAGCAGAAATGGGTTCATTATCTGAGAGAGTGTGGATGGGTATGAACTGTAAAGACATCAAGTATAAGCGAGGTGTCGAACAAGAAAGATATGTGACACCCCAAATAATTCAATTATTAAATAATTAGAATTTTTAATTATTAATTTAATTAGAAGTTTAATTATTGGCATTTTTGAATTAATAGATTTAATTAATTAATTAAAAGAATGGAAGAGTTGGTGGTGTGAGGAGTAATGTGGGGGTGTGAGGAGTAAAATACTCTACTCTTACTATTTTTTTTTATTGGAATAATAAAAGGAATAATAAAAGGGAAAAAGAAGAAAAGGAGAGTCATTAGAGGTTTTCATCATACGTGAAGTTGGAGAAGAGAAGAGAAAGAGGGAAAAAGTCAAACGCCGAGAATTCGAAGAATCATCGCGAGGTAAGGGGTGATTTCATTCAATTATTATGCCTTATGGGTTTTAGAATCCAATTGAATGATTAGTATGTTAGAAATCTTGAAATTAGATAATCTAGGTTTGTAGAATTAACCACAAAATGCGTCGAATTATATGAATTGAGACCGTAGTAATGTTAGGGAATATTTGGAATTAATGGATTCATGTTAAGTGGCATATTACTGGTGTATGTTGGATGATTTTGGATGTTTTGATGCATTGGTTCGTAATTGGTTTGGAAGGAGATGAATTGGAAATAAGTTGCTGTCAAAAACTGCATATTTTGGTTCTACAGGTCGTAGGAACCGGTTCCCATATGGGAGAAACCAGGTTCCTGGTACAAAAACCAGGGAGATGGAATTCTGGGTGTTTGGGAACCGGTTACTCCTGCGGAGGAACCGGGTTCCCAGTTCAAAATTTGCAAAGAAAACCATTTTTTTAGTGGGAACCGGTTCCCAGTATGGAGGAACCGGGTTCTGCATACAAATTCCAGGGGGCGTGTTTTTGATAAATGTGGGAACCGGGTTCTCCCTGGGAGGAACCGGTTACCACTGTGTTAAAATTCAAAATACTTAAAACTTTAAAAACTCATGTTTTCTAAACCGTAACTCCGATTCGAGTGTAATTAAAAATACTATCTTATAAAATAAGAAAAATATTATTTTGTGGAATCTATTTTAAAAAGAGTCGAATCCCCGATTTTTGGTAAATTTGGTAGTTGGAAATGGTGAAGAATTGTTTGTGATTTGCTCTGATTTAGTGAATGAGAACTAATACTTATGTGTTGTGTTGTTATTCATTATGATTGTGCTGTTATCATGTGATACTCATTGGGGTTGGCTATGTATGGCATTGTGTGGAATTATGTTGTGATCATATTCCGTTGATTGAATGTTTCATGCTTTTGTTGTGCATGCATATGCATTCTGGTGATGGTTCATTCCCATTGTGTGGAATTGGACTTGCAGAGCCAATACCCGTACGCAGTGGATAGTGGTGGTGAGGCTAGATTCTTGACCCAGTGGTGTATGGGTGAATCTTTGATTAACGTTGTTTCCGAGGTGTAAACAGAATAGGGTAATTTAGTTCACGTTTGGTACCACATGCATAGAGTCTGCATTGCATATAAAATTATAACATGTTAGGATGGTTTCCAGTGTTATAATTTCATTGACTGTTATAATTGCATAATGAGTTGTGTGAAATGCATTTGGGAACTGAAATATGATTATGTTAATGATAGTGAACTAATATATTGAATTGTTTTGTTGTATTTAAAAACGTATAATGCATTCTATATTGAAAAGAGATCTCACCCTTACTTTAATGATTTCAAATTAAAGTTAGCAACTCAGGAGTCGGTGAGGATGGCTTATAGAGCTGTGTCTTATTTTATCCGCGTGTCAGTGTCATGCTCTGGTAGTTGTAACACTAGGGGAAACGTTTGGATGAGAGTTTTGTGTTATACTCCATTGGTTTTGATTTATGTTGGGAATACTTATGCATTAAAGTTATTCCGAGTTTTGTGATATTTTTCCGCTGTGTAGAACATGATGTTAATTCGAATAATTTATTTTAATAATTCCTTCAGTATAGCATGATTACTGTTTATTTATGAGATTTTTATATTTAAATTAAATTGTGACATCTCTTATTGCATGTTACTCTGATTTAATTAATATATTCGCGGGTTATTTAGAAGGGGTGGTACAATAGTGGTATCAGAGCATAGTCGGTCGTGTCTTAGTGTCGATATCCCTTTTGGTGTGCGACTAGTGCAAGGTAACATTGTCAATACTCGTGTTCTAATATGAGTTTTTTATAATGTTACAGAACAATGGCCGGAAGAGGTAACGAAAGAGAAGATGTTGTTATTGCTGAAGCCTTGAGAATGCTAGCTGGTGTACTCTGAGGGAATTAGCTGGGAGCTGGTATCGGTGCTGATAGGCAGTTGGGAAAATTCTAGAGGAACAATCCTCCATTGTTCAAAGGCACGCATGATCCCGAAGGTGCTCAGAGGTGGTTGAAGGAGATTGAAAGGATCTTTAGAGTAATTGATTGTGCTGAGGAGCTGAAGGTGAGATATGGTACTCAAATGCTGGCAGAGAAAGCTGATGACTGGTGGATTGCTACCAGGACTGAAATGGAACAAGATGGTATTGCACCAAATTAGGCTGTGTTCGGAAGAGCTTTTCTGAGGAGATATTTTCCTGAAGATATTCGGGGCAAGAAGGAGATTGAGTTTCTAGAGCTCAAGCAGGGCAATAAGACCGTGAGTGAGTATGCTTCGAAATTTACTGAGTTGGTGAAGTATTATGCTCACTACAACAACGATGCAGATGGAGAATTTTCCAAATGTATCAAGTTTGAGAATGGTCTTCGTGATGAGATCAAGCAAGGTATCAAGTATCAGCGCATTCAGAGGTTTTCTGATTTGGTATACTGTAGTAGGATTCTAGAAGAGGATCTTGCTAATACTCGAACAAATGCTCGAGGGTATGTGGATCGTAAAGGAAAGCAACAGATGGATCATGGGAAACCTTATGATAGGAATAATCAGAGATCCGGTGGTTGGAAGAAGCCTAGTGTGGGAAGATTCTAGTGCTTCTATCAAGTGCTACAGGTGTGGTGAAATGGGGCATCGAGCTAACGAATGCAAGAATGATGCGAGGAAGTGCCACAACTGTGGAAAATTTGGTCATGTAACTACTGAGTGAAGATCAAGGAAGGTAACTTGTTACAACTGTGGCGAAGAGGGTCATACTCGTCTGCAGTGTACAAAACCCAAAAAGGAACAAGCTGGTGGTAAAGTGTTTGCTTTGTCAGGATCTGAGACTAAGCCAGATGATCGGTTGATTAAAGGTACATGTTTTATTAATGGCATACCTTTGATTGCGATTATTGATACTGGAGCGACACATTCTTTTATTGCTTTGGATTGTGCTAAAAGATTGAATTTGGATATTTCTAATATGGATGAAAGTATTGTTATTGACACTCCTGCGTTGGGTTCAGTGACTACTTCATTTATTTGTAGAAATTTTCCTATTGTGATTTTTGGTAGAGGTTTCGGTATGGATTTAGTGTGCCTATCGCTAGAACAACTCGATATCATCCTTGGAATGAACTGGTTGGAATTTAACCAGGTTCATATCAACTGTTTTGAGAAGACGGTTCTTTTTCCTAAAGAAGCTAGAGTTGAAGATGTGACTATGTCGGATAAGCATATGAGTTTAGCGGTTGATGATGGTGTAGTTGTGTTTATCTTGTATTCCTTGACGGAAGTGAAAGGGAAGGCTAATAGTGAAGAATGGTCGGTGGTGAATGAATTACCAAAAGGGTTTCCGGAAGATGTTAGTGAATTTCCACCTGAGAGAGAAGTGGAGTTTACCATAGATCTGATTCCTGGAACTAGTCCGGTGTCGATGGCGCCTTATCGCATGTCAGCATCTGAATTATCTGAATTGAAGAAGCAGTTCGAAGAATTACTTGAGAAGAAGTTTATTCGTCCGAGTGTTTCTCCGTGGGGTGATCCTGTGTTGTTGGTTAAGAAGAAAGAGGGTTCGATGAGACTGTGTGTTGATTACAGGAAGTTGAACAAAGTTACAATCAAAAATCGGTATCCATTACCGAGGATTGATGATTTGATGGATCAACTGGTTGGAGCGTGTGTGTTCAGTAAAATTGCTTTGAGGTCTGGATATCATCAGATTCGTGTAAAGACGAAGGATATTCAGAAGACTGCATTCCGAATGAGGTATCGACATTATGAGTGTTCTGTTATGCCGTTTGGAGTTACTAACGCACTTGGTGTTTTCATGGAGTATATGAACAGGATATTTCATCTGTATCTTGATAAGTTTATGGTGGTATTTATTGATGATATTTTGATCTATTCGAAAAGTAACGAAGAGCATGCAGAGCATCTCAGAGTTTTGTTAGAATTATTGAAGGAGAAAAAGTTTTATGCGAAGTTGTCCAAATGTGAATTCTGGTTAAGTGAAGTAAGCTTTCTTGGCCATGTGATTTCCAAGAATGGCATTGTTGTTGATCCTACGAAGGTAGAGGCGGTATCTCAGAGGGAAGCGCCGAAGAATGCTTTTGAAATCCGTAGTTTTCTTGGTCTTACAGGATACTACAGAAAGTTCATTGAGGAATTTTCGAAGTTGGCTTTACCGTTGACTAAGTTGACCAGAAAGGGTCAAGTGTTTGTTTGGGATGCTGAATGTGAGAAAGGATTCCAAGAGTTGAAGAAGAGGTTGACTAGTGCTCTGATTTTGATTTTTCCGAATCCGGCAGAATCTTTTGTTGTGTATTGTGATGCGCCATTGATGGGATTAGGTAGTGTTTTGATGCAAGATAGGAAGGTAGTGGCTTATTCTTCAAGACAGTTGAAGATTCATGAAAGGAATTACCCGACTCATGATTTAGAGTTGGCAGTTGTGGTATTTGTTTTGAAATTGTGGAGGCATTATTTGTATGCTTCTCAATTTGAGGTATTCAGCGATCATAAGAGTCTGAAATATGTCTTCGATCAGAAAGAGCTAAATACGAGGCAGAGAAGGTGGTTAGAATTTCTAAAGGATTATGATTTCGGTTTGAATTACCATTTTGGTAAGGCAAACGTTGTCGCATACGCATTGAGTAGGAAGTCATTGCATATGTCTATGTTGATGGTGCGTGAATTGGATTTAGTGGAGCAATTCAGAGACTTGAGTTTGGTATATGAGACTACTTCTAATAGTGTGAAGTTGGGTATGTTGAAGCTGACTAATGGTATTTTGGAGGAAATTTGAAATGGACAGAAATCTGATGTTGGTTTAGTCGATAAATTGACATTGATCAACCAAGGTCAAGGAGGTGAATTCTGAATTGACGAGAATGGAGTTATGATATTTGTTGATAGGGTGTGTGTTCCGGATATTTCAGAAATTAGGAAGAATATTTTGGAAGAAGGACATCGTAGTGGGTTGAGTATTCATCCCAGTGCTACTAAAATGTATCATGATTTGAAGAAGTTGTTCTGGTGGCCTGGAATGAAAAAGGAAATTGTTGATTTTGTTTATGCTAGCCTGATTTGTCAGAAGTCAAAGATTGAACATCAAAAATCGTCGGGGTTGATGGAACCGTTGTTTGTTCCGGATTAGAAATGGGATGGAATTTCTATGGATTTTGTATCTGGTTTGCCGAGGACAACGAGGAATTGTGATTCTATTTGGGTTATTGTGGATCGGTTGACGAAATATTCTCATTTTATTCTGATAAGAATGGATTATCCTATGGAAAGGTTAGCAGAGTTGTATGTCGAGAAGATTGTGAGTTTGCACGATATCCCTTCTAATATTGTGTCGGATAGAGATCTGAGGTTTACGTCTAAGTTTTGGACGGGGTTGCAAGAAGCTTTGGGTACTAAGTTGCAGTTGACTTCTGCTTATCATCCACAGACAGATGGTCAGACGGAGAGAATGATTCAGTCGTTATAGGATTTGTTACGAGCTTGTGTGTTGGAGAGATGTGGAGCTTGGGATAGTTACTTACCATTAATTGAGTTTACCTACAACAATAGTTTTCATTCGAGTATTGGTATGGCTCCGTTTGAGGCATTCTATGGTAGAAGGTGTAGGACACCGTTGTGTTGGTATGAATTTGGAGAAAGTGTTGTGATTGGACCGGAAATTGTCCAACACACTTCAGAAAAGATTAAGATGATTCAGGAGAAGATGAGAACTTCTCAGAGTCGTCAGAAGAGTTATCATGACATGAGGAGGAAGGATCTCGAGTTTAGTGAAGGAGATCATGTGTTTATGCGAGTTACTTCGATGACTGGTATTGGTCGAGCTTTGAAGTCAAAGAAGTTGACTCCACACTTTATTGGTCCGTTTCAGATTACCAAGAGAGTTGGGAAAGTTGCTTATCAGATTGCCTTAACGTCGTCGCTTGCGGATTTGCATGATGTCTTCCACGTATCTCAGTTGAGGTAGTACATTGCTGATCTGTCTCATGAGATTCTGGTAGATGATATACAGGTACGAGATAATTTGACCGTAGAAGCATTACCTGCGAGAATTGAGGATCGAAAATTGAAATAGTTGCGGGAAAAGGAAATAGCTCTGGTGAGAGAAGCTTTGGGAGGACCAGCAGGTGGAAATGTTACTTGGGAGCTAGAGAGCCAGATGAAGGACTCGTATCCCGAACTTTTCGTCTAAGGTATGTTTTCGAGGATGAAAACTCTTTTAGTAGGGGAGAGTTGTGACACCCCAAATAATTCGATTATTAAATAATTAGAATTTTTAATTATTAATTTAATTAGAAGTTTAATTATTGGCATTTTTGAATTAATGGATTTAATTAATTAATTAAAAGAATGGAAGAGTTGGTGGTGTGAGGAGTAATGTGGGGGTGTGAGGAGTAAAATACTCTACTCTTACTAATTATTATTTTATTTAATTATTGGAATAATAAAAGGGAAAAAGAAGAAAAAGAGAGTCATTAGAGGTTTTCATCATACGTGAAGTTGGAGAAGAGAAGAGAAAGAGGGAAAACGCCAAACGCCAGGAATTCGAAGAATCATCGCTTGGTAAGGGGTTATTTCATTCAATTATTATGTCTTATGGGTTTTAGAATCCAATTGAATGATTAGTATGTTAGAAATCTTGAAATTATATAATCTAGCATTGTGGAATTAACCCCAAAATGCGTCGAATTATATGAATTGAGACCGTAGTAGTGTTAGGGAATATTTGGAATTAATGGATTCATGTTAAGTGGCATATTACTGGTGTATGTTGGATGATTTTGGGTGTTTTGATGCATTGGTTCGTAATTAGTTTGGAAGGAATTGAGTTGAAAATAAGTTGCTGTCAAAAACTGCATATTTTGGTTCTGTAGGTCGCAGGAACCGGTTCCCATTTGGGAGGAACCGAGTTCCTGGTACAAAAACCAGGGAGATGGAATTCTGGGTTTTTGGGAACCGGTTACTCTTGGGGAGGAACCAGGTTCCCAGTTCAAAATTTGCAAAGAAAACCACTTTTTAGTGGGAACCGGTTCCCAGTATGGAGGAATCGGGTTCCCCATACAAATTCCAGGGGGCGTGTTTTTGAGAAATGTGGGAACCGGGTTCTCCCTGGGTGCAGCCGGTTACCACTGTGTTAAAATTCAAAATACTTAAAACTTTAAAAAAAACTCATATTTTCTAAATCGTAACTCCGATTCGAGTGCCATTTTCGGAAGTATTTCTTAAATTAAAAATACTATCTTATAAAATAAGAAAAATATTATTTTGTGGAATCTATTTTAAAAAGAGTCGAATCCCCTATTTTTTGTAAATTTGGTAGTTGGAAATGGTGAAGAATTGTTTATGATTTTCTCTGATTTAGTGAATGAGAACTATTACTTATATGTTGTGTTGTTATTCATTATGATTGTGTTGTTATCATGTGATACTCGTTGGGGTTGGCTATGTATGGCATTGTGTGGAATTATATTATGATCATATTCCGTTGATTGAATGTTTCATGCTTTTGTTGTGCATGCATATGCATTCTGGTGATGGTTCATTCCCATTGTGTGGAATTGGACTTGTAGAGACAATACCCGTACCCAGTGGATAGTGGTGGTGAGGCTAGATTCTTGACCCAGTGGTGTATGGGCGAATCGTTGATTAACGATGTTTCCGAGGTGTAAACGGAACATGGTGTGAATTTATTTCACGTTTGGTACCACATGCATAGAGTCTGCATTGCATATGAAATTGTAACATGTTAGGATGGTTTCCAGTGTTATAATTTCGTTGACTGTTATAATTGCATAATGAGCTGTGTGAAATGCATTTGTGAACTGAAATATGATTATGTTAATGATAGTGAACTAATATATTGACTTGTTCTGTTGTATTTAAAAACGTATAATGCATTCTATATTGAAAAGAGATCTCACCCTTACTTTAATGATTTCAAATTAAAGTTAGCAGCTCAGGAGTCGGTGAGGATGGCTTATAGAGCTGTGTCTTATTTTATCCGCGTGTCAGTGTCATGCTCTGGTAGTTGTAACACTGGGGGAAACGTTTGGATGAGAGTTTTGTGTTATACTCCATTGTTTTTGATTTATGTTGGGAATACTTATGAATTAAAGTTATTTCGGGTTTTGTGATATTTTTCCGCTGTGTAGAACATGATGTTAATTTGAATAATTTATTTTAATAATTCCTTCAGTAAAGCATCATTACTATTTGTTTATGAGATTTTAATATTTAAATTGAATTGTGACAAGACTTTTATATTTTAATATATTCGCTGGTTATTTAGAAGGGGTGTTACAAGATACACATAGGTGTGAGTAAAACATACCTTGGATTGTGAAGGGCCTCTTGCAGCGCTGGTTTTGGCAGGTTTAGTCGATGGCTTCTTTTGGGTTTCAACATCAGCAGCTTCTTTCCTGGGGGCAACAATCTATGGCAGAGGTACAGCTAGAAAAGAAGCTAAGTCATATAAATATGTGAGACAAACTGTGAAAGAAATAGAACTTTCCAGAAGTGGTTACCCTTGGGTACTACAGCAAGCTCTCTCACATATCTAAGGTTAATGTGAAGAAAGCTTGGTTAGCTATGTAATCAATACTTCGTCGGAACCACCCTGTCGGCTTTCTTTTTGTAAGCATTTTCAACGATCGACCAAGAGACATACCACCAATCTGGAAATGGTGGTCGAAAAGCTAGAGCCAAAGGGCTAGTCGGTAAAGGAGGAAATTTGTTTTTTCCAAAGCGAAGTGCGTAAAGATACTTGTCTTTCGCGTAATTGGGAATCTTGAGATGGGGAATTTTCCCAGTTACCTTCTCCTGTAGCTCTTGGGCCGCATCATGAATGGTTCGACGAAGATTATTTGGCAAGTACACCACTCTGAACAAGTTCTAGAATGCTTGGATTTCTTTGATGTGAATTGCCTTACATTTTGTTGTTTTCCCCTGAAAAATATCAAAAGCCACAATTAGCTCATTCATTTTTCCAGCAACATCATTTATAAAGGTGACATTGAACTCATGAGTGCAGAAAAATGTTGGCTTAAAAGGGGTAAAGGTAAGTATGGCTCTACGATTCCACAAGGTGGCAACGGTTTCTTTAACAACTTCCCAGATTTGGTCATCTAAAATATCCATGAGTAATTCATGGGACGGATAGAGTGATTTAGGCATAATTTGACATAGCCCAAACTGTCCAGCCATCAGGTTGGGTTGATAAGCTGCCAAACAAGGGGTCATTTGAGTGATAACACCTGACAGAAATTGGGGAGTCAAAAAACGTCTCCAAATGACTAAAGATCTTTTTTGATGCCTCTCTTCGACAGGAGGAAAGGACTCAGTGAGCCATAATGGCCCACTTTTGCCATCAGCAAAAGGAGCCATCGACGGTGTGAAATCCTCCCTTGTCTTCATTATATTGAAAAGCATTTTGAAGACTTCGTCATTTGGATAAGTCTTGTCGGTCGGGAGTCAAGGGCAGGTAGACTGGCCATAGCGCTCCACTTCTGTCTTGGGAGATTGAAACCTTCTTCTGTCGAAAAGGCTTCACATCATCAGAAAAAGTGGCATTTAGCCACAATTGCAAGAGCCAGAAGGGTCCATGCACTAGCACACTCTTCTTCTTTGGATTTTTGGGATCAAAACTCTTTATCTGGCCGACCACGTCGGTCATAGAGGAGTACAAAGAGGCCAAAATTAATTGACCTAAAGCAACATTTTCACCTCTATGCAACGCTGCAGCCAAATGAGCAAATTGCTTGGCTATCTGCATCGACCTCGAACAGAATACGAAGCGAGATAACCAGAGAGTTAAGAAAGCAACATGTTCTTCATCAGAAACTTCTTCAGTTTCGCAGTGGTGGTGTAGAATAAAGTTGTTGTAAGTTGGATGTTTTGATTCGCCAACGTCAAATTTGATGGGGATAACTTCATGGTCGGTGTAGTTGAACACGATCCCAACAGGTTTTACACCTGTTAAAGCAGCTACATCCAGTAGCGTAGGAGTCATCATGCCACACCTTGTGTGGAAAGTATTAGTGGATCCTTCCCAGAAATATAAGGCAGCTAATAGCATGCCACCTAAGTAAGGTGTGCCGATACGAGCAAGCTGCAATAGGTCATAGATACCCATTTCTCTCCATTGTTGGCCTTTGTGTTGCTCCAATCTATCCATCCAAGCCTCAAACTTAGGGCAATACAAAGGAGGAGCAATACGGAAGTTCCTGTCAACAAACTGTAACGAAATAGGGTTTGTTGAGGTGATTAGGGGAGAACTACGCTGGCTGGTGGGGAAAAAAGCACTTTCATCATCTACGTGTATTTTAGAAGGGACATCTGAAGGCAATGGCCCTAAAAAAGCATAAGGTTCGTCATCCAGTCTGAAGGGAATAAGTACATGAGATTTCCATATTCTGGTTTTCTCCTCAGAAAGCGGTGGCTCCGGGATGTAAGGTTTTCCATCAACATGGCAAAGTTGGAGACTGGAGGCGAGAGCTGTGACAACAATCTCTTTGTCTGCCATTGCTGAAGTTGAAGAGGTTGAAAGGGGTTAAAGATTCTTGATGGAAACGAAGAAAGAAGTTGAAAAACCCTAAAAATCGTTGTTCTTTAGGATTGAAATGCAAAGTTGGAAATTTTGAACGGTTGAAAACGAAGGAAACAAATTATTAGGGTTTGTTGCAGTTGTTCTTAGTTTCCTGGTTCGGAGGTTAGGAACAAAGAAGATGAAGTTTATTCTGGGTTTTGCTGTTTAGAGAGTGAAGGCGCAGAAGAAAAAAGAAAGAAAGAAGAAGAATGGCTATTTATAGGCGTGGGAATGAGAAAAATGAAAAGGAAAGAGGAATTGTGGCATTTCCCTAGGGCTTCAATCGTGTCCGTCAAAGGACACGTGTAGGAGGATTAAGTCTTTGGCGTAGTGGGGTCACTCCGGATACCTAGGCCATGATGGCTAAACATTAAATGCTCCTACGTCTCGAGGGAAGGGAATACATGTTTTCATGATTACATGATGTCATGACAAGACTGGAGTAGTGAGTTGTTAGCACCAAGGTAGTGGAGACGGCTAGACCGACGCAAGGTGAGACTTCATAGATACCATTGTCTCATGTTCGACAACATCAAGAAATCGAAAATGGTATCTCTGGGGGGGCATTTTGTTAGTTAGAAATTTGTAAAGTGAACTAAGGGCATGGTTCAGAAGCGAAGGTTCCTACAGCTTAAGGGTCAATCTTAAATGGAGGTAGCTTCTGGAGATATGTTAACAAAGCTAAGTCAGAAGCTCCAAGGTGAATGCTTGTCGATTGGGAATTTGGTTCAGAAGGCCAGGCTAAGTCGACCAGAGCGAAACAGCGTCGAAAACAAGACCATGTTAGCATACTATATGATGGTCGAATCGACAGAGGTTTGAGTCAAACGAAGGTATTAGTTAAAGCACACAAAGGCATTAGTCGAAGCACTGCTGCTGTCGAAGATGTTGGCTAGTTGGACTTAGGAAATTATGTTGTGCGTCAAGGAAGTAGACAGAATCTAAAGGTAGTTTCCTTCTGAAGACACGAAGCGGGAAAAGTCAAATGAGGAGATCGTGGGTAGTTGCCTCAGGAGATCGTGGGTTAGAAATTTTTGAATGGATGACGAAACGTGGGCAGAAGTTACTTCTGAAGATTGGATCTCATCCGTTGATTATCTTTAGCAGTTACCTTGTAATTATTACAAATAAGTTAGAATGTTAAGAATTCGGGGTGTTCACTTGTACTCTCAAATTATTTGCTAACCCTCTGCTCAATTCCGCGCTAAAGGAAGAAAGAGTAACGCAAGCTTTGATGTACGTGAATTACCATACTTTTATTTCAATGCAATCAATTTACATTTAACTCTGTCTTTATTGCTTTTCGTTTACTTCTGCTCATTTGCTTGTTGGTCACGAGTCACCAATAGCTTTATTTCACCAAAAACATACGTAAACTGTTGGTCACGAGTCACCAATAGTCAGAATCCTTCTTGTGTGGAAAGCCATTGCACTGTTTCCCTTAGGTTCTGGAAGCCGTTTCTGGGCCAAGGTTATTTCGTTTACAGAAGTAGTGCAATTCACCAGAAACCTTAGCATGTGTCTTGAGATCAACTGGTCGATCTCGCTAGTAACCCTTAGTTTTAGGACTTAGGGAGGACCAGCGGTTTTTTACCATTTTCCACAGTAAACAATTACATATTATAATTTTCATATATAAGATGCCAAAGTTGAATTTCTAATACATTGATTTATATGTAATTTAATATTGAGTTAACCGATGACTCAAAGTTTAAGAAAAAGTGTATCTCTTATATCGATACTCGACAGAGGGAATTTAAGTCATAACTCACGGCTGACTACATTAGGAAGCTTAGGAGCGGTGTTGATCTTCCATGCAAAAGATATAGTTTTATATCAAAGAAGCATTGGAAGAAGTTTGCGAAGATACGCCATTATGAGAAATTCAAGGTTAGTACTAGTCTTATTTAACCGATAATGGTATACTAAAGAGTTTTATATACTAACCATATATATTATTCACTATGTTTATAATAGCTTAAAAGCGAAATAGGAATACAAAATAAGGCAAAGAACATGTACCCCCATAGATTGTCTCGTGAGGGTTACATGAAACTTGAGAAAAATCATGCTTAAAAAACAACCACAAACAAGAGATGATTCATATCATCCCCACCATCAAGACATGAGAAATGGAATACGGATCGATTAAGACCAAATGGAGAGTACACCTTTGAGGCAGCAAGAGTAGTTGCCAAGAAAATTGTAGGTATGATTTATTTTGCTTATGTTATTTGTTATTTAAATGTGTTGGTAACAATAATGTAAGTTACTCATGTTGTGTAGGATAAGTTAGTTGAGGCGAATCATGAAGGCGATTTTTTACAGAAGCACGACATGGCATATTAGTATAAGCAACCGGAACAGATGAGCATGGTGGTCGTGTCTAATGTGTTGGAGAAGGTGTCAGTTTGAGGTTATTATTTGGTTTCAAAGGAAAAATATTGAAAGCTCAGAATTAAATGCACAAAAACAAAAGATTGAGAATGTTGAGAAACAGTTAGAAGAACAAATGAGGTTGTTTGAAGAGGAGGGAAAAAGGGAGAAAGATGTGGAAAGGTTTCAAGAGTTGTATTCGGTGTGTGTTTTACTTGAGATTTTAGTGTTTTATCAAAAATGTATGATATATATTGAACATATTTTTGTTTTAACAGAATACTATGATGTAGACATTAAGTGAAAACCTCGTACAATGGAGAAATGAAAATCAACATTATGTTTATGGTGATCATGATCATGATCATGATCAAACTCCAAGTAGAAGTGTTGTATGTCGTGCTTCTACAAAAGGAAGTAATTGATCATCCCCTTCCCCTCTCCAGCTAGCTGTAATGAGTTATTGGACCATAACTCAAATGAAATAATCACGTTATACTTGAATGTTGCAGTCATAAATAATGTGCAACCTCTCCCGCTAGAACATTGTCCATATGTGGAGTTATTCTATTACAATATTGAAAATGCAAGGGATTTTCTCGGTGGATATAAGCAGCTGGACGTAGGGATATGGAAAGTTTGGTGCACATAAGTATATAGTTGAATATACATGTCATTATAGAACATTATCATTTTTTTGCATTTTCTCAATTAATTTATTCATTTTCTTTTACCTTTTAGGTACATTCACCGTGTTTGTCTGGAGTTGAATAAATCGAGTGTTTATGAAATCTTGGATCCGCTTTTTAATTGATAGGGGTATAATCAACCAAAGGACATTCAAGATTACTTGGGAAAACAATTAAATGAGGGGGAAATGTTGCTTAGCACCATTTCTCAGTTGGTAAGTATTTTTATGATTTATGTTTATGTATTCTATATATAGTTTTTTTAACAAATATTAATAATATATATGCTCATATTTATTCAGTGGTCATTATCAATTGATAATAATATCATTTAGGACGAATACAATAATTATATTGTGTTACTTGCATAATCCAATCGACAAGATAATGAAAGAGATTATTAATGCGTAAGTGTATGTTTAATTCATTTTCTTTGATATTGTAAGTAGTTTATCATGTAATATGTTTAATTCATATTCAACGTATAGTGTTGTGGAGCAAGTGAATATGATGAACAATGTTAGAATAAAACCCTTATGGATCTCTCTTAAAGTAAGTGGCCTGATTACATGTTTCTTTCATTTACATTTATGTATGGTTATATATATTCATGTGTGGTTACATTCATTTTGTAGACAAGGAAACAACCTGAGAAATACGAGCGTGGGTATTATGTCATGAAACACATGTTAAACATTGTTCTTGCCGATATTGTTGATTCATGGAATAAGGTATATATATGTATATGTCATGATAATATGTTTACATATATTAATATATAAGATGACATATATTTTAAACACTTTTTTTCTCTTTCTTATGTAGATGTTTAATGAGGTAACCCCATTTTCCATTGAGGACTTTGTCGATCCTCGTAAACGTTGGACGTATATCCACAATGTGCTTAAGGGTCTTGATATTTGATTTATTGAGATGTGATAATGACTTATTTTCTGTATATGTATGTGAATATTACTTTTGACTTAAACAAGTGGTGTTTGATGTAAATATAAATGTTGGCTTTTGATGCACAATGTTAGCTCTCTTTTTTTCTCTTTGTGCATGTTAGCTGTAAATTCATATGGTTATAATAGTTACATGATAAAAAATGGAAAAAAATTAAGAAAAAGAGAGTTGTAGATTTAAAATAGAGGAAGTTTTGACAGCGGATATAAAATCTAACTGTCATTGTATATTGAACGGTGACCAAAATAATATAAATTACAAAATATTGATGCTGGAAGTCGAACCTGGGACCTTTAATTCTTTCACAACGATTGGTTTAACGAACCGTTGTGATATGTCACACGCTTTCTAGAATACAACGACGGTCCCAGAACCGTGATTGTAAGTACCAAATATACAACCACACACTACATAATAACGCCTTATCCCGCAGGATTATATATCTTTTCCAACCGTTGTTAAATGTCTTTTCTGTAGTAGTGTTTTGTTCTTTCAAATTTCAACACTTTTCACTGCAGTCCTAGAATCCTACTGTGGTGAAATACTTAGCGCATAATATATCACCACGGTCTTTGATTACAACTGTCGTGATATGTTTACTTGAGTTTATTATAACTTATGCAGAATTCTTATTTCACCAACAACTCGCTAAACATATAAACTTTCAATCAAATTTAGAAAAATATAATATGAGATATAAAATTATATTAGAAAAATATAATATGAGATATAAAATTATATTAGAAAAATAAGTTACACTAATCAATGTTGTATACGTTTCCTACAGTCCATAACTTGCATTTCGCTCTTTAACGATTATATCTTGTTTCAATGTTCTTGGTTCTTGAACCACTCATTGCTTCATCTCTAGTTCATTTTGCGAAATATTATTAACTTTGAAAACAAAACTTGATGTAAAGGAATGAGAGGTCGAAGAACTAGAAGCATTAAACCAAATTCTAACTGTTAAAGAGCTAAATGTGGACAATGGGTTGAAGAAATTTTGTATAATATTGAAAAGTGTAATATCTCATAATATAATTTTATAATTCAATTCAAAATGTTATATATTTTGTAAGTGATTGGAAAAACACTCAAACCCACATACGATATAATAAACTTATCTTCTATGACATGTTGACTGAACGCAATGAAGCAAAAATTTAGAAGGTATATCATTACACAAACACTAACCACAACATACATTATCAACAAACCTTTAACAACATACGACGCACATCAAACAAATTTTATAAACAACAACAACAATAACAACAACAACAACAACAAAATCATAAACAACATATATACCATAAACAATATACAACGTTCAATTTTATCAACATCAACAACATATCAACTCATAAAATATTTCACGAACATACCTTTTATTGAAAAGATTTGTGGAGAACGAAAATGACATCCACAATGAAAAGAGGATGAAGCTAAAGTGAGAGCTTCAATCTTGTGTTAAATTTGACTCGATGTCATTCTAGGTCTTTCATATAAGTTTGCAAATTTTACTTTAGCTTCATTCTCTTTTTATTTTTTCTTCAAAGAAACACAAATCATTTGTGAACCACACCAATGAGGTTTCTTGAGTTAATTTTATTCATTCACCTTCTCTATCAAAAAAATAAAAATATATTAGCATGACATCCTTTTTATAATTCTTACTCTTCTATAGTCCATAAACTAGCAGAAAGTCAATACACTTCAATATAACATATGCATAATGTTCACCTGTATAATTTATACAATTTTATAATCCACAAACCATAAATATTGTCACTTTTATAATCTCCATTATCGCTTTCTTGAACAAACAACATGTTAAGCCGATTTAAAAACATAAACTATTGAACCAATAGTAAAATCATAAACTTGTAACGTAGCAAATACCTTAAAAGAAGCTTTGGAGAAATAAGAAGTCTTGTGAAGACTAACCTATAACGTGGTCATTTTTTAAGATTTGAAGGAGTTAAATCACATGTCGTAAAGATAAAGATAACTCTTTGAAGAAGACGAGTTTGCTACACATGTGAGTTTTCAAGGTCAAGAAAAATGAGTTTGGTGTTTTCCGTTTTTCATATTTGTGAAGAAATGGTGTGAGAGAAATGTTCGCGTTTTTCTTTGAGAAAGACGGTTATTATGTGTTGAACTGAGATAACTTTGCTTTTATATATATATATATATATATATATATATATATATGAGGAGGGATCAAATTACACCCGAAGACTTACACCATGAGTTACACTCGCTCAAAAACGTTACTTCGGATTAATATTTTTTAAAATCAACCGTTGGATTGAAACATAATATCATATAGATCATTCCTATAAAATTTGAGACTAACCTATAATGATTTACTATACGATCAAGATATCCAAAAATTAACGTCAAAATGAACTTTCATATAACGTTAATTTTGATGTAGTTCATTAACATAGTAAATCATTATAGATTAGTCTCAAACTTTGAATGATCTATATGATATTATGTTTCAATCAACGATTTTAAAAATATTAATCCAGCGTTGGCGAATGGCTCATGGTGTGTCTTGATCTCCTATATATATATATATATATATATATATATATATATATATATATATATATATATATATATATATATAAAGGACCTTTCACAACAATTTCGAATAGTAAACATGCTGATAAATATTTTAATTTTAAAGAGTATAAGGATAAATCTTTTTTATAAATAAAAAAATATCTGTATTGATATTCGAAGTCTGTCGTTCTAAATATATTTCACCACAATTATTAATATTGACCGTAAATGTTTTAAGTAAAAAAAAAACTTAAATATAAATTATATCTATGGTTAACTGAAAAATCATAGTAATATATATTATGAAATATATTTTGTAGCGGTAGTGACGTAAATATTATAATTCTATAAAGGGACATAAATGTAGTAGAAAATTGTAATTATATATAATCCAATATATCAAATATATTTCATTATGTAGATTATTACACTTTTGAAAATATATAATGAAATATTTCATCACCAGCGGCGTTTGCATGTGATAAATAAATCAGAAACTCTAATGATTAACATATTTACAAATGAAAATACATAAATATGTCCAAATTGAAGTTGGCTACTTGAGATTACAATGATTAAAACCTGTAAGGAAAGATAAGAAGACTCTGAACACGTTAGTTGCATGATTTATGACATGACTAGCATAGTAATACATGAACTTGGTACAATATAAGTTTCTAACGAAATCTTAGTTACATTTTTGCATATTGTAACGTCAATTGTGCACTGAATCACTGAATCACAAAAAAGAGTGTGTTTAGCTCGAAATAGAAAGTCATGGGGGGTCCTTTTGAATTTTTTTATATACATGGCTGTCAGATCATACTACGGCTGTTTAAATGCTGGCTAATATGAAACTTATTTTCATTATTTTGAATGTAAAATTGTCATGAGTGGAACATTTGTTGTGTTTAACGACTAAACTATACTATTTATTATAAATAAATCTAAATCGTTAATCTAGAATTTAATATTTGACAGAAAGATTTATTTATATTTATAGATTAATATAAATAAGTTTTAGTATTTATAAATTATTAATTTTAAAAAAACGGTCTAATAAAAATATTAAAAAAATATTAATTTTAGAGATTAAAATCTAAACTAATAATTGTATTTATCTAAATCAATTAAAAAAACAGTTGCTGTCAGTTTTATTTATTTGCTGTTACTACTATTAAAAAGATGATATGGGAAGCAATTTAAATTGAGCACATTGATTTTTCTTTTATGATAGAGTAGCTACAGTAAAACTTAGATAGTTGTAATATGGAAGATTGAACCATAATATATTAGTCATTACAGATATTTATTTAAGAAATTTTTTTAAAAAATCATTATTTTGTTATAATTCCCATAAAAAATCATTTTAAGTAATTTATTATTTTGTTATAAAATTTTAAAGTACTAAATATTTTAAAAAATATTTGAGATGAAAATCATTTTTAATAGTTTTTTTTTTTGTATAAGATGTGTTTAAAATAGTTTTTAAAAGTAAACATATAATTTTTATTATGTTAAAATATCAAAAATCTATTGTTGCGGTTAAGAGCCTATAGCCATTGAGTGCCAACTATCCATATTTTCAACATTCTTATTTGTAGCACATTGAATTGTAAATGTGAGAGCACATTGAATTGTAAATGTGATAGTCATGTTGACCTGATGACCAATCCATATTTCAACAAATTATTCTTTGAGTAATCAAGGTGATGGAGATTTATCATAGTTATTTAATATAAAATATTCTCACTATCTTGAAAACATTTGTTAATTATGTGAAACACATTTGATAAAATAATAAGTCAAAGATAAGAGATAGCATTCAGTCAAATAAGTATATATATATATATATATATATATATATATATATATATATATATATATATATATATATATATATATATATATATATATATATATATATATATATATATATATATATATATATATATATATATATATATATATATATATATATATATATATATATATATATATATATATATATATATATATATATATATATATATATATATATATATATATATATATATATATTCTATAGTTTTGGATATTTCACATAAATTAATAAATTCTAAAGTATAATTAATTTTATATGAAAAATATATATTATGAATAATTTTACAATACTATTATTCATTAATAATATGGAAAATAATTATTAAAAGAATTACAAGAAGAAAGAGTAATACATAGTAGATGGAATATTGAAAAATCATGAATATTATATTAAAATTGTAAAAAATTTACAAGATTGCCTTAGTCAAATGGATAGATGTGTGTTAGTCTAACAGGTTTGGAGATTTAGATGTTTGTGACTTTTGGTAGGCTTATTTTGTAACACCCTTCTAAAATACTCCGTTAATTATCATATTATTTGTCAGAGTTAACATGTAAATAAGGGATGTCACAATTTCTTTTTTAAAATATAATTAATCAAACAGTTGTCATGCTTCACTGAAGAACTGCATTAAAATAATCAAAACTAGCATACATGTTCTACAGAGCGGAAATACCATTAAAACCAGAATAAAAATTCAATCAATAATTATTCTCAAAATTAAACAAAAGAAACAACAGAGTTTCATTAGCACTCTAATCCAATCGTTCCTCAGTGTTACAACTATCAGAACATGACACTGGCACGCGGATAAACTAAATAGCACAGCTCTATAAGCCATCCTCACCAACTCCTGAGCCGCTAACTTTAATCTGAAATCATCAAAGTAAGAGTGACACTTCATCATAATTAAAATGCATTATAAGTTTCTCCCAACAATAAAATATCACAAGTATACTAATCCACCCTTTTAAGCATAATCAGATAAGTCGAGTTTTCATCAATTAATTCAAAAGCATACATTCATACATGACAAACAAATTATAACATAGGAAATCATCCTATCATGTTATAATTCACACAAATGCAAATGTTCGACTCTATGCATGTGGTACCAAAACGTGAACTAAGTCACCAACATTGATTCGTCCATAATCACCCGGACATGAATCCAGCCTCACCACCCATAATCAACCGGGAACGGTTATTGGCAATACTCACTAATTCCGCACAATGGGAATTATCTACCACCAGAATGTATATGCATGCACATCATAAAGCATGCAACATTCAAATAAGTTCATGACCACACCAACCGTCATAAACCAAATCAAGCCAGAACATGATATCCTCATTGATCATGCACACATCAAACAACATAAACATGCATTTCATCCCCCAAATCCTGATACAATCAATTACCACGGATACACTACTGCATATACACCAAGTATGCATTAAATAATAAACCGCATAATTCGGAATTCGACGCATTTTCAAAATAAATTCAAGTTACAGTAATTTTCTTCATTTCAGTAAGTAGAGCATTAAATTTAAGAAACAACGGTTTGAAAGTTGTGAATTTTTTAAATTTTAGTATTTTTCAAAATGGTACAGTGGTAACCGGTTCCTACCAGGAAGAACCCGGTTCCCACAAACCTCAAAACCACGCTCTTTGGAAAAATGTATGGGGAACTCGGTTCCTCTAGACAGGGAACCGGTTCCTGCAAAAATATTATTTTTCAGTGTAAAATTTTAACTGGGAACCCGGTTCCTCCCTAGGAGTAACCGGTTCCTGCGTTCAAAAATGCCATTTTCACTTACCAACAGACTGGGAACCCGATTCCTCCCACAAGGGAACCAGTTCCCACGACTCACAGTAACAGAAAATACAAGTTTTTGACAGCAGAATGTTTCCAAATCCAATTCCTATCACTCCCAATCGAACTCATACATTCCAATGTAGTAGATTCAATCAAACAACAACAATAACATGCAATATAACATATTCCGGTCATCCCTAACGATCCTATATCATGCAATTTAGCCAATTCTACACAATTCGACATCAATCGAAATAAATCCTACAAACCTAGATAATCCTAAATTGGGATTCCTAACATGCTATGATCAATCATATTGAATTCAAAACTGATAAGGCATAGTAAATAATCGAAATCACCCCTTACCTTAAGGATTCTTCGAATTCTGACACCTTTGACTTTTCCTCCTCCCTTTTCCTCTTTTCAATTGCACATAGAATGAAACTTCTCAATTCTTCTCTTTTCCTTTTTCCTTTTTATTCTTATTACTCTAAAATAATAAAAATAAAACAAATAATGTGAGTAGAGCCTTTTACTCCTCACACCCCAACTTTACACCTCACACCACCAACAATTCCACTTTATTTTAATTAAATAATTCCAATAATCCAAAAATATCAATAATTAAATTTCTAATTAAATTAATAATTAAAATTCTAATTATTTAATTATCGAAATATTGGGGTGTCACAACTCTCCCCCACTAAAAGAGTTTTCGTCCTCGAAAACATATCTTAGATGAAAAGTTCGGGATAAGAGTCTTTTATCTGGCTCTCCAGCTCCCAAGTAACATTTCCACCTGCTGGTCCTCCCCAAGCTACTTTCACCAGAGATATCTCTTTACCTCGCAATTGCTTCAACTTCCGATCCTCAATTCTCACAGGAAAGGCTTCCACAGTCAGATTATCTCGTACATGTATATCATCTACCTGAATCTCATGAGACGGATCAACAATATACTTCCTCAACTGAGATACATGGAATACATCATGCAAATTTTATGGCGACGATGATAAAGCAATCTGATAAGCAACTTTTCCAACTTTCTTCGTAATTTGGAACGGACCAATAAAATGCGGAGTTAACTTCTTTGACTTCAAGGCTCGACCAATACCGATCATCGGAGTAACTCGTATAAACACATGATCCCCTTCACTAAACTCGAGATCCTTCCTACTCTTATCATGATAACTCTTCTGAAGACTCTGAGAAGCTCTCATCTTCTCCTGAATCATCTTAATCTTTTCTGAAGTCTGTTGGACAATTTTCGGTCCAACCACAACACTCTCTCCAGATTCGTACCAACACAACGGTGTCCGACACCTCCTACCATACAATGCCTCAAATGGAGCCATATCAATACTCGAATGAAAACTATTGTTGTAGGTAAACTCAATCAATGGTAAGTAACTATCCCAAGCTCCACCTTTCTCCAACACACAAGCTCGCAACAAATCCTTTAACGACTGAATCGTTCTCTCCGTCTGACCATCTGTCTGCGGATGATAAGCAGAACTTAACCTCAACTTAGTACCCAAAGCTTCTTGAAACCCTGCCCAAAATTTAGACGTAAACCTCGGATATCTATCCGACACAATACTAGAAAGAATACCGTGCAAACTCACGATCTTCTCGACATACAACTGAGCCAACTTCTCCATCAGATAATCCATTCTTATCAGTATAAAATGAGCATACTTCGTC
This sequence comes from Vicia sativa, assembly GCA_021764765.1. NCBI lineage: Eukaryota > Viridiplantae > Streptophyta > Magnoliopsida > Fabales > Fabaceae > Vicia > Vicia sativa. The sequence continues at coordinate 75,793,307 of CM038793.1, forward strand.
AATCGATCAACAATAACCCAAATAGAATCATAGTTCTTAGACGTCCTCGGCAGACCAAACACAAAATCCATAAAAATGTCATCCCATTTCCAATCCGGAACAAACAACGGTTCCATCAACCCCGACGGTGTCTGATGTTCAGTCTTCGACTTCTGAAAAATCAAGAAAGCATAAACAAACTCAGCAATTTCCTTTTTCATTCCAGGCCACCAAAATGGCTTCTTCAAATCATGATACATCTTAGTAGCACCGGGATGAATACTCAATCCACTACGATGTCCTTCTTCCAAAATACTCTTCCTAATATCTACAATATCCGGAACACAAACTCTATCACCAAATCTCATAACACCATTCTCGTCAATTCGGAATTCACCCCCTTGACCTTGGTTGATCAATGTCAATTTATCAACTAAACCAACGTCAGATTTCTATCCAGTTCGAATCTCCTCAAGAATACCACTAGTCAAGTTCAACATACCCAACTTAACACTATCAGAAGTAGTCTCACATACCAAACTCAAGTCTCTAAACTACTCAACTAAATCCAATTCACGCACCATCAACATAGACATATGCAAAGACTTCCTACTCAACGCATCTGCAACAACGTTTGCCTTACCAGGATGGTAATTCAAACCAAAATCATAATCCTTCAAGAATTCTAACCACCTTCTCTGCCTCATATTGAGCTCTTTCTGATCTAAGAGATACTTTAGACTCTTATGGTCACTGAATACCTCGAATCGAGATCCATACAAATAATGCCTCCACAATTTCAAAACAAAAACCACAGTTGCCAGCTCTAAATCATGAGTCGGATAATTCCTTTCATGAATCTTCAACTGTCGCAAAGCATAAGCCACTACCTGCTTATCTTGCATCAAAACACCACCTAAACCCATCAGTGAAGCATCACAGTACATGACAAAAGATTCCGCCGAATTCCGCAAAATCAAAGTCGGAGCACTAGTCAACCTCCTCTTTAGCTCTTGGAAACCTTTCTCACATTCAGAATCCCAAAAAAACACTTGACCTTTTCTTGTCAGCTTAGTTAATGGCAAGGCTAACTTTGAAAATCCTTTAATGAACTTTCTGTAGTTACCTGCAAGACCAAGAAAACTACGGATTTCGGAAGCATTCTTCGGTGCTTCCCACTGAGATACCACTCCTACCTTCGTATGATCAACAACAATACCATTATTGGAAATCACATGACCAAGAAAGCTTACTTCACTCAACCAGAATTCACATTTAGACAACTTCGCATAGAGCTTCTTTTCTTTCAACAATTCCAACACGATCCGAAGATGTTCTGCATGCTCTTCATCATTCTTCGAATAGATCAGAATGTCATCAATAAAGACTACCACAAACTTATCAAGATAGGGATGAAATATCCTGTTCATATACTCCATGAAAATACCAGGTGCATTAGTAACTTCAAACGGCATAACAGAATACTCATAATGTCCATACCTCGTTCTAAATGTAGTTTTCTGAATATCTTCCATCTTCACACGAATCTAGTGATATACAAACCTCAAATCAATCTTATTGAAAACACAAGCCCCAATCAGTTGATCCATCAAATCGTCAATCCTCGGTAATGGATACTGATTCTTGTTTGTAACTTTGTTTAACTGCCTGTAATCAACACACAATCTCATTGAACCCTCTTTTTTCTTAACCAACAACACAGGAGCACCCCACGGCGAAACACTAGGACGAATAAACTTTTTCTCAAGTAACTCTTCTAACTGCTTCTTCAACTTAGACAATTCGGATGCCGACATGCAATAAGGCGCCATCGACACCGGACTAGTTCCAGTAATCAAATCTATAGCAAATTCCACTTCACTCTCAAGTGGCAACTCACTAACATCTTCCGGAAATACTTCTGGAAATTCATTCACCACAGGCAATTTATTACTCTTAGCTTTTCCTTTTGCTTCCGTCAAAGAATATAACATAAATACCACAACACCATCATTAACAACTAAGTTCATCTGCTTAATTGACATAGTCACATCTTCGACACTAACAACTTCAGGAAAACTAACCGTCTTCTTGAAACAGTTGATATGAACCTGGTTGAATTCCAACCAGTTCATTCCGAGGATGATATCAAGTTGTTCTAACGGTAGGCACACTAAATTCATACCGAAACCTCTACCAAAAATCACAATAGGGCAATTCCTACAAACAAATGAAGTAGTCACTGAACCCGACGCAGGAGTATCAATAACCATACTTCCATCCATATTAGATATATCCAACTTTAACCATCTAGCACAATCCAAAGCAATAAAAGAATGAGTCGCTCCAGTATCAATAATTTCAATCAAAGGTGTGCCATTAATAACACACGTACCTTTAATCAACCGATCATCTGGCTTAGTCTCTGACCTAGACAATGCGAATACCTTACCACCATATTGTTCTTTCTTTGGCTTAGTACACTACGGACGAGTATGGCCTTCCTCTCCACAGTTATAACAAGTCACCGTTCTCACTCTACAATCATCAGCCACATGCCCGATCTTTCCACACTTGAAACACTTCCTATCGTTACTCTTGCAGTCTTGAATATGATGCCCCATGTCACCGCACTTGTAGCATTTAATGGAAGCACTAGAATCTCCCCCACTAGGCCTTTTCAATCCCCTAGACCTATGGTTATTCCTGTCATAAGGTTTGCCATGATGCATCTGTTGCTTTCCTTTTCTATCAGCAAACCCACGAGAATTAGACTTAGTATTAGCAAGATCCTCTTCCAGAATCCTACTACAATCCACCAAATCAGAAAACCTGCGAATACGCTGATATCTGATACCATGCTTAATCTCATCACGGAGACCGTTCTCAAACTTAATACATTTAGAAAACTCTCCATCTTCATCATTGTTGTAGTGAGCATAGTACTTAGATAATGCAGTGAATTTGGAAGCATACTCACTTAAAGTCTTGTTGCCTTGCTTGAGCTCCAGAAACTTTATCTCTATCTTTCCCCGAATGTCTTCAGGAAAATACCTCCTCAGGAATGCTCTTCTAAACACAGCCCAATTCAGCACAGTACCATCTTGTTCCATATCAGTTCTGGTAGCAACCCATCAGTCATCAGCTTCCTCTGCCAGAATATAGGTACCATATCTCACTTTCAGCTCTTCAGCACAATTAATCACTCTGAAGATCCTTTCAATCTCTTTCAGCCATCTCTGAGCACTTTCGGGATCATGCGTGCCTTTGAACAACGGAGGATTGTTCCTCTGAAAATTCCCCAATTGCCTGTCAGCACCAATACTATCTCCCAACTGATTTCCTCCAAGTACACCAGCAAGCATTCCCAAAGCCTCAGCAATAGAAGCATCGTCTCTTCCGTTACCTCTTCCGACCATTGTTCTATAACATTACAAAACAATCACATTAGAACATAAGTATCGACAGTGTTACCTTGCACTAGTCGCATACAAAAGGGAATAACGATGATAAGACACTGTTCACAACGACCGACTATGCTCTGATACCACTATTGTAACACCCTTCTAAAATACCCCACGAATTATCATATTATTTGTCAGAGTTAACATGTAAATAAGGGATGTCACAATTTATTTTTCAAAATATAATTAACCAAACAGTTGTCATGCCTCACTAAAGAACTGCATTAAAATAATAAAAACCAGCATACATGTTCTACACAACGAAAATACCATTAAAACCGGAATAAATATTCAATCAATAATTATTCCCAAAATTAAACAAAAAAACAACAGAGTTTCATTAGCACTCTAACTCAATCGTTCCCCAGTGTTACAACTACAAGAGCATGACACTGACACGCGGATAAACTAAATAGCACAGCTCTATAAGCCATCCTCACCAACTTCTGAGCCGCTAACTTTAATCTGAAATCATCAAAGTAAGGGTGAGACTTCATCATAATTAAAATGCATTATAAGTTTCTCCCAACAATAAAATATCACAAGTATATTAATCCACCATTTTTAGCATAATCAGATAAGTCGAATTATCACCAATTAGTTCAAAAGCATTCATCCATACATGACAAACAAATTATAACACAGGAAACCATCCTATCATGTTATAATTCACACAAATGCAAATGTATGTATCTATGCATGTGGTACCAAAACGTGAACTAAGTCACCAACATCGATTCGTCCATAATCACCCGGACATAAATCCAGCCGAACCACCCATAATCACCTAGGAACGGTTATTGGCAATACTCACTAATTCCGCACAATAGGAATTACCTACCACCAGAATGTATATGCATTGTCATACCCCAAAATTTGCCCTCCATCTTCTCAAGATATTCCATACATCCATGCTCAAGGATTCTTCAAGGGTTGATCAGACAAACCCTCTCCTAGACAATCAACCCAAACTAGGGTTTGGTATTTCTCAGATCAAGATGGACTTCCAACATCTCCAATGGTCTTCATGCCTCCTCAAATGCTTCAAAGATTATCCATGTCAAGTTTCAAGCCTCACAAGTCAAGTTTCCTCAGACAATTGCTCAGATGGTTGAAAATCAGTTGTATTGGACAAAAAGTCAATTGTGGTCAACATACAGTCAAACTTCATAATTTTTGGTCAACATCCTCATTTTGAAGTTACATTCATCATTTGATCAAGGGTTGATCATGATTCATCAAGAAAACTCAAGATTTGCTCAAAAGTCAAACTTTCTAAATTAGGGTTTCTTAGTAAAAAGTCAACCAAACTTTGACTGAGCATAACTTCTTCATAATTTCTCAGAAATTTTTACACCACCTCTTGTTTTGAAGGAAATTCAATTCTCTACAACTTCATGTCTCACAATAATGTTCACAAAATGCTTCATTTGGAAGGTATGGATCAAAACACTATAGGTCCTTTTCAAAGTCAACAAAAAGTCAACATTTTGTTTTGAAGATATATTGAGCATGGAAACTCCAATTGAGATGAAACCAAAGCGGTTGGTTAGAGGACTCTTAGAGATTTCCAAAAAGTCCAAGAACACTCAAAAATGTGGAAAATTGAGCAAGATACACCATTCACAAGTTGGGCAATTTTGAAGAGATGCACAAAGAGAGATACTTCTAAAAATCAATTTTTTTGCAAATGGGCTTACTTTTTCTTCATCCAAACTTGTTCCTTATACAATTAGGAATATCCAAGCCCAATGCCACGAATTTTTATTTTATTTTTCTATTTAATTTGTATTTTATTCATTTAAATACAAATTAAATTCAAAAATAAAGTATAAAATCAAAATTAATTGCAAATTTGATTTTTCTCTCTTCCTTGAGATCCAAGCAACCCAATAAAGCCAGCAAATTTTGAAATTTGATTGGATATGGCAAGAATTTGATTGAAATTGATCAAAAAAGAGAAAATTTGATTTGGTACAAAATCAAATATATTTTGCATTGATTGCTACAGGCTCTAGGAATTGAGATGACGACGAAAGTCACCAATGCATTTCCCCCACAGAGCATGATCCCCACAGAGGTGTCACTCACCACAAAACCTTCCCCAGCAAAGAAGAAGAGGACCCCCAAGCAGTGATTCCACTCAACTTAATCGGGCCACACCCATCTTCGAGCAATAACACTTCATCCCCAGCCGAGGTGTTTATCCCCAGCAGAATATCTCTCAACAATTTCCCTTTCTTTTTCTCCAGCAGTAGTATCCAGACTTGAAACTTGGTCAGATAGTGCACCGGAGGAAACCTACATCCTTTTTCCCCAGCTAGAGATTACGAAGGGCCCCCAGATCCTTCTAACCCGGTCTCCTAGCAACTATCAAATGCTCTCCAGCAGGATTTACACGCAAAATCCCCAGCAGAGTACCTCCCAGATTCTCCCCAGCAGGGTCTGTGTATGAGATCCTCAACAACGTGTTTCTCGATCTCTACCATCATCAACGGTATCTAGGCCCAAGACTTGGTCAGAAAGTGCACCGGAGGAATCAAAGTTTTCTTTCTTCTCAGGATTTCCGTCCCCAAACAGAAGTCAGAAATCTCCAAGCAGAACATCCACATCTTCTTCAAGATGGATATGTTTTGAAATACCACAACATCTATCATTCATACATTTCTCATATATGCATATGTCATTCATACACATCGTCATGCATCATTCCTTGCATAAGACTAATCAATATTCTATCAAAATTTCTCTTGTTTTCTCCAAAACAGGTGAAAAATCGCTTCTGACGCAAACAGGTCCAAGATTAATGCCCGAATCCAGACGGGAAAACTATCTGAACGACCGTCCTAGTTGTCCTCCAACAACTGGTCCAGGATTAAGACCCGAATCCAGAGGGGAAAACTATCCGAACGACCGCCCTTGTTGTCCTCTGACAACAGATCCAGGATTAATACCCAAATCCAGACGGAAAACTATCGAGCGATCACAAGTTATCCTCGATAATGATGGATCAATGCGATGCACACAGGAAGCTATCCACATTTTGCCACTACATTCCCAGTAGTCGACGAAGAACTATTCGACTCATTCTTATTATCAACAAGACTCAGATCGGCGTACTCGGTTGCCTTGGATGGCATCTTAAGCCCATCTCCGACTACTTGTCAACCTTCGCCTTGATCTGCATATTTGGTTAAAAAACCAATACAAACCAATAACTTCATTCAAAGATGAGCACGATGTCTAACGTACGACTCCCTCCGGATGGCATCTTAAGCCCATCTCCATCCCTTTTCACTTCCAGAAACATCTACAGAGCCTAGCGTACGGCTCACTCCTCAGCACCGACCTTTCCAGATGGCATCTTAAGCCCATCCCCGTCAATTATCCTATCAACAATCTCAAGTCTAGCGTGCGACTCATCCCCCAACGAAGTCTCCAACTTCTCCAAATGGCATCTGTAAGCCCATTCCCGCATCATCAGCCAACTGCGAGTGCAAATTTTCAAGTGTACTCGAGTGTTCAATCATCTTCTACCTCCAGGTCCCGAAAGGCGAACATGCCAATCTAACCCTTCCAATACAAGAAGATTGAACAGGGGCAGTTGTCATACCCCAAAATTTTCCCTCCATCTTCTCAAGATATTCCATACATCCATGCTCAAGGATTCTTCAAGGGTTGATCAGACAAACCCTCTCCTAGACAATCAACCCAAACTAGGGTTTGGTATTTCTCGATCAAGATGGACTTCAACATCTCCAATGGTCTTCATGCCTCCTCATATGCTTCAAAGATTCTCCATGTCAAGTTTCAAGCCTCACAAGTCAAGTTTCCTCGAATTGCTCGGATGGTTGAAAATCAGTTGTATTGGACAAAAAGTCAACTGTGGTCAACATACAGTCAAACTTCATAATTTTTGGTCAACATCCTCATTTTGAAGTTACATTTATCATTTGATCAAGGTTTGGTCATGATTCATCAAGAAAACTCAAGATTTGCTCAAAAGTCAAACTTTCTAAATTAGGGTTTCTTAGTAAAAAGTCAACCAAACTTTGACTGAGCATAACTTCTTCATACTTTCTCAGAAATTTTTCCACCACCTCTTGTTTTGAAGGAAATTCAATTCTCTACAACTTCATGTCTCACAAGAATGTTCAAAAAATGCTTCATTTGGAAGGTATGGATCAAAACATTACAGGTCCTTTTCAAAGTCAACATTTTGTTTTGAAGATATATTGAGCATGGAAACTCCAATTGAGATGAAACCAAATAGGTTGGTTATAGGAGTCTTAGTGCTTTCCAAAAAGTCCTAGAACACTCAAAAATGTGGAAAATTGAGCAAGATACACCATTCACAAGTTGGGCAATTTTGAAGAGATGCACAAAGAGAGATACTTCTAAAAATCAATTTTTTTGCAAATGGGCTTACTTTTTCTTCATCCAAACTTGTTCCTTATACAATTAGGAATATCCAAGCCCAATGCCACGAATTTTTATTTTATTTTTCTATTTAATTTGTATTTTATTCATTTAAATACAAATTAAATTCAAAAATAAAGTATAAAATCAAAATTAATTGCAAATTTGATTTTTCTCTCTTCCTTGAGATCCAAGCAACCCAATAAAGCCAGCAAATTTTGAAATTTGATTGGATATGGCAAGAATTTGATTGAAATTGATCAAAAAAGAGAAAATTTGATTTGGTACAAAATCAAATATATTTTGCATTGATTGATGATTAATTCTTTCTCAAATCAGCTCCAATTCCATCTACTATATATATACAATACATGCCACACGAATTAGGGTAGAAAAATTGGTTGGAGAAACCCTATTCAAACTCAAAAAATCCGTGCCATACAAGTTACTAGCAGCCTGGGTTTTAGCTCGATTCAATTGATTCCAAGCATCAAAACACATTCCTTGATACCTCCTGAATCGATCCAGACCTTCACATTGTCCAAAGGCATCAAGAATCACGAAATCCGAATTTGGTTTGTTCATGTTTTTCTCAAAATCGATTTCCATTATTCATGCATTTTTAACATGATTTGTTGTTGTTTTTGTGATTAGACGAAGTTTACAAGCTTTGGTTTAATTGAGTTTCTATGGCCTGGAGCACGAATCACCATAGCTAGGGTTTCTGGCCACGATTTAGGGTTTCTCTTAATAGGATAAATTGGAACAAACCGATGCCCTCAGAGTGATCAGTGGACCAAGACGAATCGAACCATGGTTTTAGATTTCATTTATATTGCTTGTACATGATTTTGATGTTAGCGGGGGCCATAGCGTCCAAAGCCGAGAATTTTCAAATTTTGAAACGAAGAACCGTGATCTAGAGCATCGAGGCACATCATCCAAAATCCATTCGCTCGGTTTTCAAACAGTTGTGCATGCTAGCTCAGTTGGTCAAGGCGAGAGGACTCAAGGTTTGAAGGCAAGGTCTCCAGTTCGAATCCTGGCAAGACCAATGTTTTTTTTCTCTTTTACAAAGCTTCATATTTTTCTATTTTCTTATTTTATTTTCTATTTAATATTTTCATACTATTTAATTTAACTTTAAATATTTTTATCATGCATTAAAAAACACCAAAAAAATATTTTTCTTTTTGCATTATTTCCAGAAAATGTTTATTTAATTTATAAAATTAAAAAATGTTATTTTGCATGCATATTTAATTTAATTGCTAATTTATCATTTAAATCACTTTTAATTAGTTTTTAATTATTAAATTACCTCCAAAAAATCCCAAAAAATTATTTTAGCATATTAATGTTATTTCCAGCATGAAATATTTTTCTCATTTAAAAATCATTATTTTTGCTAACATTTTTCTCTTATTCGATTTCCTCGTATTTTCCGATTCCTCATCTTTTTACAGGTTATCCCGTTTCGGACGATTTCTTTTTACTGTTTTCTTTTTCCAATAATGTAATTGCTTATGGGATGTAATAGCTTAATTAGGGCTTTTATTTTCCGCATTTTCTTTTTAATTATGTATCTGCCCTAAAGCCATGTAATAGCGTAGGATTTATCTTTCCGCATTTTACTTTCCGCAATTTAATTTCCGCACCCTATAAACTGCTAGTAATTAGGTGTGTATGGCAAGACTAAAATCAACATAGCTCACTCTTAATTTTCAAGATAACATGAATCTGAATCAACACACTCCTTTCACATATGCACCCCTTAGGGTAATTCTCTCTCGTTGCCTTTATGAATCCAAATATGGTCAAGTCCCTCGAACGTAGAGGTATTCTAGCACCGTTGCCTTCAAAACAAATCATCATAGTCCCTTCGATACAAAGATCATAAGACCCACGATGTCGCCTTCGAATACATGATCTTGACCCTCGATTGTCGCCTACGAAAAATGATGATAGTCCCTTCGAATGTGCTAGGATACTTCCTACAAGTTGCTTTCTATGACCATCTGATGTCCCTTCGAATGTCCCGCTTACATCCAACGAATGGAGTTACCTACCAACTAATGGTATGGATAGCGCTATTCTAAAGGAACGTAAATAACACGAAAATGACCAATTCTGAGTAGGTAATAAGACTTTTAGTTGCTTGCTCTATCAAAATACTTTTCACACCTCACACTTTTGTCAAAGTTCAAACTCTTTTCAAAATGAAACATTTACGAACACTTTGTATACATTCCTACATGAATCATTACAAAGTCAAAGCGAAATGCCTTTTCAAAACATTTTTCAAACACACAGAAAGCACAATTTTAAAGTGATCTAAGAGCAACTAAGAGCCCGTAGATAACTACGGATGGAAAGGGGTGCTAATACCTTCCCTTTTCATAACCTTCTCCCTTACTCAGAATCTAACGAAGGTCTTTTTCTGTACTTTTTACCTTCCCTTAATTGGATAAAAGAAAAGTCGGTGGCGACTCTTGCTATCCGCACATTTGCGATACAAAAACCTACAAAGTCAGTTCACCGTGTTACATGCATGCACATCATAAAGCATGCAACATTCAAATAAGTTCATGACCACACTAACCGTCATAAACCAAATCAAGTCAGAACATGATATTCTCATTGATCATGCACACATCAAACAACATAAACATGCATTTCATCCCTCAAATCCTGATACAATCAATTACCACGGATACACTACTGCATATACACCAAGTATGTATTAAATAACAAACCGCATAATTCGGAATTCGACGCATTTTCAAAATAAATTCAAGCTACAGTAATTTTCTTCATTTCATTAAGTAGAGCATTAAATTTAAGAAACAACGTCCAAAACGGCGCTCAAAGTTTAGTATTTTTCAAAATGGTACAGTGGTATTTTTCAAAATGGTACAGTGGTAATCGGTTCCTCCCAGGGAGAACTAAGTTCCCACAAACCTCAAAAGCACGCTCTCTGGTAAAATGTATGGGGATCTCAGTTCCTCCAGACACGGAACTGGTTCCTGCAAAAATATTATTTTGCAGTGTAAAATTTTAACTTGGGAACCCGGTTCCTCCCCAGGAGTAACCGGTTCCTACGTTCAAAAATGCCATTTTCACTGACCAACACACTGGGAACCCGGTTCCTCCCACAAGGGAACCGGTTCCCACGACTCACATTAGCAGAAAATACAAGTTTTTGACAGCAGATGTTTCCAAATCCAATTCCAATCACTCCCAATCGAATCCATACATTCCAATGCAGTAGAATCAATCAAACAACAGCAATAACATGCAATATAACATATTCCGGTCATCCCTAACGATCCTATATCATGCAATTTAGCCAATTCTACACAATTCGACATCAATCAGAATAAATCCTACAAACCTAGATAATCCTAAATTGGGATTCCTAACATGCTATGATCAATCCTATTGAATTCAAAACCCATAAGCCATAGTAAATAATCGAAATCACCCCTTACCTTAAGGATTCTTCGAATTCTGACACCTTTGGTTTTTCCTCCTTCCTTTTTCTCTTCTCAATTGCATGTAGAATGAAACTTCCCAATTCTTCTCTTTTACTTTTTCCTTTTTATTATTATTACTCTAAAATAATAAAAATAAAACAAATAGTGTGAGTAGAGCCTTTTACTCCTCACACCCCCACTTTACACCTCACACCACTAACAATTCTACTTTATTTATTTAAATAATTCCAATAATCCAAAACCAATAATTAAATTTCTAATTAAATTAATAATTAAAAATTCTAATTATTTAATTAAGCAAAATTGGGGTGTCACATACTTAACCCTATTGGACAAGTGGAGGTGGCGTCTGCTTTTGAGGTCTGCTGGTATTTTGCATGATATTATCACATATGGTGTTCCACATACGCCTTATATCTTGGGTGGGCTAACAGGTTTCCTCCGTTCGGATTCATTTTGGTGGAAGGGGTTTCCCTTCTAGGAGGTACTTGTGTTGACTCTCATGTCTGATTCAGGGACGTTCACTCCATGAAAGTTGGTTATGATTTTCTCACCTCTTTTTGGAAGGATACTTAGATAAGTGATTCTCCACATCATCTTAGATTCCTGAGGCTCTTTCAGCTTTTAGAGCAAGCTAATAATTTTGTTGGGGAGGTAGTTAGTTGGGAGGGTGAGACGTGGTTCTAGGACTTCAAGTGGAGAAAATAGTTTCTTTTTTATTATGAGTTTCCTTTTTATCGAGTTTAAGTATGTGATTAGAGATTTCACCCCTTCTGTTGATAGATATGAGTGGATCGTGAAGTAAGTTATGTGATGTGGCTTATTATATGCCCTTTTCCTAATTTTGTCTGTCAGGTCGTGTGGTCCCTAATGTAATCTTGTCTTTATTGTAGAGCAAGTTGTTTCGACTATTTGGTGTAGTTGGGACCCCTTAAAAGTCGATATTTTCTCCCGACAACTTCTTCGGGATTGTATCCCGACCAGAGAAAACTTACTCAAGAGAAGTGTCATTTTGATCTCTAAGACTATCTCTTGTCCCTTTTGCTCTACTAATATTAAGACGAACTCTCATATCTTTGTGACTTATGAGGCTACCTACTCTATTTGGTATCACATCTTTAGGTGGTGGGGTTATTTTACCTAGAGATATTTTGACCCTTTTTTAGATGTTTCTCATTTCTATATGTGGCCCTAGGATTAGAGAGGATTGAGGTTGATTTGCGTGTTGAGATGTGGTATATTTTGAAATCTCAGAATGATATTTTTTTGGGAGCTTCAGTGACACCAAAAGTCGAGGAAGATTTAGGTGTTATTCTGGCGTGGAATTGATATCGTGGTAGCTTTGACGTAAACTCTCGTGTCTTCTCGAGTTGGCTTGAGGATCCTATTTTGAGTCTAAACCAATAGTGGGTTGAGTGGTCTCAACCTTCATTTGATGTGTTCTTGTTGTGTCTTTTGTGGTTGGTGTTCTTTAGTTTCCCTTGGGTTGGAGAGGTCTAGCTTCGTCTGATGCTGGATTTTTTATATGTCTTCTTGTATTAGTTTTCATTTTGGTTGTTGCTTCTCTAGTAGTTTGGTTTTCTTCTCTGTGTTTTCCTTTTGATCATAGCTTGATACTTTTTGTGTCCTCATTGTTTCTCTGTTTTCTTATATATATCCTTTAAACAATAGGATAATTTTTTTCTAAATGATTTATAATTTTAAATAGATAGAATTCTTTTTCTAATGATTAATGTTTGAACATGGAGGACTTGGAAGAGGATAATGAGTGTGACAGGGCAGAGGACAGTTCAGTAGGTAAAGGGAAGAAGAAGAAAGGGGGCGATGATTCTAACAAGTCTAGGGATGCTGCAAAGTTGGTCATAGGTGGATCTTTGTGAAGCTATAGGTATGATTAAGGTGTTGTCGTGTCATAACAAGAGCACTTGTGGGACCAATAAAGAAAGTTCTTTTTTCTAGTTCTAAAGGGACTGAGGTTAAGTGCTCTCTAGACTCCTTTTTCAAACCCACATGAAACAATCATGTGCCCAGAAAGAGGGTTGCAAAGAAAATTAAATTTAAAAATTCTTTGAAGTGGGTGGGCGTTTAAATGTCAATATTAATAGGCCCAAGATAAAGTGCTTGAAGTTTTTGACACAAAACCCTGGTCCCTTGGGTGGTTCCATGAAGACTCTAAATCATTTTTCTTATGATAGCTTAGGGTTGAAATAGGACGAGAGATTTACCGAATCTAATTTCTATGGTGAACAATCTGTTGAGTTAGATATCATTAGATGTAATTTTCAACAGTGGGAGAACATGGACTCTAAAGTGGGGAGAAATTATTGAAGGCTATTACTAACCTTGGTGTTATAATAGTAGATTCGAAGAAGGATTATAAAATGATAATTGATGAGATTGGAAGAGAAGAGAAATTTAGAAAGTTGGGAGGCAAGGAGAATATCAATCAGTTGAAATGATTATTGGGTCTTTGAATATTAGAGGGGGGTGTAGCAAATTAAAGAGAAGAAGGATTAGTCATATAATCAAGAAGGATAGTGATAATTTGTTTTTAATCCAAGAAACTAATCTAACAACAAGGCAAGACTTTGTGGCCAAAAGTTTCTGGCGTAAGGAAGAAATTGGTTATTCCTTTTCTAATTCGGCTGGTTAGTTAGGAGGTCTCTTAGTTCTTTTGAAGAAAGGTAATGTCGAAGTTTTGTGCAGTTTTAAAGGTGATGGCTTCTTGGGTGTGAAGGTTAGGTGGAAGAATTTCATTTAATATTTATGTAACATGTATTCTCCGTGTTCGCTTGTCGTGAAAAGTTATTTATAGAATAGTTTGTTGGAGTTTAAATCAAAACATTATGACAGTGAATGGTATCTTTGTGTTGATTTTAACGTTGTTAAAGATTCTTTGGGAGAGAAAATGGAGGTTGTTGTTTTGTAGAAAATCTGAAATGAGGGAGTTTGTTGCATTTATTGAGGGAAGTAAAATCGTTGATATTCCTTGAAAAGGGAAGAAGTTTAGTTTATTCAGTGGTGACGGAAAGACGATGAGTAAGATTGACCATTTTCTTGTGTCAGACAACATTTTTAGAAGATGGGGTTGGTTGGCCAGTTTATTGGGTTGGGAGATATTTTGGACCACTATCTGATTTGGTTGATGGTGGATAGTGCAAATTGGGATCCAAAACCTTTCAAGGTCAACAACGAATGATTCACCAACAAAGATTTTAAGGAGTGGAAATATTTGATTGTTGAAGGGAGATATGATTTTGTTCTTAAGGATAAGCTACGGTTACTTTAAGATAGGCTTAAATGGTGGAATTCAAAGGTTTTTAAGAGTATTGATTTGGATGGGATGTGGGATTGAGGGAGATTAATGTAATGGATGACTTGGTAGGGATAGACAATGATTTCATGTGAGAAGATGCATTTGACAAAAGAAGGGAGACTACTAGTCAGTTTTGGATATATCTTAGGATTAAGGAAAACATGCTTATTTAAAAATCCAGATTAAATTGGCTTAATGATGGAGACACAAATATGTGGTTTTTCCATTTTGTTATGAAGCGGGGGAAGGAAACGTAACTATATTAGTTCTAAAAATACAGACATAGGTATTTTGGAATCGGTTAGGGAGGTTAAGGAGGAGGTCTTGAATCATTTTGCAAGTAAGTTTACTGAATCTGATTGTTGTAGGCCGGTTCTTGAAGGGATCTCCTTTAAAATGCTAAATAAAATCAAAAGGTCTTTCATTGAAGCTCTGTTGTCGAAGAGTGAGATTTAGGAGGCAGTGTGGGGATGTGAGGGTTCATAAAACTAGGGTCTTGACGGGTATTCTTTCTTAAAGTTGATTTTGGACGCTTCTTTAAGGGTTTTCATAGTGGGATTGTTTTGTCTAAAGAGATCATATCATCATTTTGTACATTGATTCCAAAGTTCTCCAATCAATTTGGGTTGGATGACTATAGGCTCATTTGTCTTGTTGGTTGTATTTAAAAAGATCTCTCCAAACTTTTGCGGCAAGATTGAAAACGATTTTGAGTTCTATTGAGTCACATTGTCAAAGTTCTTTCGTGTCGGGTAGACAAATGCTTGATGGAGTATTGGTGGAAAATGAAGTGGTGGATTTTGCGAATAATGAGGGTAAGGGTTGCTTACTTTTCAAAGTTCATTTTGAAAAATTTATGAAAAAGTTAGTTAGGGATTCCTTAGATTTATGACGAGGAAGATGGGCTTTGGAGAGATTTGGATAAGATGGATGGAGGCAGCGATTTTTCTAGTACAATGTCAATGTTAGTTAATTGCATGATGGAAGATAAAGATTTCACTTTCCTTGGAATCCCTATAGGGCTTAACCCTAGAAGAAATTTGCCGTGAGATTCACTTATAACCAAGATGAAGAACCAATTATCTAGTTGGGGAGCGTTTTCTTAGTTTCATTGATAAGATTAGTCTCCTTAAATTTGTGTTGTGTAGTCTCTCGATTTTTCTTCTTTCTATAAAGCCGCGGTGAAAATTATTAAAGAGATTACTAAGCTGTAAAAGCGGTCTTGTGTTAAAAAGGATTGATGGATTTAACTTGCCACTTCTTTACAAATGAACTTGGCACTTATTCACAAATGGAGGTGGAGGATTTTAGATGGATCAAATGCCTTATGGTACAAAATTATGAAAGCATGATATGGGGACATTAATATCTAGGTGGTGAATTATAGGAATATTCAAAATAAGAGGATTTCCAAATCTTCTTGGTGGATAGACATTTTATCCCTAAAGAAGAAATTTTTTGAGGATGCCTTTGTTAGGAATTGCAGGTTTCATTTAGGAAATGGATATTCACTTTCTTTTGGCACGTTGTATGGTTGGCAGACAGTAGCTTCAAGAAAATATTTCCTCTCCTATTTTTATTTTCTCTTACAAGATGTGTCGGTAGCAGGTATAGGAGAATGGTCTAAAATGGAGGGTATACGAGGGATTTTGGGCTTAAGGATTTAGGGAATCTCACGGTTGTAGCTGATTTATTGGTCTTACAGTTCCTACTGCAGGCGGTAAGTCCAAATTCTATTGGGAAGAACCAGATCTCTTGGGTCAAGGAATCAGGTCCAGGATTCTCAGTGATTACCTCTTATGATTTAATTAGCACATATCATATCTCGTTCGGTCCTTCTAATCAACAAGAAAAGGCTTTGGAATTGGTACGGAAGACGGAGGTTCCGTTCAATATCAAAGTAGTAGGTTGAAGGTGTTTTCATTAACAGATTGCCGACGATATATCTTTCTTTTAATTAAGGATCAGTGAAATTATTTCTCCTGCGGGTGATCTTGCTTGTGTTCTTTGTACGACTGTTGGAAAATCTTTTGAGCAATCCTTGCTATACTTTCGCGTTTATGTTTTGGTCTGAATTGAGGTGGCGAAGTGGATCGGTCTTTTGGAGTATTCGAATGAGTGCTTTAAGGGTAGTTTTATTGAGGTTGTGTTCTTACTGCAAGTATAACAAAGTGAAAGTCAGTAAAGAAAGTGGTATTTGGTTGGCGACTTATTGAAATAAGTGGAATTGAAGAAACAACATAATTTGTAAGAATGAAGATTTAAATGTGTTAGATGTGGTTTGGAATATTAAGACTTTGGTTTGGAGATGATCTTTATTGAAGATATTACACATTTCAATTGTAACTTTTATGAGTTTAACAAAAATTATTTATTTTTATTTATCTTTAATTGTAATTGAATTGTAATTTTTCTGTTTTTGAATTTTTATCTCGCTCTATGTAATCAAAATTGAAAATTGAAAATTCTCTTATTAATATATCTTATTTAAAAAAATTTGAATAACTCAGATGTTGCGGATTTAAATCCGTCTCCTTCGATTCAGTATCTGAGCAAAACTATCCATGAAGACAACTTAATGACAGATGATGTAACCAATATTATGTGCAAGAATGAATGAAATCGAATTTTTCTTGTTTAGAACTTGATTGTTAGAATTAAACAATCAGCGTATTAGTTGGTACCGCAAAATTAGGGAGCAAATAGAGGTTTGGTAAATAATGCCAAAACTCCAATAATTGGTGTTTGTCTTTCCCATTTGGTCATCAAACTCTTTCTCAGTCTCTCTCCAATGTTGTCACATTCATACACATGTTTGAGTAGTTTAGTCATTCATCTTGTTCTACATGCTTCGTCACATCAATCTTCAATCCTCATAAAATTTAGACTAATTTAAAAGTTAGCAGATACAAGAATGTTATGCGACAATATTAGAAATTTCTCGATTGTTTGTCCATTGAAATTTGCCTTCCATAATTAAGGTTGTCCAAAAAAAAATATAGAATTGAATTGAACTGCCGAGCCACATCGAAATTAAAATAATTGAACTATAACTACTGAATCATTATTAATAAATAGTAAACAAAATTTATATTTTAATAATGATTCTAGAATCGAACGTTAAACAATTAATTAATTTTAAAATAATTTTGAACCGGTTGTTACTAAACAATCTAAATTGAATTTTATTTAGAAAATAAAGAAAGTCCTTTTTGTTAACTTAAAAAAAAGTTAGCTTTTTTCAAAACAATAAAAATCAAAAAAACAAAAATTCAATTTTTTTCGTAAATAAAGAAAATAGTCAAATTTGTTTGAAAAAGAATCAGTTTTTTTTCAAAAATAAAAAAATAATCAGTTTTTCCGGAAAAAAAGTCGATTTTTTCCAAAAATAAAAAAATCAATTTTTTTAAATAAATAAAAGTCAGTTTTTTCAAAAAGTTAAAAAAATTGACTTTTTTCAAAAATAAAAAAAATAAATTTAAAGAGTCAACTTTTTTCGAAAAAAAAAAAGAAGATTTTTTTCAAAAATAAGAAAATGTCAATTTTTTTCGAAAATAAAAATAGACAGTTTTTTCGAAAACTAAAAAAAATCAATTTTTTCATAAACAAAAATTCAGTTTTTTATAAAAATAAAAAATCAATTTTGTCGAAAATAAAATAATCATTCTTTTTCGAAAATAAAAAAATTTTGATTTAACAAATCATTCAATTTTGAAAAAAAATGTCTTACAGTAATTTGGTACAGTTCAAAATCCCGAACCGTTGCACCAAATTAAAATTTTAAATTCAGTTTGATTCTATAAAAATGAAACAATTAAGTACAGTTCTGATAACCTTATATAATTGTCCGGTTTGATTTTGTTCAATTGTTCAATTTTCTAATATGATGAACAACCTATCCATATCTATAATGGACTACGGTGGTCTACATGGGCTACGGTGGTCTACATGGGAAACAATAGCATTTAAATGTTACTTAGTTGAGAAAAGGAACTTACCACAAAATGGTAGTATATGAATATTACACTCACGCATAAATATCATTTGAGTTAATATTTGTAAAGAAAAATATTATTTATTGTTTTTAATGTTCATATATTAATTACTATTTTCATTAATACTTTTAGTTATTTATTACTTAAACAAAAATTGTGACGTAAAATAAAAACATATAAGAGTATTATAAAATACGGAAAAAAAGAAATTATTTTAGTAAATCATAATAAAATTTATTATATATATATATATATATATATATATATATATATATATATATATATATATATATATATATATATATATATATATATATATATATATATATATATATAATGAAATTAAAAAGAAATAAAAGACAATTATTTATAATATTTATTATATTTTTTGAAATTCAAATTTTATTTTTATAAAAATATCTCATAATAAATTAAATAACAATAAATTTAAATGCAAGCCTTCACTAATTTAGAGGAACTACCAACACTAGTACACACCAAAATAAAGTGATCACAATATTCAAAAATTTATTTTAAATAAATATGTTTTATCTTGTTTGTTCCTTGCCTATGTATCTACTGACAAATTCTATTAGATTTTTTGTGTTCCCACCAATTATAGATTAAGATTGCATCAAAACAAGCTATGTGGTGAACAAGTTCAAACAATTTAGTAAAATTATTCAAAGCCTAAAGAGGAAAAGTTTCTTTGTTGTTTTGGTTACATTCATTAACATTATACATAGTAAATGTGGGCCATTTGTATTCTTTAATCATCTCAAACTAACTAGAGTGTTCTTAATAAAATATTATATAGTTTTAGTTAGATTTTGATAGCTTAACCAACCAATGATACAAATACAAAGAGAATATTAAACATTAATAATACATTACACCTGAACCAACTATAATTAAATTATAATTTTGAAGGGTTGGATTTTTAAAAATTGAGTTGTAAGAGTGTGTGTTCTTTTCAAAATTTTAGATTTAAATTTTATTAGATGCAAACAATATTTATATTAAGTAAGTTAATTCAAAGTTTTGTTCTTAAGCTCTCTAACTTTACACTTTAATTTTAAATAGATTTTTGCTAAACAACGAATCAATCAACTCTTTTAATTTAATTAATTTTATTGCCATATATTAATTAAATTATATATTAATATAATGTTTATTTTCTCTGTACTACATTTCTGTTTTTGTGATTCTGTTTCTTATTAGTAGATTCTGTTTCTGACATTTACTGTTGAAAGGTTGTTGCTACGTTTAACTGCATTGTGCAGTTGTTTTCATGTATGTTGCTAGATTTTTCATTTGTCCAATTTTAACATAAGGTGGTATATCTTTATTTCAATGGCTACTTCTATGATCCACAAGTAACATAAACGTTCTACAATGAAATAGTGTATGGCAGAATCTATTGGTTCGTGGAAAAAATGTGTGTTTATTATAATAATATTTTAATTATGAATAGAATTACTCAATTTCAATGCATCACAAAGCTATGTCAGAAATTTTTATAAAACAAACTAAAGATGGATTTTTTTTAATAGTCTATTTTTAAAGTGACTTCAAATCAACTTAGAATGTGTTTTGATGGGGTAATTAATATTTTAATATTTTAAATAATTTAAATAATAAAATAAAATGTATTTATTTAAAAAAAATGGTTTGAATAGAATAATAAAATTATTCATTCTAAAATTTCTGAAATCATTTTTTGAAAATATAAAAACTTTGGGATAAATTTAAATTTTGAAGAATAAGTATCAAATTGTAATTTTTTACAAATTTTAATAGGTTAATTTATAAATTAAAAAATTATTATAAACCAATTTGCAAATTTTAGAAATTTTTAAGAATCAATATTTAAAATTTGAAAATATGAAAAACAACTTACAAAATTTGAAATAGTAATAATAACCAATTAGACTTTAAGAGTATTAGAGAAATTTCAAATTCTTTAATTTAAAAATTGTTTCATAATCACTAAATTTAACTTGGAAAAAATATTTTATAATTATTTTTCATTTTAACATTTTTTAATCAAACAATAAACTTTGTTTAAATCATTTCAGATTCGCGAAAACATTTCTTTCAAACACATATTTAAATCTTCTTCTATACTAAGTATGTTGATTTTTCAAATACATACAAAATTTTTGTTAGGTTATAGTTTTTTTATTTTGTCTGATTCATGAAATGAATCCTTTTATTTTATAACTAAATAATTTTTGTCTTTCTATTTTAAATTTTAAATATTTTAATTCTCCTCTTACATTTTTATAAAAGATGGATGAAATTTTTTCCTTTTTTAATTTATATTATTAATTATAATGTTCAATAATAAATTTATATACGATTATTACTCGTATTTTATAAAACATTTATTATTTTTTAAATGAAAACAATATTATATTTAAATATAAAATTATGAGATCAAAACCATTTAAACTTAAAATATTATTAATTTCGTAAATCAAGTAAAATAGAAAAGAAAATTGTTATTAAGTCAAAAACAACTTAATGATATGTTTTTGTTAATTATATTATATATTTTAATTTGAGTGGATTTTGGAATACTTCAAACAAAATCATTGACCAAGAGTTTGTGTTTTATTTATGACTCTACTAATTTCATAATATCAGTCTCTCCTAATCATGTAGAGCATACATATCTCATTTACATAAAATGTATAAGTCAAGCTTTTGATAAATATGAAGAAAGGGAATTAAAGGAGTATGGGTTGCGTAAGAAATAACAGCAGGTCAATGATCTAAGGGTATAAAAGATAGAACACTATATCTTATCCCAAAATCTTAAAGAAATTATAAATATAAATTGTATATTATTTATTCAACAAATATAAGTTATTGATAAGTCATTCATAACTCAACACCCCTCGCCTCTCTTAACAATAGAATAAACAAACTATAATAGAATAGTAAAATAAAATTAATGATGACAATATCATAATCAATAAAAATAAAATTATAATAAAAATATGATAAATATAATTTAATCTAACATTACTCAACTATAACAAAGAATATGGGATTCGAAGCGAGAGACCAATTTAGAACAGATGAGCACACAACAAATAAATATAAAAGAGAGAGACGATTAATAGTGAGAAGATTATCTGATCTAATTTTAATCTACAAATTCTTAAGTGAATGACGATATGACAAAAATATTTAGGTGATTTAACAAAATAATATTTTCATCAATCGTCAATATAAATAAAACATATTCCAAAATATTTTTAAAATTTAATATTTAATATGACAATTCTAGGGCTATCAAATCTATCTTTGGATAATATGTTACCAATACAAATAACAAAAAAAAAAGTTAAAATCTCAATAATATGAATATCATAATTTATAAAAATAAAGTTTAAAAAAGAGAACATATATAAATTGATTACATATCATCAATGTTTAATCCACACCCAAATCTCATATTAAATACATTGTCCTTAATCAACACCAAAACAATAATGTTAATTATTAATGTTGCTTGTCCTTAAGCATACATGCAACAAGAAAGCTAATAGTATCCTATTCTAAGGGTTTCGTTAGGCAACAAACCTAAAATCAACAGTAGTAGTGGGCCAAATATGTATGTACTACAAAAATGTGTGATAAAGAGAGCTTGATTCAAACAACTCAAAATTCAATTTAATTAATGTTTTGTCAGAAGCGTCTTATGCCAAACAGTAACAAACTTCTCACTCTATTTAAACACCTTCATTTGGTGCAACAACAACACACTTCAAGAAAGAAAAAATATAAAGATCAAAAGAGAGAGTCATGTCTGACCAAAGAAACTCAAGAGATTCAAAGATAAAAGAGAAACAGATTAATGATCTTGTTTCAAGGTTACAACTATTGCTTCCTCAGCTTAACCAAAGAAACACCTCAAGGGTATGATTAATAAATTTCATCATGTACAAAATCATAGTTCATATATAATTGCATGCTCTAAATAATTCACATACATTAGTTTCAATTATGTTTTTTCTTCAACAATTACACTTTGTTTTCTATAGTTAATTCCATTATAACCAGTTTTGTTATTATTACAAGACAAAATTTTAAGTGAAAGACGACAACTTGCACTAAAGTTTTCAAGTCATTAATTATGAGTCATATATATGAATTATGACTTCATATTCAACAATTTAGAAATTCACGTTTTTCACCTTAGATTATTTAAGGGAAAAAAACAAATTAAAAAGACATATTTGGATTGTGTAAGCACATAATTGATAAAGAGATTGTTTCTTCAAACTAAGTTTGGAAGCATTTGAAAAACTGGGCCAAATATATATATTTTTAATATTTTGTTTATGCCATATATATATATATATATATATATATATATATATATATATATATATATATATATATATATATATATATATATATATATATATATATATATATATATATATATATATATATATATATATATATATATATATATATATATATATATATATATATATATATATATATATATATATATATATATATATATTAGTTTAAAACTTACTTGTGTTTGATAAAATCATCTATTTATTTGAAACAATAAATAAAACTTAGACCAAAAATATATTTTAAAAAACTTATATAAACATGAAAATAAAAAGAGTGCAAAATTTTAAAGTATATTTTAAAGTTTTGAAGGGTTTGATCTTGGTCTAACTGTGAATTTTACTATTTTTATAAAATATTACTTTTTTATTCTATATTTTTTACTAAAAATAATAAGATTCATGTGTAAGTCATTTTTTAAAGATTCATACTAGATTGTTCTTAAAAAATCTGACATTTTTCTCATCTTTTAAAATTGTTAATGAACAATATCTTTAGGCTTTTATGTAAAAAAAAAATTAGTAGAAAACGTTATGAACATCTACAGCCTTTTATGTAAAAAAAAAACTAAATTTTTTTATATTAGTATATAAACTTAACTCTTTTTTTTTGGATTAAATTATATATTTAGTTTGTGTTTTATTGCAGCAATCAGCATCGAAGATTTTGCAAGAAACTTTGAATCACATTAGGAGGTTGCAGAAAGAGGTAGAAGATCTCAGTGAAAGGCTAACACAGTTGATGGATTCTGTGGATTTTAATGATAATGACAGAAGAAATTTAGAGAACTTTTTGCATTATTAACAAATTAGTTCTCTTTTATTCTAGACTCTATTTGCTATCTATTGCTTTTTCATTCTTATGTTTCCTTTCTCTGGATTGTGATGGATATATACACCATCATGGAATAATATATGTATATTTCCTAATGATAATAATAAAAATAAAATTTTAGTTTATATACATTGTGATGATAATATTACATATTCATCAGAAAATATTTTTTTCATCGATATTTTATAAACAAACTATAATACTACTGTCAGAAGTTGGTGCAGTCACAAGGTTATTCAATTCAACCAATGAATTTTTTTCATTCATTCTTTGTCATTAAATAACTTTATCTCAAAAAACTCACAAAAGACTTGGAGAGATACAGAGAAGAATGAAATTATAGAATCTATTACCAGAATTATATAGTTTTGGTTAGAAATGACAATGGAATATTACTCTTTCGCTATCCGTCTTATTTAGTAAAAATGATATTTATATTTACTCTATATTTATATGGGTATTTATCGAACAGATATATGTGAATTTTGAAATGCCCACGAATGTTTATAGATAACTTTTTTAATTGAAATTTATTAATTTTCTATATTTTGAATAGAAAATTTACCTTTTATAAATAAAAACATATGTGTAAAACCTTTCAATGTATTTACCATAGTAAATTCAAAAGTATATTATAGGAAATATTGTTGTACAATGTGAAAAAAATGTTACCCGAATGCATATGTAATTATCAAATTATCAGACAAATAACAACACATTACAGATGCGATTTACTATATATGTTATAAATTCTATAGTTGATAATTAAGCTACCACTTAGTAGAATCTATTATATAATATTTTTTTAAATAAAAGTGACATAAAAAATCACCATCTTTGTTCATTTTTGTGACCAAAAACTCCAAATAAATTTCATGAAAACATTGATGATACCATATAGTTCTTGTCTTCCTGAAGTAAACAGAGCATCTGAGTACTGCATCCAGCTGCAACTATATATTTTGCTTCTGTAGTTGATAGTGCAATAGTGGATTGTCTTTTGCTGTACCAGGATATCAGATTTTCTCCTAGAAACTGGCAGCTTCCAGAAGTGTTTTTCCTTTCTAGTCTGTCTCCAGCAAAGTCAGCATCACAATATCCTACAAGTTTGTATTCTCTAGATTTTCTGTAACACAGGCAAAGATTAGTAGTACCTTTCAGATACTTGAGAATTATCTTAACAACAGTTAAGTGAGTTTCTCTAGGATCTGTTTGGAATCTAGCATAGAGGCAAACACTGTATAAAATATCAGGTCTTGAAGTAGTTAAATATAAGAGAGAGTCAATCATACCTTTGTATATCTTCCGATCTACTTTCTTACTTACCTCCTCCTTCTCCATGATACACGTGGGATGCATAGGGGTTTTAGCAGGTTTGCTATCTGACATGTCAAATTTCTTCAGAAGTTCTTTAACATACTTACTCTGATGTATGTAAGTTGCTTCTGAGGTCTAATTTATTTGAATTCGTAGAAAGAATTTGAGTTCTCCCATGAGACTTATTTCAAACTCTGCCTGCATAGGCTTAGCAAATTCTCTCCCAAGGCAGGATTTAGTAGAACCAAAAATTATGTCATCAACATAAATTTGACATATCAGAATATCATTTTTAAATGTCCTACAGAATAAGGTTGTGTCCACTTTTCCTCTGGTAAAATCTTTTTCTAATAAAAAATTACTTAGTCTTTCATACCAAGCTCTGGGAGCTTGTTTAAGACCATATAAAGATTTTTTGAGCTTATAAACAAATTTTGGATGTTTTGAGTTTTCAAAGCCAGGGGTTGATCAACATATACTTCTTCATCAATGTAACCATTTAGAAATGTACTTTTAACATCCATCTAGGCTATTTGATTGGTCAATTTTGGATCTCTGATTTGTATTTCATATTTTCCTAATTTTTGATTAATTTTAGAAAATATGTGAATAATAACTTATTTTTGCAATTTAATTGATTTTAAAATACTTTTTCAAGTATAAAAATTATCCAATTTTATTTTGGTCATTTTTCATGATATATAGTTGGTCTATGCCCTTGGATTAATTGTTCTAACATTTTTTATTTTATGAATATTTTTCATGGTTTATTTGATATATTAATCTTTCTAGATTTAATTTTTAATAATTTCATTAATTAAAAATGCTAAAATTCACTTTTCTGACTTTTTTAGGTTCATACCTTGATGTCTTAATTTTAATTTGAATTTTTCTTGATTTAATTATATTTGTTTGGAATTTTTGATTTAATTTGATCATTTGATTGGTTTTGGCTGTTTAGGCCTTAAGCTAGGGTTCATATGCTAATTTTTCTTGACTTTCAAGTCAACTTTTGATTAGATTAGGGTTGTATGCTCCCTTAGGATTCTAGAACAATTTTTTTTAGATTTTAGGACTTGATTTGATATTTTTCCCAACATTGTCAAATTAGGGTTTCTAGTTTGATTATCTTGTGAACTTTGCTTGTTTGTGCATTTTCATTTTCCTATTGAACCTTGTCAATTTTAAATGGTGCTTGTTTTTTATGACTTTTAATTATCTTAAGAATTTTTTGATATTTTTGTTTTGATTTTATAAGCCTTGTTGCTATTTTTGAACCAAACATCTCTTCCATGGATGCATTGATGTTTCTTTTGACTTAGAGGTATATTAAAATGCATTTATGCAACCCTTGAGGGATCAATTCCTCTTTTTTTAGCATCCTCATTTCTGATTTAGGGATTTGAGTTCATCAATTAACAATTCACTTTCCCTAAACATACTTTCTTCTTCAATTTTTTTATGAATACTCATGATTAAGGTTTAGGAGGTAGCTCTTATGCACCACCTTGAAAACCTCATATGAATCTCTTTAAAATATGACCTATCTTGTTTCTGATATTTTATGGTTAGCTTGCTATCATACAATGCTCTTATGATACTTGTTTGAAATTGCATTGTCCACCCATCATGGTGACAAGTTAGGAGTCACATCTTTTAGTTTTGACCTAATTGTATGTGTATGATTGATTGAGGACTTTCATGCCCATTTATTTTTGTATTTGAATCTTGTTTTCATGCCTCTCTTTCATCTTAATTCTTATGCTTCTTTGAACCATAGAGTGACATTTCATTGTCATCTATTTTTGGTATCATGTGAGAAGCCAAATTAGTCCCTTTTGTTGTTGTTTTTTGAACTTAATTCCTTAATTTTTGCTCATGAGCTTTTGTGCTATGTCTCTTTATGGTTACTCAATGTTTACTTAGTATTTTATATAGTACATAACACTTGAGGACCCTAATTTTGATCTTTCATGACCACCTTTGCTTTTATGCATGAGAGACTATATTTTTATATGTTGCCATGACACTTTAACTTGTTGATTTGATAACATTGTTTAAAGTTCCTTTCAAGTTGATGATAGATATTTATAATAGGGATATGCCACTTTCCTATGACTAACAAGTATCAATTATTCTTTTCACTTGATTAATATCATCCATCATTGATTTAGACAAGTGTTTTCCATCTCTTGTGATGTTGATAATCAATTAGGTGACTTATTTTGTGTATTGAAGTTTTGTCTTCTACATTTGTTGATCATTAGTCTCATCTTGAATTAGCTTATTACACAAGTCACACATGTATTAATTATCTAATTAAGACCATTTTTTTTAATATTTATCAATTGCTTTGATATTGCATAAGTTTTGGTGTTTTCAAACCCTACTATTGTGTGCCTTTTAGTACAAGCCTTCATCTTTGTTTGAGATAATTTTGTTTGTGATTTATTTAGCTCTTAAGCTACTGACCTTGTATATCCTAACATCATTTAGCCTTAACCTTTATTCATAGGTGCTTGTTTTGTTTTTGTTTTGCCTTTAGAGGCTTGTTTGTTTTTACTTGTGCTAGTTTTGCTCTAGCCTGTTAAGTTCTTTGAGTATGAGCTTTGAATGAATTTTGTTTACATGCTTTTCTTATCTTGCCTAAGCTACTGACCTTTTGTGTTTCATCAACTCTTCACCTTGTCCCTCGACCATGTTTGACTTATTGGCTTGCATGCTTGCTTAAGTTAACTTTAGGGTTGAATATTGACCTCTTCCTTTTATTGTTTTGTGTTATTTGTGTTGTTGATGTATGCTAATTACTTTTGTGCTTTGTATGAATATCATCTCTATATGTTCATCACAGACCTCACTCTTATGTGACATTTAGCACAAGTATACTTAAGCACACACATGCATACACTTTTGCACACACTTCATCACACACTTTTGGGATACATGTTTATGCTTTCTTATGATAAGTTGATTGTGAATATTTATGATAATTGTGTATATGATATGAATGTGTTCGTACCATATTAACCACTGACTTTCATGTCTTGATATCTTCTAAAATCTCACTTCTCTTCATTTATGCACCACTATGCTTTGTTTGACTCTTATATGACACTTAACACGAGTATGCTCAAGCACACGTACACATACACTTTTGCCCGCACTTGTATGGATTAAATTTGTTCTCCTTAAGTGATTTGTTCGTGAATCTTTCTCATGCATGTTTGTATGATTTGATTGATGTAATGATGTGTTTTCTACTGTATTGTATGCCTCCTAACCTTACACGGTTCATTTTCTTTCATCTATGCCTTTTCTTGGCTACTGAATTTTATGTCATTTTATCTTTTAATTATCCCTTCATCCCATCTATGCTTAAAATCTCACGCAATTTGCTTTCCGTATGCTTGTAGGACTAGTTTTGGCCTAGTTTATGTACTAATTTTGCATTTATGTCTTCATAGTGATGTTTGATGTTTGTTTATGGTTTACATAAGCTTTGTATATATATGTTGTGTCTACTGACCTCACTTCACATGACACTTTGTATGATTATTCACTCACTTGTTTCCACTTCATCTTCTTCTTCTCTTTCTTTGCGCTTGTTGGTGATTGGTTTCTGTGCTTCTACCAAAGCATTTTGTTTGCTTTTTCCCCTCTTCTCATTTGGTTTTCTAACCAAGATGATTGATTTTATAGCTTTCCCTTAGGATCTCTAGATTTGGTTAGTTATCGAGTTTAGACATTAGGTTAAGTATTCATGCATGCCAACACTAGGTAGATAATAGGTAGTTTCCCTTGTTCATATTAATAAACTTAGAAGTAACTTTTTATGATAATAATTAGGATTAGAAATAACTTAGTTCCCCCTAGATATTTTACCTTTATCCTTTTTGCATCCTTAAAATTAAAACCTTGTTTTGTCAAGTGCATTAAAATGCCCTAATAATATGAATTTATTTTTCAAAAATAAAAGATACAAACCAAAACTCTTAGTCTTAGGATGTTTCATCTTCCCGTTCGTTGTCGATGTTT
This sequence comes from Vicia sativa, assembly GCA_021764765.1. NCBI lineage: Eukaryota > Viridiplantae > Streptophyta > Magnoliopsida > Fabales > Fabaceae > Vicia > Vicia sativa. The sequence continues at coordinate 75,822,546 of CM038793.1, forward strand.
CGTCATCCCGCTTGCTGATGTTTCGTCATCCCATTGCTGATGTTTCGTCATCCCATCTACTTGTGTTTCATCATCCCGCCCGTCTATTGATGTTTCGTCATCATGGAGATGTTTAGTCATCATTGTTTATTGTCTCATATTCTAAACTAAAAAATACAAACCAACCAAAATAAATGAGTCAAACCTCGGCGTTGTGACTTTCTCATTGCACGAGGGAATACGTAGGCATCCTATCGTGGGGCTTGATCGAGCAACCTTTATAAATAGTTTTTTCTTTTCCCCGTGTTTTCTTTCTTTTATTCTTTTCTTTATTTCTTTATTCTTCATTTTTGTATGCATTTTTATCTCATATACAGATATAGTTAGACCTTTACACCCATTAGATAGAAAGTAAAAGCGGATATCATAGATTACTACGGGCACGTAGGGTGCTAATCCCTTCCCCTCGCGTAACAGACTTCCTTACCTGATCTCTCGGTCGCAAGACTGTGATTTCTCCATTTCAGGCTTACACGATGTTTACCTTTCCTCCTCGATGGGATAAAAAACGTTCGATGGCGACTTCATTGATGTATAGTTATAGTCTTTGATTTTTCGGCCGGTTGTTTCATACAGAAACTATTAAGTTGTTACAGTTCTATTTTAATTAGAGAAGAATATTCTGGGAATATTATGCATCGTATGTGGTGTGACTTTGAAGGCATATGTGGAGGTCTAAGAGCTAAGGAGAAAGATCATCAAGGACCTTGATTGTAGCTGAAGTTATCTGCGAAATTATTTTTGCAAAAGTTTGTTTATGCATAAGTTTGTTACAGCTTATGCTGTTATTTTGAAGGTCCAAATCCAGATGGGTAATAGGTTATAAATAAGCAGTTATAACCTAGTTTTAGTAAGCTAGCCGGTTTTAGAAAGATGTAATATTTAGGGTTAGCCATGTAAGTGAACCACCCGGATTGTGGAATGGTCATTGATTTGTACCTCGAAGCTTGTAGGAAAGAGGATTGTTTTACTCCCTCAGAATCTGTGAAGCAATGAGTGTGGTTGTGTCCTTGGATGAAGCTATGAAGAAATTCCAAGTTAGGTTTGTGTCACTTGAGTGACTTTTTATATTGTGTTTGAAGTGTGGTATCTTCAAATTGCTTTAGTTGTGTTTGAGTGAGGTATCTCCAAGCTGATTGTGTTAGGAGCCAAGCAGTTGATGCAGTTGTTGGTGTGATAGTAGCTGATAGACATCACTGAGGTGATTGGAAGTGAGCAGAGGTTCTCATAAATAAGTGTGGTATCTTAGGTAGAAGGGTTATTGGGTAGTCTGATTAAGTGAGGTGTGTAAACAGGGTGGTTTTCCTCTGAATTAATACTGCTGATAGTGAACTTCATTCTTGGCTTGGTATGCCCCCAGATGTAGGTTGGTTAGAACCGAACTGGGTTAACAATTCCTTGTGTTTTATTGTTTCATGCATTTTAATTGTATTTCTACCTTGTCTCACTATGCCAAAAATGACCTACGACAGCGCTTTTTTTGGGCTTTAAAAGCGCTTTCGTAGGTGGCGCTGCTATAGGTTTTAGCAGCGCTTTTTGTTTAGAAAAAAACGCTTTCGTAAGCCTACCTATGAAAGCGCTTTTCACCAAAAACCACTTTCATAGGTAGGCCTAAGGCAGAGCTTTTTTCTGGAAAAGCGCTTTCATAGGTGCCTACAGAATGCATTAAAGGCATTCTAAAGTAGGCCTAAGAAAGCGCTTTTCGACTTAAACCTATAACTCTTTAAAAGCACTTTCATAGGTGGCCTATGGCAGCGCTGTTACCCAAAAAGCTCTCTCATAGGTGGCCTTAAAAGCGCTTTCATAGGTTTTCTACTGAAAAATCAAATATTTAAATAATTTTTAAACCTGCATTTTTTGCAGCATTATTTCATAAACCTGTAATTCATAAACCGGTAACTTACAATCTTATATACAAATACCATTATATACCATTGTTATCCAAATACCAAATTTAAATATTATATACAAATACCATTATATACCATTCATATCCAAAATATATATACACCATTGTAATTCAATTTAACATATTTTTAAATGTACCAAAATCAACCCTAACAAAATCAGCTATATAACACTAAGTAAATCAGTCCTAATGTACATATATATTCAAGGTCCTGATCCTGCAAGATATGAACATAATAACACGGTCAATATTGTATACACAAAACAATGTATTCATAACCATTTTCACACAATAATGTATTCATATCTTATAAGATTCTTTGCTCAATAAAATATTGACACAAATCCTCTTTGAGTTCTTCCAATTGAAGTTTCGTGTAATATCCACACTTGTATTCATCAAAATACTACATAACAAAACAAAAAATATTCATGATTTAGTTAAAAGTAATAAATTGTGTGAAATATCCGATAAATAATAGAACAAAGTATAAATCCATAATAAGTTATAAATCCATACCGTGATTGGAATCTCTATTTCATTCATTTGAATGATTTCTTTGATAAACTTCAAAACGAAGTATCTGCAATCTATGCCGTTTTATTGTTGAGGACACTACATAGAAAAACAAGTAAAAATATATAGATGTATTGTTTTATCAAGTAGCATAAATATTATAATCAAAATTGTGGAAATTAATATACCTGTACTTTGACCCAATTAATGTTGTTTGATTTAGACCGTGGCACCCGTGCTTCCCTTTGACATCGGAATACTTGTATTGAACTGACAAAATTAAAATATTTATTTAGAACAATGACATAGAAATAGTTAATTATATAAACACAAACGAATATTTAGAATAATGTCACTTACGTATCAATCATTAGCTTCATATCCAGATAATTTGTCCAATCACCGTCAATCGAATTCAGATAATAGACCACTTCTTTTATGGGATCGATAGCAAGCAACAACCAGTGACATCTATAAATTAAAGAAACAATTTAGATGAAACTTTTAATGTAAAAAATACAAATATTAAAATGAACTTAGAATGAAAATCTAACCCTGAATTATATGCCAAAAGATACAAGCTTTCTTTACTGCCAGTAGCCATGAATCTATCGACCAAGTGCTCTCTTACTGACTCCGGTTCCCTAGCAATTGTCGCTTCGCTGACACGGGAGGAAGACACGAAATGGAATCTATTTGACAATTGATTCCCGCGCATCAATTTGTCAAATAACATCCTTAAATAAAAAACATAATTAATATTAGACTATTTCAATTAAATGTTTAAAATAAATGTTTAACCAATTAAATAATATATTGATCGGGTTACCGGATGTACGAGTGCATAACACTGACGCCTAATTATCCATGAAGAAAGATTTGTTCCATGTCCTCTTGTCTAATTGTTTCGGTACAAGGAAAACCAAAGATACATGCATCCATATCCATTTGACGAATACCACCATTCATCAAATTCGATGTGCCCACTAGTGTTTCCAGACACTGCCGAAATCTAGGCACAAATTTTCGGACAGGAACCCTTTTCTTAGGTGGTACCCTACCAACTTTCTGGCTCACCTATTGTGACCCTTGAAAAGGTACCTAAAAATCATATAGACTTATGTAAGATATAAAGTTATGAAGTTTTTTTATTCTGATCATATAATTAACACTTTAAACGTACCTCTCTTTGCGATGCAACAGACTCGTCGCGCTGCAAAATTCCTTTATCCTTAAATGCGGGTTTTGTAGGAGTCTAAAATTACCATGTAAAAAATTGAGGTCAGAACTGTCAGTTGAATACTTAAAGATTCATAATGGTTTTCAACATACCTGATCATCTATGAAGATGAGGTCTGATGGCCATGCCACAAAGATCTCTGCATCTCGACAATGTGGTCTCTGCAACAATGTTAGGTACCGGTAGCAACGCATTCAGATCTAAAACAACATCAACTGATACCTTCATGTGTCCATTCGAGAGCGGTCTATGGTAAAGCAAATCTCCCGAGGTGTTGTGCATTTTTCCCTTGTCAACTACCCGATAAGTCGACGACGATAGGTATAACTGACAACATGAAATGCCCTAAACCAATAATAACCGTTAGACTTTCTTTATAAATTACAATTAAACTTTCTCTAATAGATTATCATCTTAATTACCTCGGGAAATTTATGTTGACAGTTGATACTAGCCTTGTCACTAGTTTCTTTTAGCTGTGAACTGCTCTTTTCCGCCATATATCTCTCTTTATCTTTCTGTAGTTCACAGACTTATGCTTGTAAATCCTGCAATGTTTGCATCACTTCTGCATTGCTAGGATTTTTTTCTTGGATTCTTATACAGAGAGGTTGGAGTCATACCATGACCTTTACCCCTCACCTGTCCGGGATACTCAGCAACATTTAGTGCTCGACTAAGTACACTCTTGATATTCTGGTCATCACTGTGGATACCGATTGTGATATAGTCTCCTGTAATTCATTTACATATCGAAAATTAAACACACAATGTTAATTATATATTAATAAACATTTAATATAATTTAATTAAAGGCACAATGTTATACTTACACACTCATCATAAACATATTGCAGATCGGGATTAACAACTCGATCTTTGCCAACACGAGCTTCCTTCCACAACACATGTGCGGATAGTGATGTTTCGTCACTTTGCGTCTCTTCCAACTACGCATTGTTACAAATAATAAAATCATCAATTATAACACATTGAGAGAATTAATAAGATCGTAGAATTGATATTTACTTACAATTTTCTCCTGTAAGCGTGCATATCCAGGCCCTTTTTATATGGATATGCGGGTTTTGACGCTCTCTCGCGATTTACAGCACTCACTTTCTTGAAATTCTCGTCTCTTCTTTGGCCTACAAAAGCAACCCATTCTTCGGGTGTAATGAAGCTCTCATATTTCTTTGGACATTCAAGATCCTCTTCAACAGAATTTCCTTCCTCATCTTTAAGATACTTATTTGTTAAAAAAATTCTCCACCCTCTGTGTTTTTTTCCGGCCAAGCCCATTATATAATTTTTGTGGGCATCTTCAACGTTAAAGGACCTCTACAAAAAAACATACGCATAAAGGGTGTTAGTATATGTAGTTTAAACACATTATCGTCAATATAAAACATATAACAACAACCATATATGATACCTTTATCTCAGTCCAAATTTTTTCTTTAGCCTCGTCCAACTCTCCTTTTTTCCATCTAGGAGTGGTGATCGGAATGTGCATACGAACAAGCGTACCGATGTAGCTTGTCAGCTTTGTAGAATTAGACCCAATTAGTTGGTCCTCATTATTCCAATCTACATTGCATGTAACTCCTCTATCTCTATCACGGATGATTCCTCGCAGAATAGTTATGCCTCGTGTGATATCCTTTTTTGAAGTATCTTGTGGAACATTTTCTTGTGGAACATTTTCTTGTGGAACATTTTCTGAAGTATCTTGATTACTAACCACTTGACCTGTAATAAAAAAAATTAAACAAAATTAAATGATATATATACAAATCCATAATCATATATACCATAAAGAAGAAAAATGAAATGACATATATTTAAATTTTATTGAATGATATAGGCTATAATTATATATACCATAAAGGAAAAAAATGAAATGACATATATTTAAATTTTATTGAATGATATAGGCTATAATTATATATACTATTACCTTTTTCACTAACATTTCTTTCTTTTCTTGGTAGGAATATGTCCTACTCGTCTCTTAACAACGCGGACGGTTGGATTGATCCAAATACCCTCATTATGATCATTTATAATACATGATTCATTCTTATTTTGATCATTTCTGGTAAAAGATTCAATGTCAACACCAATATCGCCTTGATCTCCAATGTTTTTATCAATTACTTTGTTAGAGAAAAGCACTATAGACCATTTAGTACTTGTCGGATCAGTGACATAGAACACTTGTTTAGCTTGAGAGGCTAGAATGAAAGGCTCATCTTTGTACCCCACCCTGTTAAGATCCACTTGCAAAAATCCTGACTTATCCATTCGTATACCATTATTATTTTCAACCCACTTGCAACCAAATATAGGAATCTGAAATTTCTCGTAATCAAACACCCAAATGCGCTCGATAACCCCAAAATACGACAGATTTGCAAATTTTGGGTTTAAGTCCTTCACACTTGATATGTGCATTACTTCAGCTACCAAGGTGACACCACTATTTTGCATAGTACTTTTATCATCTTGTTCTTTGGTATAAAATGTGTATCCATTAATTGCGTATGCGCTATAAGAAAACACAACCAAACTTGGACCATATGCTAAACATCTCAACCTTTCTGTTACTGAGGCGGGATCTGAATGATACTTTGAATAAATATGTTCCTTAAGCCATGGTATGAAACATCGATTGTGCTATCGTATAATCCAATTCTCATTTCTATTCGAATTTAAACCTTGAAGAACACCCTTGTGCATTTCAACATATGGCTCAACCTCAATCTCATTGTGCAGAACATACAAATGCACTTGATCCCGTTCGACCCTTGATAATGTCACAACTTTATTTCCAATTAGCTTCTTACCTTATTTGTTTTCAACAATATGAGATTTGGGGAGCCCAATTGATTGAACATTTGACAAACATTCAGTACAAAATTCAACCGCTTCTTCAATAATGTATCGTTCGGCAATACAACCCTCTGGTCGACTTCGGTTTTTCACATACCCTTTTAATATTTTCATATAACATTCAGCAGGGTACATCCACCTCATATAAGCTGGTTCGCACAATTGTGTCTCTTTCACAAGATGAATGACAAGATGAACCATTATGTCAAAAAATGAGGGAGGAAAATACATTTCAAGCTCACACAAAGTAACAACTATTTCTTTTTGCAATGTTGGTAAGATCTCGGATCGATCACCTTACTGCAAATTGACTTGAAGAAAAAGCACAACTTAGTTATTGCGCTTCTTACTTTTTCTGGCAGAATAGAACGTATACCTACCGGTAGAAAATGTTCCATTATAACATGGCAATCATGCGTCTCTTTAACTTGAGGTTTTTCATAAACACAAGTCTTCTAATATCTGATGACTAGCCTTCTGGAACTTTAACTTCACTCAGAAACTTACACAATATTTTTTTCTCCTTTCTAGATAGAGTGTAAACAGCAGGTGGTAGATATGTCCGTCTTTGTTTCTTCACGGGTCCCAATTCAGTTCTTATTCCCATGTCCTGCCTTGCTTTAATGCCATCCTTAGACTTCCCTTTTATATTGAGTAACGTACCAATAACACTGTCAAATGCATTTGTTTTAATATGCATCACATCAAGAAAATGTCTTACGTACAAAGATTTCCAATATGGCAATTCAAAAAAAAATGGACCTCTTCTTCCACCCACCTGTGACAACTTTATATGCAAAAGGCTTGCCAAACTGAATACTCACATCTTTCACCTTTTCAAAAATATGATCACCTGTCAATCCAGGCGGAGCTCTACGTTGTTCGGTATCTCCATTGAACGCTTTTCTCCATCCACGATATTGATGTTTAGAAGTTAAGAATCTACGATGACCGAGAAAGACATTCTTCTGACAAAGTTTCAATCGCATCGTATCGATTCCATCTTTACAGACAAGACACGCTTTTTCACCTTTAATTCTATACCCGGATAGATTTTCGTATGCTGGAAAATCGTTAATTGTTCCAAACAACATCGCCCTCAAGTTGAAACTTTATTTCCTATAACAATCATAAACCTCCACGCCGTTCTCCCACAAAATCTTCAAATCTTTGATTAATGATTCCAAGTATACGTCTATGTCATTTCCTGGTTGTTTAGGCCCAGAAATTAACATAGATAACATCATATACTTACGCTTCATACATAGCCTCGGAGGTAGGTTATAAATCATAAGAATCATAGGCCATGTGCTATGCGAGATACTTTGAATACCGTGTGGGTTCATTCCATCAGTAGACAATGCCAAGCGAAGGTTTCCTACTTCTTTTCCAAATTCAGGATAATCATTATCAATTTTTATCCACTGTGGAGAATCTGCCGGATGTCGAAATTTTCCATCAATAATTCTTTCATCTGAATGCCAAGTCAAGTGTCTTGAATCAGTTTCACTATGATACATCCGTCTAAATCTCGGGATTATAGAAAAATACCATAAGACTTTTCCGGAGACAACTTTTTCTTATATCGAGGGGCACCGCATTTAGGACACTCATTTAACGATGCATACTCGTTTCAAAACAAAACACAATCTTTTGGACATGCATGTATCTTATCATAGCTCACGCCAATATAGTACAACATCTTTTTGGCCTCATACGTTCGATTGGGAAGAACATTATCCTCTGGTAGCATATCTTTCATAAGGGCTAATAACTCTGTGAAACTTTTATCGACCATCCATTGCGGCCTTTAAGTTGTACAACTTTAACACAGACAATCTTGTGAATTTTGTATAACCATTATACAACGGTTTCTCGCATCGCTACCAACCTCTCGAACATTTTGGGACAATCATTAAGATCTTCTTCAAAACGCAATCTCTTGACTCGATCATAATTGTATGTATCTGTGCAATTGTCTTTTGAAGCATAGGTCCTCTTATCCCCCGATTCAACATTCCCGTTACTTTTCTCACCATGCATATTCCAACATGTGTAACTTCTATCAATTCCATACCATATTAAATGCGATGCCAACTGAACTGCGTCAACCCGTTTCCGATAACAGCAATACAAACAAGGACGTGTCATTAGACTGGGGTCTTTGGCATGCGCAACAGCAAACTTAACAAACTCCAAAACCCCATTCTCGTAGTCTTTCGAAAATTGATTGGAATACATCCATGTCTTATCCATATCAACTAATTAGTGCACAAAATAGTATACTGCGTTTCTGTTAAAACGCAAAGTATACACGGAATGGGTTCGTATTAAGAAAACGCAACATACGAAAGGCAATTTAAGAAAAATTCATCACAATACCAGTAATTTGAGGAAGAAATTTACCTCGGATTTATCGAACTCAAAGAAACGCGGAGAATGAGCGTCGTACGTCGAACTAGGCCGGGAAACGCTGCTAATTCAAAGAAAAGAAAAATTTTATTATAAAAAATAGGACGACCTTTTTCTTAAGCAATAGTCAAAATAGTATTATTGTTCATAACATATTCAAAATATAATAAACACAACGGTTAACATGTTTTTTCAATCACAAATGAAATAAAATGCGAGAAATAGTATTACAACATGAAAATGAAGTTCTAAATAGGCTTCGAACCTTCAAACAATATTGTTATTTGGGATTGTGATAATTTTCATTAGTATATTATGAAAAATATTTTGAGCATCTTTTTCCCTCTTAGCCAATTTTCTCACAGCTTTTCATCACTATATTATAACTGTTTGAGGACTTAAAGAGAGGGTGTTTAGACAGGACCGCTCGAACCTCGTTGAATTATCGGATGGTTAGAGGATCTAAAGGGTGGCGAGGAACATCCGATTCGTGTTGCGGTTTTTGGTTTTGAGTGGAGAATGCTGGTTTGTTGCTGGAATTTAAAGATTGAAAACGGTTCTTAGAGGTACACCATCCAGAGTAAATATTGCAGTCTAGAGTTTTCTTGTTAAGGAATGATGTTGGATGGTGAAACCAGGTAAGAAGTATAACTAGTGTTAAACTGAAAGATAGAACTAGGAACCTCAACATATTTCTAGCATCCATGGATTGTGGATATAAATCTCTCAACAAGTGATTTTGTATGGAAATATTGGATAACTCAGAAACAACAAAACAAATGAAGCAAATAAATAGCAACAACAAATTATTAAAGAACAGCAGCAGCAATAGATTATTAGCATTGTCATTCTGGTTTATAAAAGCGAACAGCAGCAGCTACTTACACAAACCGGTCACAAACAGAAGCTCGATTTACTTCCATGGCAGACATGCATACAGAGAGAAGAGTTAAAGCTTACCAAGGAAGACGATGCTTGCTGAAGAACGGAGAACGGCGAACGGAGGTTGGGAATGCCAGGAACGGCGTATGAGATTGCCAGGAAGGAAGTATGAGCGCTAGAGGTTAGGAAGGAAGACGAAGATGAACAGAATGAGAACCAAAAATCGTATTTAGGTTTTCAATTTTAATTATAAAATAATCTATGAAAGCGCTTTTAAAAGCGCTTTCATAAGCCCATATATAAGAGCGCTTTTTCCTTCAAAAGCGCTCTCGTATCATAGCCTATAACAGCGCTTTAAAAGCGCTTACTTAAGGCAGCCTGTAAGAGCGATTTTTAAAAGTGCTTTCTTAAGGCCACCTATAAGAGCGCTTTTCAAAAGCGCTTTCTTAGGTTAGATATTTCTAATGCCTTTAGCAGCGCATTTTGAAAAGAGCTTTCTTAGGGAACCCTATGAAAGCTCTTTTTTAAGCGAAATTTTTTTAAAGACTATGAAAGCGCTTTCTCTAAAAAGCGCTTTCGTAGAGGCGCTATTAAAAATCATTTTTTTGTAGTGTCTGTTTTGTAATGTCGGATCAGATTTCACGAAATCTTGAGTCTGTCAACACTAGAATTTCAACTAGTATCAAAGCATGCATCCTGTCTATTTCTGGATGAGATCCATGGGGATACTTTCTGGTTGTGCACAAGGTAGAAGATTGGTTGAACAAGGAGTGTTCATATTGTATGGTCCCTAGAAGTGGAGGATGGACCTATTTGTGGATTGTTTGAACAGGGAGTGTTCATATTGTATGGTCCCTAGAAGTGGAGGAAGGACCTATCTGTGGAGAACTAGACCAACCTGACCAGAACCTGTACCTTATTGAAGAAAGAAGATAAAGATGATGGAACAAGAAAGTTAAATTCAAAGACTTCATGCGGAAGTGAGGATTTTGGATTATATTGTTCAGCCTATAATCAGCAAAGAGAATTATCAAAACCTTCATGCGGGAGTGAAGCTATTGATAAGGTAACTTATGTGCTTATGTGTTTCCATATTGGTCAGGATATTGGTTGGGTCTAGTTTGTTTCTTGGCAAAGAAGCAGGCGTTTTGTAGGGTTGATTTATTTTCAATCCTTGAGTTTCATGCTTACAAGTAAATTATGGTGTAAGCATTATGTACATTCTGTTGAGGTATGGCTATATTCCACTGTATAGCCTCTGAGGTAACCCCTTTAGTGAGAGAAGGATCCTAGGGCTATTTTATCAACAAAATATTTGGCATATTATTACAACTATATTAAAAGTGTCAAAGATACTTGGGATATTCCTCAAGTCCACTCATAAAGGCATATATTGATAGAGTTGATGACTATCAATTGATCAATGATTCTCATATACATCTGCAAGCTGTTTGAAGACCTTGAAGACTATTAAGGATGATGAGTTCTAAGGAGATGGAACATATGTTCTATAAGATGTTAGGACATTATTACTGGTATGCAACTACTAGTTGAAGAACAGATGTTTTGGGTGCTAAACAAATGTAGTGTGAGTACATATGTTTGGAACCTGCTCCTGATATGGAAGAGGAGACATCTTCTTATTAGTTGATCAGGACACGATCAACAAGATCTTATACTCCAGATGTTAGTTTATTTCTGACCTAAGATTATGGGAGTATAAAAGTCAAGCTCAGTGCAAGTGAGAGACTCATAAAGGTATACTGATCGGAAAATTAGCAAGTGCACTATTTTCGCCGATGTAGTTATAATGAGTTTCCCCAAGTATCGATCTCGAGGACTGCGTAGTAAATACCTATTCGTGCTCTTAATTCAATTGAACAAAAATAATGGTTGGGTTGATTTTAAAACTTTCAATTACGCCAGTAACAAGTAATGACTGATGAAATATAATGGGAATGATGCTAGGGTGAGTGGTTGATTTAACAAAACTATGATCCGAATTTAGATTTCCTCATTGCAAATGAACACTATCAATTACCTATCTCTAGATTGTTCTTCCTTAAGTCCTTAATGAAGACAACTATTAAAACCCTAATCCTTGTTTAAATGTCCATTCAAACAAATCTTAGTTTTATCCATAAAAATATCAAAATTCGGTGATTAAAGAGAGTCCCTAGTCCTAGGTTACTCCTAATAACCTAATTGTGTAGAAACCCTAGCAATCACGATCCCGCCAATTGTTAGTCATAGGTCTACATGTATTTATCGATACATGATCATAAGAACACTACACAATTAAATTGAAATATAAAACATTGCATTAAGGAAATCAAGTATTGAATTCATACAATAATCAAATCAGACCACCCCCCTAGCATTGGGGGGTTTAGCCTCTCATAGTATTAGAAGAAAACTTCGAATAAGAGTTAAACATTACAAAGAAGAGTGATGACTTTGATCTTCAATGGTGGCTGCCCTTGAATCTCGCCGTCTCCGAATTCCTCCCTGTCGCTCTCCTCCTCTGTGGTATTTTTTTCCCTAATTTCAAAAGTGTCCTCTCTTTTTCCCAAAACCTAACTCTAATAGTCTCAGCCACATCCCAATATTAGCCAAAGTCCAAAATACCCTTAATGACAAAGAAGAGATCCAAAACTCAAAAAATAAAGTTTCCTCCCGCGTCCATCAACACGGGCGTGTTGATTAACACGGTGCCCGTGTTGGTCTTCAAAATTCAAGGAACGCTTGTGCCGGTCAACACGGGCGTGTTGATGAACAGGTGCCGTGTTGATCCCGACTTGGCTAATTTTCACTTTCCACGGCTTTTCAACACGGGCGTGTTGATTCACCGGTGCCGTGTTGATTCCTCTGTAGCCTCAATATTCGATTTTTGCACTTCTTTTGTCCCGATTTGTTCTTTCATTCTTCTATCCACGAAAACACTTAAACACATAACCAAAGCGTAAAATGCGATAAAAAGACATATAACACTATACAAATAAAAGAAACGATAACGAAACTCAATGTTAAATAACTGTGTAAAAACCACTGATCAAATTCCCCCAAACTTAAACTGTTGCTTGACCTCAAGCGACGATTAACAGAACTAATGAAAATTCAAGCAGATCGGTACTCATATGCGCGAGTTCAGTTCTTATTGCTCAGAAAGTAGTGCGCTCAGCATTCACATGACACTAAAACACCTTCCAACTATGCTTCGCACTTAAATACTCTCTTTCCGCTTTTCCTCCTCTTTCATTCGCACAATCAGATTAAGGCACTGGGAATTATGATAATCATCACATGCATATTCTAGCTAAGAATTTCACTTATTTAGGCACCAAACGAACAACATTTGCCATTTTCTAATATCGATGAAATTTTCAAACCTTTTGGTTATTTATTGTCCTTTTACTGGACGACGTTTGGGGATCAACCCCTTTTGAATAACCAGTGAGGTTACCCAACTTAGCGGGCTGGTTGCCTTTTACCGTCTTTTCATCATCCACTGCCATTTTTATTTGATTTTCAACCAATCATACCTGCATGTGACTCAAAATTATGCCAGACTGTATAGATAAACTATTCAAGGAGTACTTCGCAGACCTTAAGCACTTTGGTACGAATCGACACGTTGGATTTGTATCAATGTCACATTATTCCGACTTTCCTACCTTCAAACAATCATCCCTGCATCTCACACAATATCAACCCCGACCTTTGTTGAAATACAAGCTCTTGTGTAAAACAAAATAAAATTTTTGGTCAAGAACTCAGAAGATTTGGGAGAATTTCGACTAGTGTTATTACACATCATTTATCATCAACTTAACAAAAATCAAACAAAGCAATAAAATCAAACAAAGCAATAAAACCTCCCCCAAACTTGAACTAAACATTGACCTCAATGTTTCAGATCAAACTCGAGAGAAGTGACTCACAAAGGGTGATGCAACACCAGTTGCTACCTGCTAGCTTTCGCAAGATAGGATCCCTTTTTATTACCTGCAAACAAAACACAAAGGAAAACTAAGTTATGAAAAACGTGGGTTGCCTCCCACGTAGCGCTTCGTTTAACGTCGCATGGCTCGACGGGTCATCCCCTTACGGGGGGTACTTTCTCTTCCACACCTTGGTGCTTGTACTTTCATGCCCAAAATTCACCCCTCAAGAGCCCGAACCACTGCGTGATTCACGTTACTTCTAACTTTCATCTTCTCACCTTTGTCTACCTTCTTCTTTCCCTGCTTGGCTTCTTGACTGAACTTGGGAACTTTAATTGATGCCACCTGAGAGATTCTTCCTGAGACTTCTTGAGGAGTGAATTTGAAATTTTGCTCTCTCCTCAATTTTGACCGGACCAAGAAAATTTATTATTTTGCACCTTGTTCTGGACCTCAAACACCTTCATGGTTATCTCCTCTTCAAAATACTTTAGCGTTAGATGACCTGTCTCAATATCAAAATTGCACCTGCTAGTCAATAAAAAAGGTCAACCAAGAATGATCGGGGTCTCTTCATCTTCAGGTATGTCCATGATCTGGAAATCCACCGGAAAAGCAAATTTTTCAATCTCGACCAACACATCTTCAGCTATCCCATAAGACTTCTTGATTGTATGATCAACAAATTTTAATTGTGTTCCACTCCCGCTTATCTTTTCAATGCCAAGCCTCTTGAAAATTGATAATGGCATTAAACTCACACTAGAGCCAGAATCAATTAGAACCCTTTTGAAAGTTTTATCTTTTATGGTGCATGGTATTGCCACCGACCCAGGATCCTTCTGCTTGACAGGTATTTTTCTCTCGGGTGCGATTGCACACAACTTTTCATCAACGAGTTCATGTTCATCATCTATTCGCCTCTTTTTTGATAGGATCTCCTTCATGAATTTTTGGTATAAAGGCATCTTCTCGAGTGCTTCAAATAACGGTATGTTGATCTCTAGCTTCTTGAACAATTTGGCAAATTTATCGAACTCTTTCTCTTTTGTGTCCTTCTTTGCCACTCATGAGGATATGGAAGCCTAATCACAGGTTTACTCTTTCCTTCAGCTGGCTTCGCAGGTAGCGCCACTTCTTCCTTTTTTTTCTTGTTCTCTCTCACTTCTAATTCCACTTCTATAAGTTCATCATCAACTTTTACCTCATCTTCTCTTTCTTTGGCAACATTTCCACTCCTTGTTGTGACAGCATTCACATTCTCATGGTTCTTCTGACTGCCCTGTGCTTGCATTGCTACTTGTTGCACAATTTGCCCCATTTGAACTTCCAAATTTTTAATTGCAGCCGTGGTGTTCCTGTGATTGCTTCGTGTTTCTTCTTGAACTGGAAGTGTGGGCAACCATCTTTTCAAAGGCCACTTCCCACCGCCTTCCGAGCTTGTTGTTGTTGGATCTTTCAAGCAAAGTTCGATGATTCTTCCACCCGTGGTTATAGGTGTTAGAATATGGATTATTCGCCTCAAGAATTTTATCTCCTCAATTTGTTTCGAGTTGCAAGACATTGTGCGGTCATGCGGTCCAATACAAATGTCACACACCACATTTTTAACTGTGCTACTGTTGAGTTCCCATATTCATAGCTTTAAGCTTTTTCTCCACTTTACCTATCGCCTTCGATTTTGAGTTGTTTATTCACTTCCAACTTTAGATCAATCACTCCTCTCGGTTTGCTTGCAGCCTGTCATATAATTCCAGATGCTCATTTGCAGCTATAGCTTCAATAATCTTCTTGATACCAGTGGCTGTTGAGAAGTTGGATGAGCCACCAGCTTTTGTGTCAATGAGTTGTTTCGTTTTGATTCTCAGACCATTCACAAACATCTGCATCTGCTCAGTCTGATCCAAGTTGTGAGTAGGGCATGCCACCAAGAGTCTTTTAAATCTCTTAAAAGAGTCTCCTAATGATTCACCCTCCTTTTGCTTGAAATTCAAGATCTCATATCTTTTCCTCATGAACACGGATGCTGGAAAATACTCATTGAGGAATTTGTTTCCATATCTTCCCAAGATGTAATGCTACCGGGAAGAGAATAGAACCACCCTCCGCTTCATCGCCAAGGTGAACGGAAACATTCGCAACTTTTTCTGTTCCTCAGTATGCCCATCAATCTTCAGAGTGGTGCTCATAGTCAGAAATCGTTGCAAATGCTTGTTAGCATCTTCATTAACCCTTCCAGAGAAGGATCTCTTCTCCAACTGAGTGATGGTGCTCGGGTGGAGCTGAAAGTTAGGAACATTCACCGGTTGGTTGACGATGGTCATTCTTCCCCCTGGTGCATTTGTCCCTCCATAATCCCCTAGCAATCTCTCTTGAGGTGGATTCATTGGTTCGTCTTCTAACTCTGAGCCGGAGTGTGTTGAATTCCTATCTTCTTCCTCGGCCGTCTTGCTTGCTTTGCTACTCTTTGAGCCAAGGGTTCTCTATTTCTGCGTCAAAAGATATTCACGAGGTCGACCTCGCATACAAATATTAGACACGATATTAGTTCTAATACAATGTAAAAGAAAATAAATAAACAATGAAAAGAAAAATTTTAATTGCGAGCAATAAAATTTCAAACAAATTAAGAGTAAATCAAGATTTTGGCGGAACGGCGCAAAACTTGATCGGAAAATTAGCAAGTGCACTATTTTCCGATGTAGTTATAATGAGTTTCCCCAAGTATCGATCTCGAGGACTGCGTAGTAAATACCTATTCGTGCTCTTAATTCAATTGAACAAAAACAATGGTTGGGTTGATTTTAAAACTTTCAATTACGCTAGTAACAAGTAATGACTGATGAAATATAATGGGAATGATGCTAGGGTGAGTGGTTGATTTAACAAATCTATGATCCGAATTTAGATTTCGTCATTGCAAATGAACACTATCAATTACCTATCTCTAGATTGTTCTTCCTTAAGTCCTTAATGAAGACAACTATTAAAACCCTAATCCTTGTTTAAATGTCCATTCAAACAAATCTTAGTTTTAACCATAAAAATATCAAGAATTCAGGTGATTAAAAGAGAGTCCCTAGTCCTAGGTTACTCCTAATAACCTAATTTTGTAGAAACCCTAGCAATCACAGTCCTGCCAATTGTTAGTCATAGGTCTACATGTATTTGTCCGATACATGATCATAAGAACACTACACAATTAAATTGAAATATAAAAACATTGCATTAAGGAAATCAAGTATTCGAATTCATACAATAATCAAATCAGACCACCCCTAGCATTGGGGGTTTAGCTCTCATAGTATTAGAAGAAAACTTGAATAAGAGTTAAACATTACAAAGAAGAGTGATGACTTTGATCTTCAATGGTGGCTGCCTTGAATCTCGCCGTCTCAATTCCTCCTCGCCGCCTCCTCCTCGTGGTATTTTTTCCATAATTTCAAAAGTGTCCTCTCTTTTTCCCAAAACCTAACTCTAATAGTCTCAGCCACATCCCAATATTAGCCAAAGTCCAAAATACCCTTAATGACAAAGAAGAGATCCAAAACTCAAAAATAAAGTTTCCTCCGCCCATCAACACGGGTCGTGTTGATTAACACGGTGCCCGTGTTGGTCTTCAAAATTCAAGGAACGCCAGCCAATCAACACGGGCGTGTTGATGAACACGGGTGCCCGTGTTGATCCACGACTTGGGCTAATTTTCACTTTCCATCGGCTTTTCAACACGGGCGTGTTGATTCACACGGTGCCGTGTTGATTCCTCTGTAGCCTCAATATTCGATTTTTGCACTTCTTTTGTCCCGATTTGTTCTGTTTCATTCTTCTATCCCTGAAAACACTTAAACACATAACCAAAGCGTAAAATGCGATAAAAAGACATATAACACTAGACAAATAAAAGAAACGATAACGAAACTCAATGCTAAATAACTGTGTAAAAACCACTGATCATATACCCCTCAATTCCTTTATGTGATATGAATATGAGCTTATATCTGGTACATCCTTCTGATCAAAGGAACCAGATATATGGAGATTTATTCATGACCATATAACAAATTTTGGAGCTGAATATTGTGTCTCAAGGAATAATATGATCCATATCTCAATAAGGTTTTCTTCAAACTTTCACTTCTGATTTTGAGATGATGGATGTCATAGTCTGTACCTACAAAGGAGGTTCCCTCAACTAGGTTTCTGGCACAAACTTACTTATGGCATTACACAAAAATATTCAGATTCTTCATAGCAATCTGACTTCCTTGATTCTTATTGACAATACCCTTCTAGGACAGTATTTAGGGAAGTCAACATTTATGACCATGATTCACTGTGGTTGAGACACATTATTCAGCTCCAAACAAAATATGTTCTATGGTCATAAACTAAATTTCAACATATCTTGTTCCTTTGATTATAAGAATATTCTTAATATAAGCTCATCTTTATTTCACATAAAGGAACTGAGGGGTATACTTTATGAGTCTTTTACTTGCACTGAGCTTGACTTCTATACTCCTATAAGCTTAGGTGAGAAATAAACTGACATCTGAAGTATAAGAGCTTGTTGATCGTGTCCTGATCAACTAATACAGATGTCTGCTCTTCCAGATCAGGAGCAGGCTCCAAACATATGCACTCACACTACATTTGTTTAGCTCTTAGAACATTTGTTCTTCAACTGGTAGCTGCATACCAGTAGTAATGTTCTAACATCCTGTAGAACATCGGTTCCATCTCCTTCGAACTCATCATCCTTGATAATCTTCAAGGTCTTCAACTTGCAGATGTATATGAGAATCATTGATCAATTGATACTCATCAACTCTATTACTAAATTTACTTATGAGTGGACTTGAGGAAATCTTAAGTATCTTTGACACTTTTAATAGGTTGTAAGATCTACTCAATATTCTGTTGAATAAAACTAAACCTAGGATTCTTCTTTCACTTTAGGGGTTGCATCAGAGGCTATGCAGCGGAATATAGCCATACTTCAACATAATGTACACAATGCTTACTCCTTAATTCACTTGTAAGCATAACACATAAGGATTGAAAATAAATTAACCCTACAATAAGCTTGTCTCTCCACCAAGAAACAGACTAGACCTAACTAGTATCCTGACCAATATAGAAACACATAAGCATAGAAGTTACCTTATCAACAGCTTCACTCCTGCATGAAGGTTTTGACAATATTTTCTCTGTGTTGATTATAGGCTGAACAAAACAATTCAAAATCCTCAGTCCCGCATGAAGTCTTTAAATTTAACTTTCTTGTCCCAACATCTTTATCTTCTTACTTCAAGAAGGTACATGTTCTGGTCAGGTTGGTTTTGTTTTCCACAAATAGGTCCGTCCTCCACTTTTAGGGACCATAGAATATGAACACTCCATGTTCAAAAAAATACAGATAGGTCCATCCTCCACTTCAAGGGACCAAACAATATGAACACTCCTTGTTCAAACAATATTCTACCTTGTGCACAACCAGAAAGTATCCCCCATATATCTCGTCCAAAAACAGACAGGATGCTTGCTCTGATACCAATTGAAATTATGGTGTTGATAGACTTAGGATGTCGTGACATCTGATTTTTACAAAATAGACAAGGTAGAATTAAATTAAAATGCAGGAAACAGAAGAACACGAGGAATTGTTAACCCAGTTCGGTTCTAACCAACCTACGTCTGGGGCATACCAATTCAGGAATGAAGTTCACTATCAGCAGTATTAATTCTGAGGGAAACCACCCTGTTTACACTCCTCACTTAATCAGACTACCCAATAACCCTTCTACCTAAGATACCACACTTAGATATGAGAACCTCCGCTCACTTTCAATCACCTCAGTGATGTCTATCAGCTACTATCACACCAGCGATTACATCAACTTCTTGGCTCCTAATACAATCAGCTTGGAGATACGTCACTCCAAATAGAACTAAAACATTTTAAAGATACCACACTTCAAACACAATAAAAAATTGTCACTCAAGTGACACAAACCTAACTTGGTATTACTTCTCAGCTTCTTCCAAGGACACAACTACACTTGTTTCTTCACAGCTTTTGAGTGAGTAAAATAATCCTCTTGCCTACAGGCTTCGAGGTACAGATTAGTGACCATCCGGCAATCCAGGTGGTTTACTTACATGGCTAACCTTAAAGTTTAAACCTTTCTAAAACAGGCTAGCTTACTAAAACTAGGTTAAAACTGCTTATTTATAACATATTACCCAACTAGATTTGGGCCTTCTAAATAACAGCATAAGTTGTAACAAACTTCTGCAGTAACAAACCTTACAGAATCAAATATGCAGATAACTTCTACTAAAATCAAATACACATATGCCTTCAAAGTCACACTACATAAGATGCATAATATTCCCAAAATATTATGCTCTAATTGAAACAGAATTGTAACAAACTTAACAATTTCTATAGCGTGATGTCCTGATGTCTGATGTCTCGACATCTCATATGACATGTTGTTCCAGATGTTGAAACTTTTCAACCCAACATGTTAAGGAATTCTAGATAGTATTATCAGTTAGGAATCCTACTGTACAAATACATTGTTGCTGCTATTATTTGTTTTATTAAAATTAAGCCAATTCATACAATACAGGAACTTACACTGACAACTGGTGCGATAGCGGCTACCTGTCGTCGGTGATTAATGTTTCTTCTTGGTCTTACTTGGGATACCATTCCAACATCTTTTTCTTTCTTCTTTGTGAAACCACTTCCAAATTTCTTGGTTCTGCTTGAAGATCCAACTTCTTTGGTCAAACGTCCTGCTCAGACTCCTTCTTCTAATCGCATCCCCATGTTTACCATTTCGGTGAAATCATTTGGAGCACTGGAGATCATGCGCTCATAATATAAAGGGCCAAGAGTATTCAAGAAGATCTTGGTCATTTCTTTCTCTTCCAATGGTGGATTAATTTGGGCAGTGATTTCCCTCCCTCATTGTTGTCACACCCTAAATTTCACCCTGAATTTTTCATCTGATTCATTTGCATCATTTTACATTGTCTTATTCGCATCCCGCATTAGTAATCAATTTTTACATTTGGCTTCACATATTTAGTTAATACTTATGTTAATCTCTTGCATTTTACTAACATTTGAATTTTTACAATTTCTTTGAATTTTAGTTAGCATTTTCACTCTGCATTGTTAATTTGTAATTGAAAATATTTTGCATCAAAGTAGTCTTAGTTGTAACACCCCTTCTAAATAACCTGCGAATATAATCATTAAATCAGAGTTAACATGCAAACAAGGGATGTCACAATTCATAATAAAATAAAACCTCAATAAACAGTAGCCATGTTTCACTGAAGGACTTATTAAAATAACCAATCAAATTGATATCATGTTTTACACAGCGGAAAAATACCACAAAACCAAAACGGAATAAAACCAACTCATAATTGTTCCCAAAGTAACTCAAATAAAAAATGAATACTAAATAATTTCTCAACTAAACGTTCCCCAGTGTTACAACCTATCAGAGCATGACACTGACACGCGGACACAAAATAACATAGCTCTAGAGCCATCCTCACCAACTCCTGAGCTGCTAACTTTAATCTGAAATCATTAAAGTAAGGGTGAGATTTCTCATAATTAATATGTATTATAAGTTCCTCAGACAACATAATATCACAAGCATATTAATCCACTCATTCTAGCATAATTCAGATTTTAACACACAGTTACAACCACACAATCCATTATGCACAACAATAACAACAAGAGAATTGTAACACTGGAAACCATCCTAAAATGTTACAATTCCATGCAAATACAAATGCAGATGCAATGTATGTGGTACCAAAACGTGACGAAGTCACACACACTGATCCATCATCACCCGGATACAGTAATCATCGATTCGTCCATAATCACCCGGACACGAATCCAGCCTCACCACCCATCATCACCCGGGAACGGTTATTGGCAATACAAGTCAAATACCACATAATGGGAATTAACTTCACCAGAATGCATATGCATGCACAACACCAGCATGCAACATTCAATCAATCTATGAATACAACAATTATCATAAACCGAATAAAAACCAAAACATGATGTCCTCAACGATCATGCACACAATCAATAGCATAAACATGCATTCCATTCACAAAATCCTGATACAATCAATTGCCACAAGTATACTACCGCATATACACCAAGTATGCATTGAATAACAAACCACTTAATTCGGAATTCGACACATTTTCAAAATAATTTCAAGTTACAGGAATTCCCTACATTTCATAAAATAGAGCATTAAAGTTAAGAAACAACGTCCAAAACGGCGCTCAAAACGGACTTACAGTTTGAAAGTTATGAATTTTTAAAGTTTGGAATTTTTCAAAAAGTAACAGTGGAACCCGGTTCCTCCCAGGGAGAACCCGGTTCCCACAAATTTCAAAACACGCCTGGAAAATGTATGGGGAACCCGGATCCTCCAGCAGAACCCGTTCCCAGAGAAAAATCGTTTTCTTTGAAAATGAACGGGAACCGGTTCCTCCCAGAGTAACGGTTCAAAGAACCGAATGTTCCTCTTCGGTTTTATACCAGGAACCCGGTTCCTCCCACATGGAAACCGGTTCCTGCAACCTGCAGAACCAAAATTATGCAGTTTTAACAGCATTATGCATACCCACTCACTTCCTATCAATCCCACACGAATCCAACATTCAAACACCATATAATTGCACAATCCAGCAGCAGTAACATGCAATATAACATACTTTGATCATTCCTAATGACCCTATAACATACAAATTACTCAATTCTACACAATCCGACACAAATTAGGATAATTCTATGAAAACCTAGAATTACTAAATTGAGAATTCTTAACATACTACGATCAATTCTATTGAAATCAAAACCGATAAGGCATGTTAATCAATCGAAATCACCCCTTACCTTGTGGGTTCTTCGAATTCCGGCAACTTCACTCTTTTCCTTTTTCTCTTCTCTTCTCCAATGTTACGAATGATGAAAACCTTCTATTCCTCTTTTTCCTTCTTTTTCCTTTTATTATTCCAATAAATAAAATAAAATAATAATTAGGATAAGTAGAGTATTTTACTCGTCACACCCCCCATTACTCGTCACACTCCCAACTCCTCATTTCATTTATTTAATTAATTAAATCCAAAAATTCAAAATATTAATAATTAAACTCTAATTAAATTAATAATTAAAATTCTAATTATTTTAAATATTGAATTATTTGGGGTGTCACATTAGTCATACTTGCATCATTTTTTGAATTTTGCACATTTGACTTTGCATTGTTTATTTTTTTTCAATTTCTGCCTAATGGTCAGAACTCGTGTTCCTAACAGTCAGAACTTCTATTGCCTAATGGTCATAACTTATGTTGCCTAACGGTCAGAACTTCTGTTGCCTAATGGTCAGAACTTCTGTTCATAACGGTCAGAACTTCTGTTGCCCAAAGGTCAGAACTTCTGTTGCCTAAAGGTCATAACTTTTGTTGCCTAACGGTCAGAACTTCTGTTGCCTAAAGGTCAGAACTTCTATTGCTTAAAGGTCAGAACTTCTGTTGTCTAAAGGTCAAAACTTCTATTCCTAACGGTCAGAACTTATATTTCTTAATGGTCAGAACTTCTGTTGCCTAATGGTCAGAACTTTTGTTCCTAACAGTCAGAACTTCTGTGGCGTAAAGGTCAGAACTTCTGCTGCCTAATGGTCAGAACTTCTGTTACCTAATAGTAGGAACTTTTGTTGCCTAAAGGTTAGAACTTCTGTTGTCTAAAGGTCAGAAATTTTGTTGCCTAAAGGTCATAACTTTTGTTGCCTAAAGGTCAGAACTTCTGCTCCCAACGGCCAGAACCTCTGCTTCTAACGGCCAGAACTTCTGTTGCCTAAAGGTCAGAACTTCTATTGCCTAACGGTCAAAACTTCTGCTCCCAACGGTCAGAACTTCTGTTCCCAACGGGCAGAACTTCTGCTTTTAACGGGCAGAACATATGTTCAATGGCTAGAACTTATGTTCCCAACGGCCAGAACTTCTGTAATGTCAAATAATTGTTTTATATGTAGAATAATGTTTATTATTTTTATAACTTTCAATTGTTTATATATATATATATATATATTTGTTTATATTTTTGTTAATATTTTTGTCCAATTTAATTATAGATTGAAATTCATATTTCGATTAGTAATTAATTTTGCTTAATTAGTGTTTTTATTTTTGTTTCAAATAATGTTGTTTTCTTTATATCTCTTTTAGAATTTAGAATTTAGTTAGTACTTTTTCATAACAAACAAAACCAAAACCAATTTTCACAGAAACGATACATAGCCAGTACATATAGCAATTCCACTACACCCTGCAAAAATCCAAAAAAAAACAAATATCAGTATATTGTACAAACTTTCAACACCATTCCACTACTCTGCAACTTCCACCTCAATTTTCCATTCCACTATTGCAATTCCAATTCCACTCACTCTCAAATACAACTCACATTTTACAATTTGTCCCCTACGATCTTATCCTTTCACCTTCATGAATCTCTACATTACCCTCACTTCAATCCATCGATAAGACACACATTTCTTTCCTCTCATGAGACGGCTAGAGAAAATCACAGAAAAATAATATAACAATAACCAACTTCTGCTAACAACTCTGCCAAACCTCCTTCATCACAACCCACGCCTCTACCTCCATAGAACCTCATACACTAAGAATTTTCCATACAAAATCCAGCAAGAACACTCTCAAGCCGTATCATCCTATAACTACAACAACAATATTCACAAACTTCATAACCTCACTACTAACCTCATTCCTTCAATCACTAACCTTCATCACCACTACATACTTCCTTCCACCTTTCACTCTCCCTCTGATCCGCTCTCACTCTCTCACCATCCATACACCATTATCCCTTCATTCACCATAACCACCTTATTCTTTCTTCCAACTTCATAACCTTCATCAACCATGCTGTAACAAAACTTCACCACCAGACCAACCATCTCTACTCACTCTCCACTACCCTAATCCAAGTTTAACACCCCCTCTTGATCCAATTTTGTTTTTATTATCTTTTATTTATTTATTTATTTATTTTTATTTATTTTCTATAAATACTTCCATAAATTTTTACTAAAATATTTTTACTAAAGAATAGTACAAAAAATAGAATATATATAGTTTAGATTTTAATTTCTTTTTAGTATTTTATTTAAATTTAATTTTACATAATTTAATTGTTAGATTATCGATTATCTCACTTGTATATTTATATTAGACTTGTAATTGTGTCATCCCCATTTGTACATATGTATACCCATCCCCATGAGTTGTAATAGTTTAGTTAATTATTTTATCGCCTTATTCATCACATGTTCACAAAGCCAAAAACATTTTTAAACTAATATTCGATTGCAGACCATTTTTCATTACCTTGAGTCGACAAAGCTTAGAAGTGTCGCAACGGCCACACATTTGTGCACACACCACGCTTGCTCTTGTGCTTACAATGGGACTTTAATTTATTAGTTAAACATTATTTATTTCACACATGCACCTACACAATATCAATTGCCTTATCATTTGCGCAAGCCAACTTGTATGAGCTTTTAATTTATTTAATCGCTTTATTTCATGCTTGTATATAATTATTCGCAATTGCTCACTTCCATTATCGCGCCTTGGTCCATATACCAAGTTCTCTTCCAAAGGGCCACATAGTAGGGAGTAGACACTTGTCTATTCTCTCGAGATTAACCAAGCTTTCTTGGTTGATCATAGCCCAAATCCCCTCCCATTATCCATTCACCACTTTCATAATAAATTCTCAAACCTCAATCCAACGTCGAGTTGTTTTCAAAAATGTTTTCACAAAAAAAAAACTTGGATGATAGCCCAATGGTTTAAAACAAGTTCAAAGTATTTAGGTTGTTGGATGATAACCCAACGAACGAAATACTCTCATCCATGCAAAATACCTAACAAACGTGAACCTTATTTCACCTCACCATTTTCATATTAAACCTTTTGGGATGAGAGATGATTGGTCGAACTCACTCACCAGTTTCGAGTACTTGAATCATTAGATGACAGCCTAATGTTTAGGTACTTGTCATCCACCATTAAAATCAATTCAAACCCATCAAACCTTACCACGTGCAAGTCCATTTTTCAAACTTACATCGCTCACACGCGATCTTCTTTCGCTCACACGCGAATTGCACTAGTGATGTCTTATCGTCCACGTACGATTAAGCTCCTATTTTCACAAATAAAATCAACCAACCAACAAATGTTCTTGCAACCGAGAAGTATGTAAGCTCTGACTTTCCCATCGCACTTGGGGAATATGTAGGCACGAGATTTTAACATCTTGTCGAGCACACTTTCAAAAAATTAAAACATGTTTCTCTTTTCATTTCAGTTTTCGCATAAATAATAAGAAGATCGCAAGTTTACTTTTTAAACACACAAACACACTTAGAACTAAATGGGTCCCATCGTGTACGATGGATGTGAGGGGTACTAATACCTTCCCCTTGCCTAACCGACTCCCGAACCCACATCTCTTGGTTGCAATGACCATTTCATTTTTATTTCTTGGGTTTTATCTATATTTCCCCTTTCCTTATGAGGAATAAATAAAGTTAGGTGGCGACATCATTGTATTTTGTAATCGAAATTTTTCGATAGCGTCAACAGTTGGGCATACTCTTTAAAAGTATCTTTATCCCTTGAGACATTACTCTGAGTTGGTCTCGATCTGGAGCCATGTCCATGTTATACTTATATTGTCGAACAAAGGCTTCGCCTAGGTCGTTGAAAGTTCAAATGTTATTACTATCCAATCCCATGTACCACTTTAGAGCGGCACCAGTAAGGCTGTCTTGAAAGTAGTGAATGAGCAATTATTGATCATCATTGTGAGTAGACATCTTCCTAGCATACATAACAAGATGGATTTGTGAGCAAGAGTTGCCTCTGTATTTCTCAAAGTCGGGGACTTTGAACTTGGATGGTGTCGACGCTAATAAAAAAAATTAATACTAACTCGATTACGAAACAATGAAGTCGTCATCTAACTTTATTTATTCCTAATGAGGAAAGAGAAAATATAGATAAAACCCAACAAATGAAAATGTGAAATGAAATGGTCTTCGAGACCATGAGATGCGGGGAATGTATTAGCACCTCTCACATTCATCGTACTCGATGAGACCCATTTAGTTTTAAGTGTGTTTGTGTGTTTAAAAAGTGAATTTGCAATCTTATTATTATTTATGCGAAAACATGTTTTAATTTTTTGAAAGTGTGCTCGCCAAGATGTTAGAATTTCGTGCCTACGTATTCCCTAAGTGTGATGGAAAAGTCGGAGCTTATGTAGTTCTCGGTTGCGAGAACATTTGTTGTTTGGTTGAATTTATTTATGAAAATAGGAGCTTAATCATACGTGGACGATAAGACATCACTAATGAAATTCGCGTGTGAGCGAAGGGAGATCGCGTGTGAGCAATGTTTGGAAAAGGACTTGCGCATGGGCAAGGTTTGATGAGTGGAATTGATTTTAATTGGGTGTAAATTATCGAAAAATAGGACTAACGTCTTACGATTCAAATACTAAAAATCAGAGGAGCTAATGCTCAGACGATTCGTCTATCACCCAAAAAGGTTTTCTCATGAAAAAGTGAAGTGAAACAAAGTTCACGTTATTAAGAGTCTTTAAACAATTGGTCTAGCTTCCACCGATTTAAAGACTTGGAGTTCATTTGGCACAAGTTTTCAAACAATTGGCCTAACGTTCAACGGTTTAAAGACTTGGGTTTTATTGTGAAAAAGAATTTTTGAAAAGACACTCGACGTTGGATCGAGGTTTATAAATTTATTATGAAAGTGGTGAATGTACAATGAGAGGAGATTTATTTTGGGTCATAATTAATCAAGTATATGAACTTAATTAATCTCGTGAGGATAGGTGCTCCTACCCTCAACTATGAAACCCTTGTGCATGGATAATTAGTATATGGACCAACATGATATAAGAATCCGATTGAAGGAATAAGGAGGTAAAAAAAGCAAGCGAGCCTATACAAGGTGGCTATATGTATATGTATATGTATGCTCCTAGAAAGTGGGACTAGCGTGACACTAGTATTCTAAACGACCGATTAGAACAATTGATCGGATAATTGTCGCTGTAGAAAATCCCAGCACCAAACTATGAATGTGTGCGAGTGTGCACTTGTATGTTTACTTGTTCATTGATGATGAGGCTATGTGTTCTAATTGGATGATAAAGGCGTAATTTAAGCAATAATTAGAACACACAAGGAAATAAAATCCTAAACTATTACAAACCATATGGGGATGGGGATACAAGTTTATGAATGGGGATGTATTAAATCGAAAGCGAGAAGAACTTAATAAACAAGCAATACAACCCAATCAAATTAATTCGAATAATCGAGTAAACTCCATCGTGTGGTGCAAGGAAAGCTTCGAGTGAACTTCAAGATCGTGAAAAACTTGGCGCATCAAATAAAGATCCCTACATTGCACGAGATACAAACACAACAAACGCAAAGAAGCTTACAAAGCTCAAGTATCGACCATTGCATTTTATTAGATTAAATTTAGAGTAGATTCATGTAGGAATCAACTCTAAGAAGGCAACCGATATATTTGTGTTCATACGCATTCGAAAGTCAAATTGAATTCCAAATTCGAAATCACAACACAAGGAGAATCATTGCAATATAACTTGAATTTATTTACAAATGAAATGAATAAAGTATAAGATCAAAAAGTAGTATGTATAATTATATATTTACAATACTAAATATAAGAGTAAAAATGCTAAAGTATTTTATATATTTACAAAATCATCAATACATTACTAAATAAAAATAGCAATTCAATATTAAAATGCTATGAGCAAATTTGGAGGTGTAACTGTACTTTGTACCCCCACAGTTAATCCTGTACCCCCACACTTTTTTAAAAATGACAATTTTACCCTAAATATAATTTAATTATTTTACTATTTGACTTTTACCCTAAAAATTTAACAGTCCAGAAAAACACTTCCGGAACATATTCCGGAACACTTCCAGCAAGTATTCCGGTATGTAAAAATACAAACCGGAACAGTTTTTAAATGTGTTCCGAATTTCACAAAAACCATTCCGGAACACTTTGTGCAAGTGTTCCGGAATGAATGCCAAATTGTATAACAAACCGGAACACTTCTAGTAAGTGTTCCGAAAATTTATAAACCGAACACTTCCAGAAAGTGTTCCGGAATGCAATATTGCAAACCGGAACACTTCCTAAAAGTGTTCCGAAAAAAGACAACAAAAAAATAAAACCGGAACACTTTCTAAAAGTGTTCCGGTTTGGTAAAATTTTCGGAACACTTTCTAAAAGTGTTCCGGAGTGCTTTTTTGTGAACCGGAAGACTTGGCCAAACTGTTCCGGAATGCAATGTACTTTGAGAGAATTCGGAACACTTTTAGAATAGATGTGAAAAATGAATTTTTTTTAAAACCTTATGCTTTTTATATGAGGGTATTTTCGTCAAAAAATTATTGTAGCGGGGGTACATGTTGAAATGTGGGAGTACAAAGTGAAATTTTCCTTTACAAATAGCAAATTTGTTAATAACATAAGTGGGATAAAAATAAATAAATAAAATGGAATTGCAATAATTAAAACATGTGTTAGGTGTCATGTGCAAAAAGAAAGTTGAAGTGTTATATAAAAAAAAGTTCTTTCTACACATATTATCAAAAATCAACTAAAAACTAATAGAAATTAATTATTAAAAATTCATAAAAAAATATCATAAATTTCCTAAGACATTTAAAAAATCAGAAACTTATTTATTTTTATTTTTTTTACTAGTTGATAGAATCGAAATCATGAGCAAAAATGGTTATGTGTCGAAGTTATCTATAGCTAAAAAAAGGGTGTAAAACATAATTCCATAATATACTAATTCTTGTTACAGCGTCACAATTGGGCTTAGGGTGATGGTATAACTCTGAATTCGCGCTAGGCCCAATCTACAATCCAGCAACCCAATGTCTTAACAAACAAAAAAATCAGATCATTTATTTATCTTTTATTTTGTCAATTTTTTTTTTTTATATTATACATGTGTATCAATTGGACATGGTTATTAAGTTGTATCATAACTTATGAAGTTATGTTATCAGAAAATAACTAACAAAAATAATAAACAATAGTCACAGCCTATAGTTTAGCGACACGTCACGTATTGCATGGGTGAACAGTGATGGCACAAAATTAGAAAAAAAAAAGTCGTATCCTTCTTCTCCGGCGACAAGAACGCCATCCACGGCGGTGAGCGAAACCAGAACATTAAAAAATCAAAGTTATCGAATTACAAATCTGGTGTCCATTTCCATTAATTCTTACTCTATCAATACAATAATCGCATGGTATCAACAACAAACAAGCCATAATTCCAGTATCAAATTGACACAAGCAACACTATAAACCAACAAAATCAACACTGTCATGATAAATTCAAAACAAACAGATAGAGCCTTATCAAGAAATCAAAAATACCAACTGCAGGTCAAAAC
The DNA here is from genome assembly GCA_021764765.1 of Vicia sativa. Taxonomy (NCBI): domain Eukaryota; kingdom Viridiplantae; phylum Streptophyta; class Magnoliopsida; order Fabales; family Fabaceae; genus Vicia; species Vicia sativa. Next base: position 75,853,040 of record CM038793.1, read on the forward strand.
TACTAATGGACACAACCTCATCAAACCAACTCAACGTTAATTTCTGACATATGACACATGATATCATCGACGAACATGAATGCAAACATAACTATTTTCATAGAAAACTCTAATCATTTAGATATTTAATCAACACAAATTAGGGGAATTTCCATGTCTATTAATTTCAAAATATCAGTAACATCTAAGTTGAATCCCTAACAATTCAAACAACAATTCAAACAATAATTAGAAAAGGAAAGAAGATAACCGGAAGAAGTTCGTGATGGGTCTCCGGAAGGTGAATGAATGGTGAGTGAATGGTGTGTAGTGAAGGAGAAAGGGAAGAAGAGGTTGGAGGTTATTGATGAAGAAGGAGGGAACGTGAATGATGATGGTTTAAGGGAAAGATGAAAGGGAATGTATTCTTCAAATCCGCCTCTCTATACGCGTGTGTGTAAAATAAATGTGATAATGACCAAAATAAGTCTAATGATAAAATGAGTTATTAAGCCTAAAAATTTAAAAATTAAACTATGTTTTGATTTTTGAAGATAAAAATTAGAGGCTTAAAATTTTCAAAAACAATATAAATTTGGACAATAAATTATCCGAAAAATAAAATGAGTACATTAAAATAAACTACGGGTCTCAAAGATTAAAGAAAAATTATCGAAATAATTAAAATCGAAATAAAATGATATAAAGAATACCCGATTGTAAAACACTTAAGGTTAAAAACGAGACTCCAAAATGTATCGAAAAATTAGAAAGAGCATATTTTCATGATCTACGCGATACGTGGATTCATAAAGCAGTGAGTTAGAGGCGAAAACTTGAAATATTTTTCCTGCTAATTTTCCGCACAGTGTCGAATTGCTTTTAACGATTTGTTTATAGAATCGAAAATTCTATATTATCGACATATAATCAACTTAACACGATGCAATAAATAGGTAGAGAGATGAAAAATGTATGAAGTAGAATATCAGGTATTTTACAACTATAAAACGATGCAAATGTCGATTTAAATAGACTTTTGGTCAACTTAAATACGACTAATGATGCAGATGCGATGAATAGATGATTGTTTAATGCCGATGACCTAATGGAAGCATATGCAGATGAATGTGACGCCTAAGTCAGATAACTTGAAAAAATTCGAGCAAAATTTCGGGTGTGACAGCTAGTATTCTTACACTGGGAACCAGACACAAATCGTGGGCATTTTTCCAAACAAATCCTTTCCACGTATAGTTTTGATCTCTAGCTGCATCTTATTGAACTGTTCGTAGAGATCTTCCATACGGCTACGAGGATCTGTGTTGTCACCTAGATCATGATAAACTTATTCACATAAGGAATAGTGTGAACCACAAGAGTTGAATTTGTCACAATTGGTTGAGAAACCGACATATTGACTTGAGGAAAGGTTACTCCGGGTTGCAGAGTGAACGCTGAATTCTATAAAGTTGGAACCTCAATTATGGTTGTCGGTACTTCAGAAGTATTTTGACGAAAAACCTACGCCGAAATTGAAAGGCATTTCTCCAAGGATAACCATCTAGCATAGTGAAATGCGGATTACTAACTGCGACAACAGAAGCTGTAGTAGTAGTGATTTCTGGATTTAATGTTTCTTGAATTTGACTGTTAGGTGGTGGTTGCTGATTCTGCGCAACTACCAACGAGCTCACCAAAGCATTGTGTCTTTCCACTTCATCTTGAAGGATTTTGCAACTTGGAGCTTAAGGAATAAGAAAGGAATCTTTGCCATAAATGCACATAGTTAACTTTTAAACCATAATTAAAAAACTTAAGTGTTCTTATCTCTTCTTCAATCATGATCACAAGATATTTTTAAGATAAAACTTATCAATTAGTGATCACAAGGCTTCTAGAAGAGAAAGAGATGAGTTTTTGGCAAGATCACTTGAAAACATGGTGAAAAATGACCTATAATTCATTCTTATGAACCTATAAGTTCTAATTTCAAAACCATAGCTCCACAAAATAATTTTTCATGTTCTTGGACATTTTGGAAAATTTGGAACAAGATCTACAACTTTCACGTTGGAAGTTTTTCTTGAATCAAAATGAATCTAGGTGTAAAATGACCATGAAAATGATGGAAAAAAAAGATAAAAACACTTGAAAATGTTTCTAAGTGTTTAGAAAAATCAAGTTTTGACTTTTTGTTGACTTTTTCTAAATTTTTGATTTTTGATGATCATGATGGTGTTGGCTGAAGATTTTGATGATGTGGTTCGAAATGTAAACAATTGGCGTTTTGTTGGAATAAAGCAAGTATTACGTTTGAAATGGAAGAGATTGTTCTTCGAATGGAAATGTCAAGGCTTAGAGCTTCGAATGACAGTTGTGAAGATACATTTGAAGAAGCTTCGAAATGGCGACGAGACTATATCTGTGAAGATTGTGAAACGAATTCAAAGCGAAGGATACCAAAATTCAAATGTGGGCGGGACATTGGAAATTCAAATACATAAGCGCTGGAGTATTCGAAGACGCGTGGAGGCTAGAGAGAAGCAATACTCTGCATGCTTCGAACGTGGCAGAATCTTATAGCAAGACCGTTATGGTCGAAATAGTATAAATAGAAGTCTTAGTGTTAGGATTTCGTGTGTCATATCTATTGTACAAATTCAGTAAACATTCAAAATACCGCATGGATAGGGAAACGAATGCTCGAAAGATGTACGTATGATAACACCAAACCTTTACAATTCAATAAAACTCTTTATATTTTCCAGTTTATCTTCCATTTTCATTTCACTGTCTTTACATTAAAAGCTTTTACAACCAAAGTCATTTATTTACTGCTGGTTTTTATATTCGAATCCTTTATACATTCAGAAACTTTTACATTCATGTCTTTACATTAAAAGCTTTTACATTCAAAGTCATTTACTCTTTTTCGCATTTAAACGTTTCTCCTTACATTCGAATCTTTAATCATTCACCAGTTTTATATTGATGTGTTTAATCATTTCATTAGATTCTTTTAGTGTGGTAATCGAAGTGAATTGAATGCCTCTAAAACACTTTAATGAGAGGTCCTAAATATGAATACCAGTCTTTACAATTAGATTTACCCAAACGACCATACCCCATAGGATCAATCTAGTCGATCCTGCAAGTTACCAGAGAGATTGAATAACAGTAATTAAGTTTATTAAATAGTTTGGAAGACTAGCGGTTGTTTACCAGAAATCACTGTAAACAAATTGGCACACCTGGTGGGACCCATTGGTCGTTAAGAAAATTGAAAGTAAACAATGATTAGAATATAGTCATTGTAAAGTTTTTTTTATGAGTATCAAGTTCGCTGTTATATGAACCTTAGAAGTGGTAGAATAACCAATAACCACCAACCCTTACCCAGAAGAAAACGTAATAACAGGATGTCTAATCCAAGCAATCAACAAGGGGAACAAAATTCCACATGGAGCGAGCACTAATATCGCCTCGACGGAACGTCTAACGCGATCCCTTCGAACGCACAGTCTGTTGCATCTTCTACCAGTAGTATGGCCACGAATGGAGCAAGTGGTATGTCAACTAACAGTTCGATCCTAGGGAATACAGGAACCACTGGTTACCCTGGGGGATTTGTCCCACCATCAGGGACACAAACCCATTTCGTCACCCCACCACCAACTAGACCACCCAGTTTCGATGGCAATAGACCCAGAAATCCCTCTTATGGGATGCCAACATCTTTTATGGCGGGTTTGCACACTTCGACATCGAATTTGTCACCAAAATTAGGGTCTGGATCTGGGGCCAATCAGTTTATGACAAATGCCCAAGGTTCAGTAGGTTATAGTACATTGCCTATCTTGACCACAGAAAATCAGATAGCCTTTAGACAATTAATGGATGATAGTAACCATAATATGATAGGAGTGTTAGCGCAGACCATGCAAGAGATCTTCGCCCCAATAGTACAAAATGTAACTGTAACCAACAGAGAAAACGCGGATAACATGAGTCGAATAGCAGACTTTTTCGCTCCGCCAGAAAGGCGTAGACAGAATCAGGCATTGGTTCGAGCGAACGTACCTATTATAGAACAAATTGCTGATGACCCACCCCATGCACTACCGAGGGGTTAATTTGGGGGCAAGGGCACAAAGGTTAGATGCCCCAGTGATTCGAGAGGAACCACAAAGGGGAATTGTAGAACCAGGGATAAGGATCGAAAGGTTAGATGTCCCAGTGATTCGAGAGGAACCACAAAGGGGAGCTATAGAACCAGGGGCAAGGATCGAAAGGTTAGAAGTCCCATTGTTTCGAGAAGAACAACCTAGAGGAGTTGTCATGGTGGGTCGACATCAAGATGCTGATGAAGTCGTTCATAGAATTCGAAACGACAACATCTTGGCAGAAAATAATTTGACCACCATGATAGAAAGGATTATGGCTCAAAATGGTCTCAATACAGGGATTAGAAGGCCAAATTATGCCTCTCCTATAGTAGATTATGTAATGCACACTAATTTACCAAGGGGATATAAGGTCCCTAAGTTTACAAAGTTTGTTGGAGACACTAATGAATCAACATTCGAACACATAGCCAGGTATCTGACCGAAGCAGGAGACATAGCAAATAATGAGAACCTTAGGATTAAATACTTCCCAAGTTCCCTGACTAAGAATGCTTTTACATGGTTCACCACATTGCCTCCTGGATCCATAGATACTTGGACTCTCTTAGAGAGATTATTCCATGAACAATTTTACATGGGACAATCTAAAATAAGTCTGAAAGAGCTAGCCAGCGTCAAGAGGAAATTTACTGAACCCATAGATGATTATCTGAATAGGTTCAGACTTTTGAAATCTAGATGTTTCACAGTAGTTCCTGAACATGAGTTAGTTGAAATGGCTGATGGGGGCCTAGACTACTCCATTCGAAAGAAATTAGACACACAATACTTGAGGGACATGGCTCAATTAGCGGACAGGGTTCGACAAGTCGAAAGACTAAAGGCCGAAAAGGCCAGGGCTTTTAAAAGTAACAAGAAAGAAAGAATTTCCTATGTCGAAACTGAGGAAGTTGAAGATTATCCTGAATTCGAACAGGTCGAAATTGATCTCGCTGAATTAAAACAGGCTCCACCTTACTCTTGTAAACTACTAGTTCCCACAAAAGGGAAAGAAATTGTTGAAAATGAGAAAAGTGACAAATTCCCAAAGAAGGTGTATACCTTCGACGTAACGAAATGTGACGAAATTTTTGACTTGCTTGTCAAAGATGGCCAACTAATTGTGCCATCGAATGTCAAATTACCTCCTTTAGATCAAAGAAAGAAAAGAGGATTTTGCAAGTACCATAGTTTCCTAGGCCACAAAACCTCACAATGTTTTCTTTTCAGGGATCTGATTCAAAATGCAATCAAGGAAGGTAGATTAAAGTTCGCTGACAAGCCAAAGATGAAAGTAGATGAAGACTCTTTAGATGTTGCAGACACCAATTACTCTGAGCCTGCATACATTGGAGAAATAAATATGGTGGAAGCAAATGAAGGTGACACTCCATCAGGAGAGAAAAACACTAGAGATGAAAACCACGAGTTGGTTGAAGCCGAAAAGGAGGTTGCTGAGGACGTCCATAAGGAACAGGAGGCTTCGATCGAAGTAGTGCCTTTGGTTGTTTTGAAAGAGATCCAGGCTACTGAAGGCCAGGAGAATCAAAAACAAAAATTGACACAGGCTACTGAAGGCCTGAGGCTAAAGTTGGAGAAAATCCAGATTACAACGCCAGTTCTTCCTCAGAGAGAAATATGGGATACCTTGGGGGAGCCCAACAGAAAGTTCGACTACACCGTGAAATATTCGCCCGAAAGTTCAAAAACCCCAATCAAAGATATCAAACCTACAGGATGGGGAGATGCTGACATAAAGGGGGAAGATGTGGATGTTAACATGGTGGATATGGAGAGACCTCGTTCCGAAATGGAAGAAATGGAAAGGTATTTAGATAAAGAGAAATATAAGATGGAAGACAGTTATGCTAGGGATGCCAGTCTCAAAGACTACCTTATGTTGTGCCACAAGGAAAATGCTGGAATGATATTATGTCCCAGATGCAGCATCATTTGTAATCAGAGAATTGCTGCAGAATTCGAGAAGAAACAAAGGGCACGAACTGGCATCAACTGGCGACAGGATAACCAGCTATTCAGATGCTACCCTAAGGCTGGAGAAAGTTTATTGGAGTTCTTGGTTCGTTGTCACAAAGGGGCAACCAAATGCCTGGTGTGTCCAAGGTGTTCTGCAGTTTATGATCAAAATGTGGCCGGAGCCTTCGAAACAATCCCTTTCGCCCCATGCTGGAACCACAAAGAAACTGGTCAGATGAGCCAACGTTTCGAGAGAAACTATACCCAACGGAGGCCTGATAGTCCTTATCCTAGAGGCGCTCGAAGAGTAACGTTCAAAGTCCCTGCTGAACTACCAACAAACAAGTCGCTACAAGTTAGGACTGACAAGGGAAAAGACAAATGGAGGAACAATGAACGAAATGCACGCCACGCCATGACATATAGAAGGCAGTTCAATATGGCAAAGAGGGAAGAAGTGAGGTTAGAAAACTACAAAGGAAAGAACCCTATGTCAAGATCACAATGGCGCAGGCAACAAAGAATTCGAAAGGCTGATAGGGAAGCTATGTTAGATAAAGGAGTGGCTTCGAACAAGAACAAAGAGGAATCAAGTACCAACAACCTACACCAAACAATCAACCTGAGGGCAAACCCCCAGTTAGCAGGAGACTTTTCTCTAAAACAAAGCAAAACAAATCGAAGGAGTACACACCAGGTCCAGAGGAAGATGAGGATATGCTAACTGACAATTTCGAATCAGAGGGGGAATCTTCACTCAACATCAACTGCAACGTGGTATCTGTGTTGCCTTGTGAGTTTGGACAAGAGACTGAAGTCGGAGAGCACGAGGAGGAGGATGCAATAGACCTGATGAAACATAGGCAAGTGTGCTATTACGTGATGGATAATGGAGCTATCGAAGAGCATAATGCTTTCTTCAAGCACCCAGAACCAGCTATGCAAAATCATTTGAAGCCATTGTTCATTCGAGCAAAAGTTGGTACACATGGCGTAAACAAAGTCTTGGTGGATGGAGGCGCTGCAGTGAACTTGATGCCTCATTTCATGCTGAAGAAGTTAGGAATACAAGATGTCGACATCAAACCACACAACATGGTATTATCGAACTATGAAGGAAAAGTAGGCCAGACATTGGGAGTGATCCAAATGGATTTGACAGTGGGATCGAGCTGCAGACCCACTATGTTCATGGTGATCGAAGCTAAAGCCAACTACAACTTGCTGTTGGGTAGAGAATGGATCCATGGCGTTGGAGCAGTTCCTTCGTCAATGCACTAGAGGTTAGTTTTATGGAGAGAGGATGGTATTGTTGAGAACATCGAAGCGGATCAGAGCTATTTCATGACAGCAGTCAACTTAGTTAATAAAAGAAATTATGACAAATACTTAGCCAAAATTGCTCCTTGTACCCCAAGTGACGAGATCAACGAAACCAGGAACGCACACTATTACATGACCCTTCGCCATGATGGTATGTATTGGGATATAAGGATAATCAAAGGAGATGAAGAAGTCGAAGGCACTACACAAAGACGGCCAACAGGCTGGGAATTCGATAACCTTGCTCATGAGTGAGTCCTCCTTCTTCGAAAAGATTTCGGCCTACATGGCTGAGAACGAATGGAAAGCGGCCTTAGAAGCTGAAATAGATAATATGGCTGCTGAAGTAAACAAAATAGATGGGGATGGCTCGAAAGACTCACCCTTTGAAGAACACGAGATAGTCGAAATAGATCAAAGGCTAGATGCCATCTATGATAAAGAACCCTTAGGCTTCGAGAAGGACCCCACAGACTCAGGTGCTAAAATGTTGGCGCAGGATCCACTTGAAGAAGTGAATTTGGGGGATGAAAACACAAAAAGAATAACTTATGTGAGTGCAAGACTCAATCCAAGCCTCAAGCAGGAAGTGATCGAAGTTCTCAAGAGAAACAAAGATTGCTTCGCATGGGACTATGATGAAATGCCTGGTTTGAAGAGAGAGTTAGTGGAGCACAGACTTCCAATCAAGGATGGCAAGAAGCCCATCAAGCAAACTCCTAGAAGATTCGCACCAGCAGTTCTCACAAAAATTAAAGCTGAAATTGAAAGGTTGCTGCGCTGCAGATTCATCAGAACCACAAGGTTTGTCGAATGGTTAGCAAATATAGTACCTGTTATTAAGAAAAATGGCTCTCTGAGAATTTGCATAGATTTTAGAGACTTAAATACTGCTACCCCCAAAGATGAGTATTCCATGTCTGTGGCAGAAATGTTAATAGACTCTGCTGCAGGATTCGAATACTTAAGTATGTTAGATGGATACCGGGTATAACCAAATCTTTATTGTCAAGAAGATGTTGCCAAACATTTCGTTGCCCAGGAGCCTTAGGCACCTACGAATGGGTAGTGATGCCTTTTGGTTTAAAAAATGTTGGAGCAACTTATCAAAGGGCAATGAATTCAATTTTTCATGATTTCATTGAGACCTTTATGCAGGTGTATATTGATGATATAGTAATCAAATCAGTATCTCCAGAAACTCATTTGCATCATTTGAGCCAATCATTCAAAGAATGAGAAAACATGGCTTAAAAATGAACCCCCTTAAGTGTGCATTTTTTGTGCAGGCTGGAGATTTTCTTGGCTTTGTGGTTCATAAGAATGGTATCGAGATCAACCAAAAAAAGACCAAAGCCATTATGGAGACGAAAGCACCTACATCAAAAAAGGAGTTACAATCTTTGCTAGGAAAGATCAACTTTTTAAGAAGGTTCATTTCGAATCTAAGTGGAAGAACTCAGGCTTTCTCTCCGTTACTTCGTTTGAAGCAAGGCCAAGCCTTCAAATGGGACGAAGCACATCAGGAGGCATTTGACAATATAAAGAGATATCTCACTCAGCCTCCTATCTTGTCTCCACCTTCATGGGGAAAGCCCATGAGATTGTACATATCCGCTTCTGAAGTTACCATAGGTAGTATGTTAGCACAAGAAGATAGCAATGGCATAGAAAGAGCCATATACTATTTAAGTAGGGTGTTGAATGATTCAGAAACTAGATATAGCAACATAGAAAAGCTATGTCTTTGTTTGTATTTTTCTTGTATGAAACTTAAGTATTATATAAAGCCTGTTGATTTTTATGTTTCATCCCATTTCGATGTTATCAAACACATGCTTTCGAAACCAATAATGCATAGCAGAGTTGGTAAATGGGCTTTGGCCTTAACAAAATATTCTTTGACTTTCATGCCTTTAAGAGCTGTGAAAGGTCAAGTAATTTCTGATTTCATTGTGGATCATTCATTGGTCGAAGAGACTGTCATGGGTTATGTTGAAACGCAACCTTGGAAACTATACTTTGATGGTTCGACCCATAAAGATGGTAGTGGTGTTGGAGTTCTTATAATTTCTCCTGAAGGAATTCCAACAAAATTCAAGTACAAGTTAAATGGTCATCGTTGCTCGAACAACGAAGCTGAGTACGAAGCGCTTATTGTTGGACTTGAAGCTTTGTTGGAATTGGGGGCAACTAGAGTCGAAATTAAAGGAGATTCGGAGTTAGTGGTCAAGCAAATAACAAAGGAATACAAATGCATAAAGGACAATCTGATGACATATCGTCATAGTTAACGCTACTCGAAAATTCGAATACATGGATATTCAACATATACCAAGAATAGGAAATCAAGAAGCAAATGACCTAGCACAGTTGGCTTCAGGGTATAAAGTTTCTACCAAAAACTTTGAAGATTTGATCGAATTAAGAGGAAGGGTTATGGCTACTAGACTCATACCATCAGATTTAGAATATATAAAGTTAGGTTGTGATGATAAACAGGGGTTCGAAGTGCTAGCCATAGATACCTTATCAGATGCAGATTGGCGAAGTCCAATTGTGAGGTATTTAAAAAATCCAACACTGAATGTTGATAGGAAGATAAAATATAGAGCATTATCATATGTCCTCATGGGAAATGAGTTGTTCAAGAAAACCCAGGAAGGCGTATTAATGAAGTGCCTAGGAGAATGTGAGGCATACTTAGCATTGTCAAAGGTCCTCAATGGGGCATGTGGGGCACATCAAGCAGGCCATAAGATGAAATGGTTGTTATTCCGATATGGTATGTACTGGCCCAGCATGCTCAAAGATTGTATAGATTTTGCTAAAGGGTGTGAAGAATGCCAGAAACATGCAAGAATTCAACATGCTCCTGCAAGTGAGTTACATTCGATCATTAAACCATGGCCCTTTAGAGCATGGGCATTGGATTTAATAGGAGAAATCAATCCTGCTTCGTCTAAAGGACAGAAATATATCTTGGTAGGAATTGATTATTTTACTAAGTGGGTCGAAGAAATACCACTAATAATTGCTGATCAAGAGGCTATTATTGAGTTCATACAGAAACAGATAATCTATAGGTTCGGATTGCCAGAGAGCATAACCACAGACCAAGGTTCTGCGTTTACTGATTGAAAGATGCAGGAATTTGCTCAAGAGATGGGGTTTAGATTACTAACATCAACACCATATTATGCTCAAGCAAATGGTCAGGTCAAAGAAGCCAATAAAGTGATAATAGGGTTAATTAAGAAACATGTTGGTAAAAAGCCAAGGAATTGGCACAAGGCTTTGGACCAAATACTATGGGCCTGTAGAGCATCTCCTAAAGAAGCTACTAACACCACGCCTTTCCAACTAACATTTGGCCATGATGCAGTTTTACCAATGGAATTCATCTACAATCAGTTCGAATTCAAAGGCAAAATGAGATCCCATCTGCACTGTATTGGGAGATGATGATGAATGAGTTAGTTGAGCTAGACGAAGTGAGACTGCATGCGTTGGAAATCCTAATGAGGCAAAAGGAAAGAGTAGTCAGGGCATATAACAAAAGGGTGAAAGGTAAAACATTCACTATTAATGACTTAGTCTGGAAAGTCATATTGCCCATGGACAAGAAGAATAAAACATTAGGTAAATGGTCACCTCATTGGGAAGGACCTTTTCGAATACTAAAGAACTTTTCAAACAATGCATATGAAATCGAAGAGTTAGCTGATGACAAGCGAATCTTAAAGGTAAATGGAAAATATTTGAAAAAATATAGGCCTTGCCTGCAGGAGATTTGAATAATAACATAGTCAAAATATTATAAAGGAATGCCAAAATGGTACCATACACTGCCAAAATGGCGTTGTTCAGATATTACAAACCAAGATTTAAAGTTAATTAAATAAACAAAGATTTAAAAATATGCATTGTTCCTCAATATTTCAAAAGTACTTCGAAAGGACTCAAGCCTTTGTTGGGTGAAACGTCTTGCTCCTTCTAGGGTATCTACTTCTCCTTTAAGTTGCTCTGCTGCTTCCATTTCGGAAAGGCCTTTGTTGATAAGTTCTTCGAATTGGTTCCCAACAGTGTCAGTTTCATATGCCAATTGTTGTTGTTGAGCCTCCTTAACCTTTCGTTGGAGTTCTTGAATTTGCCCTTCCCAAAGGAGAATAGACTGAGCTCGAGCTTCATAGTCAGTCTTGGCTTGTTTTAAGTGCATTTCTTGGTCTTCAGCTTCTTTAGAAAGCTTTGAAGCATGCTCATAAGCAGCATCCATGGCATTTCGCTTCTCTTGGACTTTAGCAGCAGCGAATTCATCTTGAAGAAGACATCCAGTCACATTATCCAACAAAGCTTGAAGATCGAACAATATAGTGCTGACTGGAAAGGAGCAGGCTGCGAAGTTCACTTGCGCAAGAAGCTCCTTCATGGTGTAGCAAGCCGTACTATCTTTTTTGAGAACTTCGAACAAGTCTACATCAAGGATTGTTCTCCTGACTTTGTTAAGGAGTACAACTCTAACATCTGAGGGCAATGGGTTATTAGTCGAACCAGTGCCAGCCCTAGCAAGAGGAGTATCTCTTTGAGCTAATTTAGCTTTCATGTACCCAATTGGGTCATTGCGTCTTAGGAGAGCTAACTCCTCTTCAGTCATTTGGGATTGGGAAGATTGAGGAAGTTCCATACGCAAATGAGTCACGTCCATGTCGACCTCCATAGGCTCACTAGTCTTGTCACCATCGCCTTCGTCTTTGTCTTGCTCATTGTCTTCTCCATCGTCAACCAGATCCACCACTTCGATAGTATTAGTCTCACTGCTATTAGCATCAGACTCCGTTCCATCAGTCGAACCTCTCTGGGCTTCATCTTCCTCAGATCCTTCTTCTGCAGATTCTTCACTCTCTTGAGGAGAATTAGTCCCATCCTTTTCAGTGTGAGTGACCTTTGGGCTCTCTTGAAGGATTTCGAGAGGAGACTTCAGAAGAGGAGTTTCTGGTAGAATCTCTGCAGACTTATGAGGCGATGTTTCGTTTGTTTCTTTTAAAGGAGGGGAGGTGCCTTGGTCATCTTGTGCCTCCGAAGCCCCAGTCGGAATCACCATGTTGGAGGATCCTTTGTTTTGCACAAGATTACTGGAGTCCCCATGGGGAGAAGAGGTGATTGGAGCAGCAGTCTTTGTTGGAGGAGTTGAAGTGGTGGGATTTGGGTTCGAAGTATCCTACAAAAACAAAGAAAATTAAGAATATGCACCAAGGTATGAATAACTATTTTGTTAGGGATTCGAATTCAATTTACCTGTGGATTATCAGAGGAAAAGTTACTATCAATATGTTCCAACATTACGTTGGAGGTCGAAGGTGGAATTTTGGATATTGTGGAGGGAGCAACATCTCTGGAATCAAGTCCAGAAATGCTAATAGGCTCAGGGCCTTTAGAAATCTCTTTCTTTTGCTTCTTTTTAGAAGCTGTTGGGGAATTTCCACCAGTCTTGGGATTCTTTCCAGTGGTGCTTGGTTTCCTTTTCTTAGGAGTGGTTGGTGGAAGTTTGCTAGTCTGAAAAAGATTAGACATGAGTTAGATCTAAATCATAAACTTCAGTTTATTCGAAACATCAGGGTTAGTTAATTACCTTTGGAGTTGGAACGTTTGCTATTGCTGGTGTTGTTGTTGTAGTAGTTGTTGTTGTTGGTATTGCTAGAGGCACATCATCACTAGTTTCGACAGTTTGTTGAGAAGTACTTCCTTCCTTAGGCTTCGAGGCAAAGGTCTTTATCCTGGTGGCTGAAAAATGAAACAATTAAAGTAAAATGTTAAAAATAAGGGAATTAGGATATATTTGGAATTTTTTCCCAAGCATTCGCACCTGTGCCTTGATTAGATATAATCGAAATGGCAGGAAGGTCATAGCGAAGATGTCCTGGGAAATTATGAAGCCAGTGACGAGCCCATGTCACAGTCTCAGATGGCTTTAGTTTCTTTTGAGGTTGATATTTGAACATTTCTTTGCAAGTCAACCACCAAGGGTATGGAGGAAACCAAGCCAGAGCCAGTTCTGAGGTAGGCAATCTAGGAAATTTAGGTGGATGCATTTCGAGTGCCAACCTATACCCTTCCTCAGGTGACAACCCTGAAGGAAGTTTGAATTTAGAAATTTTTTCTTTAAATTTTTCCTTCAAGGTCTCGAATGCTCGATACACAGTGGTTTCCAAGCGTGTGGGATCATAAGTGGTTTCGAAATAATTCTGAAAAGCCCTAATTTCTTTGGCGTGATTGAACATACCTTTCTTGGAGTGTACTTGCACATTGAACGCATCAGTTAGCTTCTGTTGAATGGTGAGTGTGTCAAACATATATGATTGGTAGAACTTAGTCCACCATTCCAGAAATCCCTTCGCTGTGAAGTGTGTAGGTTCAAAAGGCAGTAGTTCGAACTGAGCGAAATCTTGATACTGTTCTTGTTGTAACTTGGCCTCTCTTGCTTTGAACGTTCGACCCGAGGTTATGGCACTCTGTGTTTGGAACAAAGGTTCAGGGATTAATTGAGATAGTCCAAATTGTCTAGAGACGAAATTGGGTTGATAAGCAAAGAGAAAAATCTGATTCTTGGCAGGAGTAATTCGTGAGGAAATTAACCTAGGGAGCAGAAATGCTTTCCAAATGTCTTGTATTTCTCTACTCTTAACAGCTTCTGAAAGAGACATTGTGAACCATGATGGTCCATGAGTCCTTGGAGCAAAGGGTGCCATGGTCTCTTCGAATTTGTGTCTCTTGGAGAAGATCATGATGTATTTCGAGAAAAGGACTTTGAAATCATCTTTGTCATCATTCAGAGTAAGCTTTCGAAGCCTTGTGCCTTCAATAATTCTGTCAGCTATCTCCGCATCTTGTTCGACAATAGTGTCAGCAGTTGATAAGGAGGATTCGAACATGGCATTGAGCCATAATTGGAGCAACCAAAAAGGGCCAGCTAGAAGAATGTTTTTTGGAGTATGGGATTTCAAACTAGAAACGCCTGATCTTAAGCTTTCATAAAGGTCAACAAGCAGCAGTTCGCTCAGACAGACTCTCCTATTCTCATGCAAGTCCCTAGCTAAGGGAATGAACCTACTTGCTACTTGCAAGGATCTGCTGCAGAACACATACCGTGACAACCATAAAGTAAGGAAGGCAATGTGTTCTACGTCTGAGACGCTATCTCCTTCAGTATGGTAGTGGCTGATGAATTTGGAAAAGCTAGCTAGTTTGACATCGAAGTCAATAATACTGGAGTGTTCTTCGTTGTCAGGGATATAAGTCTCTCCTACTGATGAAAGACCAGTGATGGCAGCTATGTCAAAAAAGGTGAGGGTTATCATTTCGCCAGGAAGATGAAAGGTATTATAGGTGCTATCCCAGAAGTATAATGAGGCGAATAGCAGTGGGTGACTATAGGTGAAACCTCGTTTCGACAGCTTAATCAGATTGTAGATTCCTAATTCTTCCCATTGCTGGGATTTTTTGGCTTCTACTTTGGTGAGCCAGTTTTGGTAAGCTATGTCTGAGGTGGGGCAGGATCGAAACGGTTTGAAGTTACTTTTTACATAATCTAAGATAAAGGGATCTTTTGGGGGTGAGATTGGAGTTTCCATGGCTTTCGAATCAGATGATTCGCCTATATTTTCAGTTCCTACCTTAGGGACATCCATTTTATTGAATAAGGGTTTGAAGTTATAGCAAACAGGGAAGATTTTCCTAGTGTCTTCCAGGATTTCAAAAACAGTTAGAGGACCCATTAAAGCAAATCTTTTTCCAGCAGCGTTAGTAGGGATTAATACCTGAGAGGCATACAACATTTCTTTTTCTTTGGAGATCATTTGAGGAATGAGCACAGATTGACCTTGGTAAGTTCCCACCTTACTCTCCATGATTGTTCCCGTGTTCTTGCTCTTCTTCTTTGAAGTTTTCTTCAGTTGAGATGATGTTGATGAAGACATTGTTGAGATTGTTGGAAGTTCTAGGGTTTAGTGAGAGAAGAGGAAGAAGAAATATCAGAATTTTGAAGAAAAAAAAGAAGAAAGACTAAACTGATGAGTTTTTATGTGGGAGTTGTGGGTTGGATTCAAAGAGAGGTGGCGTAAAAACTGATGTTGGTAATGAGCATGACTAATAATAATCATTACTTTTGAAACCGCACCATGCTTGGTAACTGGTTCAAAACGGTTAGGAAATCAAAGAGGCGTCTTGATTGACGTGTGTGAAATCACGTACAGTAAATGTTGTGATTACTCAAAGGTCATATCAAAATCTTGTGAATCTATTTAAAATAAGTATTTCTCAAAGGATTCGAAATACATATTTTAAAGGGGCATTTTGTTGGCTGAAGATTTTGATGATGTGGTTCGAAATGTAAACAATTGGCGTTTTGTTGGAATAAAGCAAGTATTACGTTTGGAATGGAAGAGATTGTTCTTCGAATGGAAATGTCAAGGCTTAGAGCTTCGAATGACAGTTGTGAAGATACATTTGAAGAAGCTTCGAAATGGCGACGAGACTATATCTGTGAAGGTTGTGAAACGAATTCGAAGCGAAGGATACCAAGGCGTTTGAAATTCAAATGTGAGCGCGACATTGGAAATTCAAATACATAAGCGCTAGAGTATTGAAGACGCGTGGAGGCTAGAGAGAAGCAATACTCTGCATGCTTCGAACGTGGCAGAATCTTATAGCAAGACCGTTATGGTCGAAATAGTATAAATAGAAGTCTTAGTGTTAGGATTTCGTGTGTCATATCTATTGTACAAATTCAGTAAACATTCAAAATACCGCATGGATAGGGAAACGAATGCTCGAAAGATGTACGTATGATAACACCAAACCTTTACAATTCAATAAAACTCTTTATATTTTCCAGTTTATCTTCCATTTTCATTTCACTGTCTTTACATTAAAAGATTTTACAACCAAAGTCATTTATTTACTGCTGGTTTTTATATTTGAATCCTTTATACATTCAAAAACTTTTACATTCATGTCTTTACATTAAAAGCTTTTACATTCAAAGTCATTTACTCTTTTTCGCATTTAAACGTTTCTCCTTACATTCGAATCTTTAATCATTCACCAGTTTTATATTGATGTGTTTAATCATTTCATTAGATTCTTTTAGTGTGGTAATCGAAGTGAATTGAATGCCTCTAAAACACTTTAATGAGAGGTCCTAAATATGAATACCAGTCTTTACAATTAGATTTATCCAAACGACCATACCCCATAGGATCAATCTAGTCGATCCTGCAAGTTACCAGAGAGATTGAATAACAGTAATTAAGTTTATTCGATAGTTTGGAAAACTAGCGGTTGTTTACCAGAAATCACTGTAAACAGATGGATAATATGAAATACTTTGATTAATGAAAAAATTGAATTTCAAAAGTTGACCAAAAAGTCAAAGTGTGACTGATCTGGATAATTGACTTTTTGTCAGATGATTAAAAATTTCTCTGATGATCAACCATGGCTTTGGAGATGTTTTGAATCAATAAATTAGGTCAAGATATTGCATAGGTGATTTTGAGATCATGCTCCAAGAAATTATGTTATTCATTGAGGAAAAAGTCAATGATACACCATCCTTGATCAAAACCCTAATTTGGTCGATTCAAGATTGATCTTGAGGAAATGATTGAAATTTGAAGATCAAATATTGATGAATGATGAAGATAGATCATTAGAGGTGAGTGGAGAGTCAAACCCTAATTGATCATATCATGAATAGATGAAAATTTTGATTCAAAACCCTAATTTTGCTCAAGGAGCACAAACACAAGCTAACTTGTTCTAAAATTTCTCAGTGATGCAATGACGCATATGTGAATGATATGAGATGGTATCTACTCGTACATAAAATCTACTGTCCGGGCTCGGAGAGATAAAAGAATCTGAGATGGGCTCACTAGCTGATAACCGAGCAGCACCTCAGCGAGATCCCAAGATCGGAGCCGGGTATTAAGGCCATCACACTAGCCATATGACCGCGGCCTAACTATGCTGACCGGGTAGTGCCAGACCAGGTTGGTTATAGTTACAGAACCCATTAGAGAGAGGTTATATACATTACGATACTCATGGGTCGGTTACGGACGTTACAAGTTATTAAGTAATCGGTTACAAGCATTACAAGTATCAATGATCAATTACATCATCATTAATCACGACCATGTTATATATAGAGGCCTGATGGCCATAAAGAAAGGGACCAGAGCTAAGATCTCTATGAATTTCTCTGACTATTTCATAACCACTCTCCCTCCCAATCTCTTATCTAAGGGCTCTCGTCTACAGGTTAAACTAGACCTATAGTTTGGAGATCATGCATTCATTGCATGGACCTCTGAATCCCTTAATATCCTAAGTAAAATTTTTTATCAAAAACATTTAGCGTTCACCGTGGGCCCTCGATAAAACTATTCATAGGCCAAACATCATATTCATTCAATATACTTCATCGTACTTCCATATCAAAGTACCTGGTTCACATGGTTCTCTTCATAACGATCCCATCAAGACCCAATGCGTCTTAAGAGCAGAATCATAGTGGCTCCAATGGAACTAAATTAATGTTATATTCACCAAACAACTTGATAAAGCATATAGTGGTGTCAATCAATGCCAAATTTTTCGCCCAGAGAGGCTTGAAATGCACAGTCAAACAAATCTTCCCTCCTCTATACATCTTCTGAGTTTTTCCATCCAATTGCGGTAGCTCAGGGTCCGGCGCGGTGGAAGGTTAGGTAATCGGAATATCAAACTGAAGATTAAACTCATACTTGAGAAGATTATAAACATACAAGCATTTCCCGGTCCAGCGAGTACCTTCGGGGTTGGAACCGGAGATCCGAAACCAATCGTTGTCATTGGATTTGTTCATCTGAGTGTACAGGATGAGGGATTTGTACTCTTCCTTCAGACGCACCTTCCATTCCGCTCCGTCGTGTGGACCGGACTTTATGGTTAAGAGTGGGATCTGTGTTAGCGTCGACTTCGTGTTGGGGTCCCATCCTTCCATTGTTTTGTGTTTTCCGGTGAGGATTTGGCTGAACCCGGATCCGAGGGTGCTACTGGACAACACGTGGTTGATAAGAGTGCAATGATGGCTCAGAGTTCCAAACGCATAAACCAGATGAGTTGTCATGGGTGTACCTTTACAATCTACAACCCTGACAGTCTCATCAGATTGGAACTCATCACTACTGTTCTCATTTCACCAACCAGTTCCTCCAGTGTGCTGTTTATGATTCCGATGAATCCAATAAAGGTTGTTGTCTCCGACATCAAAGGAGGTCAACATTTGGTATCAGACCGGATAGGGCAACTAGGATAGCAATAATGTCGACACACCGACAACAGATAAGTGGTTCTTCTTAATTTTTGGATTTTGGCTATTGAATGCTTAGACTCTCCATAACTTTCATTTAAGGACCCGTGAAAATAAGTATGCTATTGTTATCTGTTGGACCCGTGAAAATGTCATGCTTAGGCACTAATGATGGTGATTTTTGAAACAAACTTTAGCAAAACCTTTTTTAGGGTGTACAATAGGTGGATCATACAGGGGTCTTAGTGTCTCATGCACATAAGGAGCTTCACTCTGTCAAATTATGATTATAGTAGTGCATTTGAAATAATTGAACATCTCACACTAGGAAATAATTGTTCGATGTTTGCTTTGAATTTTGATATTACATTTCGTCGTGCCGCTGCAAGGAGTTACGAATCAAATAGCTTACTAATATTAAGAGTTGTTTCCTTAATGAAAGTTATGGAGATTCTTGCTAATAATAAATGTGATTTCCTAGCTCTGTAAACACAAGTTGACTATCAAATGTGTAGTAAAATCGTGATAGGCTCATGGTACAAGTATCGATAATAAAAGGGACATGTTTCAAATCTGTTTCTCGGAGTCGGGAAGGAGATCGCCGAGCTACTTGTGGATGCGTGGATTCGTAAAAATAGTGGATTCCAAAAACAAATAACGGTTACCCGAGGAGAAATTAAGATAAATAATTTGCATTTATATGTTATTTGCTATCATACACGCACCATTGGTATCATTCTGACATTATTAAAAAATAATAATAATTTAGAAGATGATTGAATGTTTATCTTCACGTGTTTACTGTGCAATACCTGATGAGGTAATCAATTCTTTAATGTTAATGATTGCTCAGGGCGTTGATTTTGAGGTGCTGGCTGGATCGAGCGGCCAAGGCAAAGCCAACATCACGAAATAAAGATAAGTTACTTTTATGCTTATTTCCTTCAGGAACGAGTTTTAATACATAATGTCATTGTTTCCTGTCACTATTTTCTCACATAATGTCATTCTGAACAATTCATATTCTTGACTCAAGGTGTTCAATCTAGACCTTTTGACTTCGGCGGTTCCTTCATGAGTTTCTACAAGAGTATCTCAAATTTCCTTTGCCGTTGTACATGCCGATATTCGGAAAAATTCATCCATACTAAGAGCACTTTGAAGAATGTTGATTGCCTTTTTGTCGAAGAGAACTTTTTTCTTGTTATCGTCATCCCATGATGCTTTAGGCTTTGATGACCCAACACCATTGACAACACACACCGGAGTAAATGGACCATTCTCAACAGCATTCCATATTTCTTCTCCTTGCGCTTCAAGATGAACCTTCATGCGAATTTTCCAAAAGTCAAAGTATTCACCACAAAACAATGGAGGCTTGTTGTTACTACCACCATCTTTGAAAACTGGATTTGGATTTGCGGAAGCCATTCTGGATCTTTAGGAACAAGTTACCTATAACTTGCTCTGATGCCAATTGTAAGTCTAAGAGTGCCTAAGAGGGGGTGAATTAGGTATATAAAAATTTATTCGGTTTTATAAGAAAACTTGTAGTAATTTTTGTGGTTAAGTGTTTGAAGGTTTTTGACTATTTCTTATCTTTCCTTGGTTATGGTGATGAAAACGATAAATGCGGAAAAGTAAAGAACACAGCGATATATCCTGGTTCCCCTCACAATCCGAGAGTACTCCAGTCCCCTTTCCAACACGAAAGAGATTTCACTATAGTTTAGAATAATTGTACAGCCTATGCTTACTATCTAAACCCATAGGGTGACCAAAGGTTCTTAATACCTTTAAGGTCAAAAACCAACACTAATGTGAATGAAGAACAATCCTCTTCAAATCACAACACTTACTTCCAACAATCCTGGATAGTAAGGGAATATATTCTTTTTGTAATACAATGATTTATTTGAAATAGATTGAGAGCACTATCAATCTTTGATTGATCTTCTTCTTCAAGAAAGAAACAATTCTCAACAATGATTATAAATGTTCACAATGCATATATGAAACTTGTAATGATTGAAAATGTTTATGGCAAGTTTCACAAAATTTATGACTTGAAAGAACACATGAAAGTTTGTAAGAATATGACAATTTGAAATGATGAAAATTGTTAATTGAAGAAGGTAATTTGAATTTAAAAATTCTGCACTATTTATAATGTCACACATCCCTTTTCATTCATGCCTTTTGATATGAAAAGATGCAATGCAACCATGAATGAGTACCATTTGAAATATGTTCAAAAATCAAAAGAAAATCTGCACTGGTTCGCTGGAAACCGGTTCCGACCCAGGCAGAACCCGGTTCCTAGTGAACGTTATAGCCAGATTTCAAAAATTAACACGCAGGAACCGGTTCCCCTATAGGTACAACCCGATTCCTGGTACAAAATCCAGGGAGGTGATTTTTCACAATTTTGGAACCCGGTTCCCTTATATGTCAGAACCGGTTCCTAAAGATTTATTTTCAAAAAATCTTTTTGAAAAATATTTCAAACATAGTTTTTCTTTTAGTTAAACATATGGGATATGTATATGATTATGAATGCATATTTGTGAACATCTATATCCAAGTTTTAAGAATTATTTATACCTTTTGACATTGTTGTTTCTTTAATAATTCTTCTTCTAATCTTCAAGACTTGTAACAAAGTTTTAAGATATTGATATACTTTTTGCACATCCTTTGAATGTTGATATCCATGTTGTCTTCATCAAAACCAATGCTTTAAATATGACTTGAGAAGCTTGCAATTACATTCTCCCCCTTTTTGATGATGACAACCAAGTCTTTGAAAACAGTTCTTGAAATGTTTATGTTGTTTTGTGTATCAAAAATGTTAAGCAAATGCAAGGCTCCCCCTAAATTGTATGCTCCCCCTAAGTCCATGATTCTTTGAATTTTGGAGTGAGTTTTATGATAGTTATTTTGGCCTGCAATTTCTTTGAAACAAAACAACATATATGCATATTCTTCTCCCCCTTTGTTAACATCAAAAAGGATGGGGAAAAAGAGTGAAACAGATTTTAAAACACACAAACAAATGTAAACACAATCACGCGCTAAAATACGAACATAACAAATTGTACGATACAACATATAACAACGAAACATTCAAAACCTAAACATCACGAAACATAAGATGGAACATTGTCTAAACATAACAAAGTAAAACACGAAAATGAAATAATTGACATAGAAATTTTAAAAGTAAGTCTAGTCCTCATCTTCATTCATCTCATCACCGTCATCTTCACTTTCAGTCTCACTACCACTTCCACTCCCGGATACCTCTTCCTCTTGAACTTCTTTTCTATCAAGGTGATCAAGGATGAGTTTTTGAGTACGTTGGACATTGCGAAGTTGTCGACGTGTGGAAGCATTTTCTTGTTGGAGTACATCAAAGCGATAATCCACATGTCTTTGGAAGATGGTCATTTGGTTAAACAGCATATCTAAGGTGTAGCCGCCTTCGGGAGGTTGAGCGACATATTAGACCGTTGGTTCGAAATCCTCCTTGTAATGAAAGTGACCTCTTGCATCAAGTATGATTCTGGTGTTCTTGAGAGCGGTGGAATCGGTAATAGCCTCCTTATCTCCTTGAATTCTAGTAACTTCCCATTGAAGGTTAACCCCAACATTTTCCATAATATGAGAGATGGCTCGAGCATAGGGTAAAACACCATCTAGATATTGCATCAGTTGCATATGATACATTATAGAAAGTGCCCAATTAACTGAGCAACGACGTCTCAAAGCATTCAGGACCATTAATTCAAACTCATTGATGCGAGAGTGGTTAGAATTTGTTGGAAAGAGGATATATGCAATAATGAGATGAAGCATTCTGTCACTTACAGAGATATTTGAGCCAAACAGATTAGATGATGAGAGAAGTTGTTGGCGAGCAGTGTTTTGCTGGTGTGGCCTACACATGTCGATAAAAATCTCTACCTTATTGTATGGTAGCCAATCATGTGGGATAACACCACTAACCAGAACCAAACCTTCATGAGGAATACCCAACAAATCACCAAATTCCTCAACAGTTAAAGAGATAATTTTTGACAAAACATGAGAGGTTAGAGTAATATCACCAAATTCATCAGGGGTCAGTTTTAAATTGTGATAAAATTCTCTAACTAGGTCAGGAAATACTTCACCATGGTCACCTACAAACCTAGTTACCCCACCAGAGGCCAACTGAGCAGGAAACAAAAAGCTATGAGCAGGGAATGTATGAAGCTTACAAAACTTAGCTTTAAGAAGTTTCCGGTTACGAGATTTGAAGGTGAGCGTTCTAGACTTGATGGTCTGAGGATGAATATTAGAAGATTCATCTTCAACCTGAGCTTTTCCTTTGCTGGACCTGGTAGCTCTCTTGGGACCCATGAAGATTTTGTAGAAATCTGAAAGTTAGGGTTTGATTGGGAATTTTTGGAATAGTGAGAGTTTGTGAGATTTGAGTATGAAATATGGAAGGAGAGGTGATTCTATAGTGGTTTAGAGTAGTGGGTATTAAAATGTTGGTGAAGAAAAAGAGATATTGGAGCTTTTATGAGTTGTGTTAATGGAGGTGGAAGGCTTTGAGAGGAGGAAGAAGAAGTTGGAGTGAGAGATGAATGTTGACTATGACATAAAAACTTATTAAAAAGCACTTATAATTTTACACAAACAAAACCTAAAACAAATAATGACTTATGTAACTAAAAACGCATGCAGCCTGGACAACTAGGTCGTGTGGCAAATTTTCGTGCTGGGAACCGGTTCTGCACCATAGGGACCCGGTTCTTGGCTTTTGTTAAAAATCATGTTTCTGGAAAATGAACCAGGAACCGGTTCCGACCCTTATGGGAACCGGGTTCCACGTGCAAAAAATGCCAAAAACTTAAAAAAAAATGTTATGAAAGGAGGAGTTTTGTACAACCAATATACACACACATATTTTAACAACTAAAAACATATTAAAGAAGGAGTAGAAGCAGAGTGTACTAAAACATAAATTTTTGAAGAAAAAATTAAGACGTGCACCTTATGAGAAACATTTAGAGATCACCTTCATCCAAAATACCAAGTTCTCTTCGGATTTTGAAGAAAGGTTCTCGAGCAAGCGGTTTTGTGAAGATATCTGCGAGTTGGTTATGAGTATCGACAAAAGTGACTTCGACATCTCCTTGAAGTACATGATCACGGAGAAAATGATGTCGAATATCTATATGTTTGGTTCTTGAATGCATGACCAGATTCTTTGTAATATTGATATCACTTGTATTGTCGCATCGAAGAGGAATGCATCCGAGATCAAGTCCGTAGTCACGGAGTTGTTGCTTGAGCCAAAGAATTTGTGCACAACAACTACCTGCTGCTATGTATTCTGCTTCGGCCGTGCTAAGAGCAACACATGCTTGCTTTTTACAAGCCCATGATACTAATGCATTTCCAATAATGTGACAAGTACCACTTGTGCTTTTATGATCAGTTTTACATCCCGCATAATCCGTCGAATAACCAATTAAAGTGCAAATACTACCTTTAGGATACCATAAGCCGACATTGGTTGTTCCTTTGAGATACTTCATGATCCTTTTAACTGCCATGAGGTGTGATTCCTTTGGATTTGCTTGAAAGAGAGCACAAAGACACACACTAAACATTATGTCGACGGTCGTCATATACAATAAGGAACCAATCATACTCGATATTTTGTAATATCAATTGGAGTACCGAATTCATCTTGATCAACATATGTACCGGAGCCCATTGGAGTATTCATTGCTTTACAATTTTCCATATCAAACTTTTTCAAAAGTTCTTTGCAATACTTAGATTGGTTGATGAAGATTCCATCTTGTAGTTGCTTGATTTGTAGTCCAAGAAAGTAGTTCATCTTTCCCATCATAGACATCTCGAATTCTCCTTGCATCATCAATGAGAATTCCTCACACATTTCTTTGTTAGTCGATCCAAAAATGATATCATCAACATAGACTTGAACCAATAAAGTGTTACTTTTGATTTTCTTAATGAACAAAGTTTTATCAACCTTACCCTTT
Source organism: Vicia sativa (assembly GCA_021764765.1). Lineage (NCBI taxonomy): Eukaryota > Viridiplantae > Streptophyta > Magnoliopsida > Fabales > Fabaceae > Vicia > Vicia sativa. The sequence goes on from CM038793.1 coordinate 75,877,906, forward strand.
TCGAAACCTTTTGAAATTCCTGGCAGCAGATACGTGATGTCACAGAGAATGTTATGACACACTATCTGACACTCTATTAACTATTCACACAATAGATATAAACAGCAGTAAAGAACACAATAAGTTGTTTACCCAGTTCAGTGTCTAACTACACCTACATCTAGGGGCTACCAAGCCAGGGAGGAAATTCACTATTAGCCAGGGAGGGCATTCAATGCTTTAGAGTTTCCCTGTGCTAGCTCCTCTTCCTCTTTTCTCCATTCTTCCTCAGGTTTCAAGACAGTAGTCCCATATTTCATAAGCTTGGCGGGATGTTTCCATCCTTTGTCAGCAGCTCTCCAAGCCTTAATGTCCATTGATCTTAAGAAGGCAACCATGCGAGGCTTCCAGTAATCATAATTAGACCCATCCAGAATAGGTGGTCTACCTCCAAATCCTCCTTCCTTATCCATTACGCCAGAAACTATTATCCCTAGATCTCACCCAGAAATAACAGGAAGGGTGCCTGCTCTGATGCCAATTGAAATTCCTGGCAGCAGATACGTGATGTCACAAAGAATGTTATGACACACTATCTGACACTCTGTTAACTATTCACACGATAGATATAAACAGTAGTAAAGAACATAATAAGTTGTTTACCCAGTTCAGTGTCTAACTACACCTACATCTGGGGGCTACCAAGCCAGGGAGGAAATTCACTATTAGTAGAATTAATTGTGAATAAACCAACCAGTTTATCTCCTTCACGTAAAACCTACCCAATGCAACTTCAACCTAAGTCCTACTTAGATCTGAGTTCCTACTCACTCCCCCTCAATCACAGCAGTGATATCAACCTATTGAATAATTGAATTATGAAGACACACTTCAATAAACTATCTTGATCTCGCTTCAAAGCTTTCAATCAAGAGACAAACACTCGTGCTTTAAAGCTTTGAGTGGTAAACTACCCTTACAACAAATCCTAGTCCAAGGCACTTATCAATTGATAATTGCTTGGCTCACAAGAGATACTAGAATTACAAATACCAACTGTTAACTTTCCTAACAGTACACAAAAAAACAACCTGCTATCTCTTCAATACATTCTGGAAGCATGGCAACAGTGTAAAGGTTGAATTCCTTTTATAGAAGCCCCGAAACTTCGCTTTGGGCTTCCATAAAGATAGGGTTCACTTAATTTAATCCTAAAAACATGGTCTTTTCAACAACCAATTTAGGTTTAATTAAGATTAACCTAGCAGCCACGTGAGCATGCAATCGAAAAAATAATTAAGCTCAACAAACTTCACGAAAAGTCTCAGAAAAAGATTGAGCAGAATGTGCAATGTCATAACATACGTTATGACATCGATCTTCTCGAATTTCAGACAACTTTAGCTTCCAGTTCTGAGCTGTCCTTTAATATCCTTAGCAAGTAGGATTTATCTTCAATCTCTGAATGTCATGAAATTTATCAAGACATTGCTAAAGCCTATTTTTACCAAAATTAATGCCAACTAAAACACTAACAAACTCCCCCTTTGGCACATTTTTGGCTAAAACTACTTAACACATCAGAGTACCTATGCAGCAGAAGACAAACTAGTTCTACGCTTAAAGAAACTAGAACCTAGAGATAAGATACATTCTACCCATATAGAAATCCCACAATTCCCACAATTGTCCAAAAAAAAATCCATACAGTTTTCCAAATTTCCCAGCCACTGTTCTACAGTAGTTCTTCTCCCCCTTTTTAGCCACAAAGGGCCAAAGGAAACAATACAATTGCCCCAAACAATCAACATATAATTAAGTACCAGCATTGTTTAGGGGTACATTTTGTCAAGCCATTACAAATTTGTCAATAAAAGGATTACAATCATCCAGAATACACAAATATTGGGAAAATACAGGAACAAGAAACAAGAACAAAACAGAACAAAAAAAGAAAAAACAAGAACCATCACAGCAACAGATCAGTTGCTCTCCTTTCCTGAAGAAGCATTGTGATCATTATCAGTGTGAGCAACAACATCAGCAGCTACCACTTCAGCCTGAATCTTGAAACCAGAATCCTGATCAGACTCTGCAGTTTCAGGAGCTTTCCTTTTCTTGGCCATTGGTGTCCTCTTGGGCCTTGAGCTACAAACAAATTTAACCCTATACTTCTTTGAAGAAGTGCCAGTTTTGATCATCTTATCAACTTGAGCACCAGAGATACCGCCCTTTGCTGTGACAGGGGAATCAGCAGGAGTAGCAATATCAGAGTCCACAGAAGCTTTCTGGACATGATTTCCAGATGTCTTGACATTCTCTATGACATCTGGATCAACTGCTAAGCTAGGGCTAGCAGACTCTTGGTTAAGGGGGACAGATACTCTAGGTACAGTGTGATTTTCGTCTAGGATCCTGGTGACTATCCTAGCAATGGCTTCTTCCACATACATGGTACCTTCTATATTTCTTATCTTTGGAGGAACAAATGAAGATGAGTCAGAGATCTTACCAGAGGGCGAAGCTGATAACCTTCGTGCATTCTTTGCATGCAGATTCTTGGTCTTCTTGGAGTCAGATGCCATTGAACACTGAGGAGAGACCTTCACAGGTTCAACATTCATGGCTGTAGCGATTGCCCTAATCTCAGCCATGGTGGGAGATGGACAGTCAGAGTCTTGGGATGAAGAGGATGAGGAAGACATGTTTCGCTGAGATAAGTTGAGAAACAGAGTCCAAGAATGACAAAGAGTTTGAGAGTATCTTTTGAACGAAGAAGATATGATACTTTCAAATGAAAAGGCTATTATATGGAAGAGTCTCTTCATATTCTTGAACCTTATAAAAATAAGAGGAAAATAATCAAATGACCCACTTATGATTAATAAAAGGTCTCTTCCTCCCTTGGAAGCAATCTTAATTGCTACAATTCCTCATCTTGACAAATACCCTTTGCTCCTTAGATTTTCAAATTGACTAGCATCAAGAGCCTTAGTAAAATGTCACCATGAAGTTCGGTGACTACATGATCCAATTTAATCACTTTCTCCTCCACAAGGTCTCGATGAATTGATGTCTAATGTCAATGTGCTTAGTCCCACCGTGTTGTATAGGATTCTTTGATATATTAATAGCACTCAGTTGTCACAAGACAATGTCATGACATCCGTGTGACATTGTACTCGACAAGATCCGCTTCATCCACTATTTGAGAACAATCGCTACCGCTATGTATTCACTTGAAGGACACACAATTTTGCTTCTTGCTGAACCAAGAAACAAGATTGTTTTCCAAGAAGAAGCATCCTCCAGAGGTACTTTTTCTGTCATCAGCACTACTAGCCCAGTCAGCATCACAATAACCAGAGAAAATTGGTTCACATCCATGGGAATACAGGATACCATAATTGTAAGTTCCACTCACATACTTCACAATTCTTTTCACCTGGTTAATGTGACTTATTTTAGGTTCAGCTTGGTATCTTGCACATACCCCAACAGCAAATGCAATGTCAGGTCTGCTGGCTGTTAGGTACAACAGGCTCCCTATCATGCTTCTATACAAACTTTGATCTACCTTTTCACCACTTGTGTCTTGGAAAACTTCACATGTGTGGGAGCAGGACTCCTTTTATGGCTGGCATTCTCCATTCCAAACTTTTTGACAATATTCTTTGCATATTTGCTCTGTGAAAGAAATGTTGAGTCTTCCATCTGTGTGACTTGCAGTCCAAGAAAGTAGGTCAGCTCTCCCATGAGACTCATTTCAAACTCAGCTTGCATTTGATTGGAAAAATGTTTCACCATTGAGTCTGACATTCCACCAAATACTATGTCATCCACATAGATTTGAGCCACCATTATCTTACCTCCTTCATTCTTAACAAAGAGTGTTTTATCCAAGCCTCCTTTCCTGTATCCTTTGTCTGTAAGGAACTTGGTTAGCCTTTCATACCAGGCCCTAGGTGCTTGCTTTAGTCCATATAGGGCTTTCCTTAACTTGTAGACATGTTCAGGGAAACTTGGGTCCACAAATCCTTTAGGCTGTTCTACATATACTTCCTCATTTAAGTAGCCATTTAGGAAGGCACTTTTCACATCCATCTGAAATAATTTGAATTTCAGAATGCAAGCAACCCCTAGTAGAAGCCTGATTGATTCCACTCTAGCCACTGGTGCAAAGGTCTCATCAAAGTCAATCCCCTCCACCTGAGTGTAACCCTGCGCAACAAGTCTTGCTTTATTCCTGGTGACAGTCCCTTCTGCATCAGACTTGTTCTTGTAGATCCACTTTGTACCAATGATATTTGTTCCTTCTGGTCTAGGAACTAATTCCCATACTTCATGATGCTTGAACTGGTTCAATTCATCTTGCATTGCTCCAATCCAGAATTCATCACATAGAGCTTCTTTAACATTTTTTGGCTCTATCTTTGACACGAAGCAAGAGTTTGAGATTCTCGACCTTGTAACAACACCTTTGGTTGGATCTCCAATGATGAGCTCCTTTGAATGATCTTTCTGAATTCTGATGGAAGGATCTTTGTTTGCTTCCTCTGATTCAGATTTTGGTGGAGTAGGAATAGGTACATCTTCCTTATCAGGTACTTGAGGTGATGTCTCAAACCATGTCTCAACATCATATGTGACATTGTGTTCCTGATGATGATCATCAACAATGACATTAATAGACTCCATCATAACCGGGTTCGGAGTTGAATACCCTATATGCTCTGTTAGTGGAGTATCCAAAAATGCCTTCATCACTCTTAGAGTCCATTTTCTCCTTTGATCACGATCCGTCGAATATAACATTTTCTACCAAACACATGGAAATATTTCACAGTTGGTTTTCTTCCCTTCCATAGTTCATACAGGGTGGAGGAAGTTCCTTTCTTAAGGTGACCTGTTGTGAACATAAGTCGTATTCATAGCTTCACCCAAAATGAATAGGAGTTTCTTAGCATGAATCATTGCTCGCGATTCAGATAGTCCTATTTCTTTCCACAACCCCATTTTGTTCAGGTGTTATAGGAGAAGAAAACTCATGATTGATCCCCTCTGAGGAACAGAATTCATCAAACTTGCCGTTCTCAAATTCCTTTCCATGGTCACTTCTTATTCTGACAATACAACTTTCCTTCTCTCTTTGAAGTCTTTTGCATAACTCTTTAAAGACATCAAACACATCGATTTTTCTTTGATGAAGTTTATCCGTAAACTGGAGAAATCATCCACAACAACATAGGCATATCTTTTCCACCAAGGCTTTCAACCTGCATAGGCCCCATCAAGTCCATGTGCGCAGCTCCAAGACTTTAGAAGTGGTCGATGTCTAGACATTGGGTGTGACATTCGGTTTGCTTCCCAACCCGACACTCACCATGACCCTTCCTTCATCAATATGGAGTCTTGGTATACCCGACACCTCCATAGAGATGATCTTTTCATTCCTCCGAGATGCGATGTCCAAGTTTTTGATGCCACAACTTTACCTCCATTTCATCTTTGTCTAGAGCACACGTAAGAGAGGTTGGTGTTCTCGATTCCACATGTAGCATTGTCCTTTGATCGACTCCTCTCATAACTACTTCTTGTTCATCATTGATTACAAGACATTCAGACCTAGTGAAGTTGACCTTAAATCCCATATCACATAGCTGACTTATGCTTATGAGGTTACCAGTCAAGCCTTTTACCAGCAACACTACATTTAGATTTGGAACTGCAGAGCAGTCCAAGTTTCCAACACCTTTGATTTCTCCTTTAGCTCCATCTCCAAAAGTAACAAAGCTGGTAGAATGAGGTTTGACATTATTCAGTAGGTTCTTTATTCCAGTCATATGCTTGGAACACCCAATGTCAAAGTACCAATCTTCCTTGGCAGACACTCTAAGAGAAGTGTGAGCTATCAATGCTGCAGTCTTATTCTTCCATTTTTGAGTGTAGGGTACCTTGATGTTCTTAGGCTTAACATAGGGAGTCTGATTAGGGTATCCATGTAGCATATAGCAGAAGGGTTTTATGTGTTCAAACCTTCCACAATGATGACATCTCCATCTTTGAAACTTCTTATTCATGTTTCTCTGATCCTGATGTTGATCCCAATGTTGTGACATCTATTTTGACATTGGCTTATTAGGTCTGTTCTTCCTGTTATCAGCAAATTTCTTTGCATCCACATGCCCGGAGTCAGGAACATTTCCTGTTTTATGTTGTGACATCTGCTTTGACCTTGGTTTCCCATGCCTCTTCTTTTTCTTGTCACTAACAGGTTCCTTTTCAGCCACATATCCTAGACCATGCTTATTTCTAGCATTTTGTCCAAGCTGAAGAATTTCTTCTAGCTTATCAGTCCCAGTGGTCAGCATCTTGACAGACTTAGTCATATGATCAAGCTTGGAATTCAACACTATAATCTCACTGTTGAGATGACTTATAGTGATTGTATTCTCCTTCTTCTCAGCTTCCAGCTTCACATTTTCTGTCTCCAACTCCTCAATTAGCTTTTTTTGTTTTTCATTTTGCTGACATACTTCACCACTTCTGCTACACAGCTTCTTGTAAGTATCAGCAAGTTCTTCAAAGGTCACTTCCTCATTACTAGAGTCATTATCAGGTTTGCCACTTTTAGAAAGTGTAGTGACAAGTTTGGCTGATTCCTCTTCAGAGCCACTACTTGATTCACCATCAGACCAAGTAACAGTCATTCCTTTCTTTTGTTTCTTAAGAAAGGTAGGACATTCAGCCCTAATATGACCATATCCTTCACAACCATGACACTGGATTTCTCTGCTTTGACTTTCTTTATCCTCTGACTTGGTTCTTCTGCGGGAGTCATAAGACCTGCTGATGTCAGATGAAATGTCCTTGACATTTGACCTTGACTTTGGATCAATTCTCTTGATGAGCTTGTTGAACTGTCTTCCAAGCATAGCTATAGCTTCAAATATCTTCTCTTCATCTTCCACCTTGCATCCCTCTTCAGTATTGGATACAAGTGCTATGCTCTTGTTCTTTTTGTCAACAGTTTCACTGATTCCCATCTCAAAAGTCATAAGAGATCCTATAAGTTCTTCAACCTTCAAGGTGCTGATGTCCTGAGCCTCCTCTATTGCAGGCACTTTCATTGCAAACCTTTTAGGCAAGGATCTGAGAATCTTTCTCACCAGCTTTTCTTCTGACATCTTTTCACCAAGTGCTCCTGAGGTGTTGGCAATCTCCAAAATATTCATGTGAAACTCATGAATAGTCTCATCTTCTTTCATCTTCAAATTCTCAAATTTGGTAGTGAGCATCTGAAGTCTTGACATCTTCACCTTGGATGTCCCCTCATGAGTAGTTTTGAGAGTGTCCCAAACATCCTTGGCCAGCTCACATTGATGAACTAGTCTGAAGATATTTCTGTCAATACCATTGAATAGGGCATTCAATGCTTTAGAGTTTCCCTGTGCTAGCTCCTCTTCCTCTTTTCTCCATTCTTCCTCAGGTTTCAAGACAGTAGTCCCATCTTTCACAAGCTTGGTGGGATGTTTCCATCCTTTGTCAACAGCTCTCCAAGCCTTAATGTCCATTGATCTTAAGAAGGCAACCATGCGAGGCTTCCAGTAATCATAATTAGACCCATCCAAAATAGGTGGTCTACCTCCAAATCCTCCTTCCTTATCCATTACGCCAGAAACTATTATCCCTAGATCTCACCCAGAAATAACAGGAAGGGTGCCTGCTCTGATGCCAATTGAAATTCCTGGCAGCAGATATGTGATGTCACAAAGAATGTTATGACACACTATCTGACACTCTGTTAACTATTCACACAATAGATATAAACAGTAGTAAAGAACACAATAAGTTGTTTACCCAGTTCAGTGTCTAACTACACCTACATCTGGGGCTACCAAGCCGGGAGGAAATTCACTATTAGTAGAATTAATTCGTGAATAAACCAACCAGCTTTATCTCCTTCACTTAAACCTACCCAATGCAACTTCAACCTAAGTCCTACTTAGATCCGAGTTCCTACTACTCCCCTCAATCACAGCAGTGATATCAACCTATTGAATAATTGAATTATGAAGACACACTTCAATAAACTATCTTGATCTCGCTCAAAGCTTTCAATCAAGAGACAAACACTGTGCTTTAAAGCTTTGAGTGGTAAACTACCTTACAACAAATCCTAGTCCAAGGCACTTATCAATTGATAATTGCTTGTGTGATACTGTGAACTGACTTTGTAGGATTTTGTATCCAAATGCGGATAGCAAGAGTCGCCACCGACTTTTATTTTTATCCAATTAAGGGAAGGTAAAAGTAATAAAAAGACCTTCGTTAGATTCTCGAGTTCGGGAGAATGGTTATGAAAAGGGAAGGTATTAGCACCTTTCCATCCGTAGTTATCTACGGGCTCTTAGTTGCTCTAGATCACTTTTTAAAATTGCTTTCGTGTGTTTGACAAAAATGTTTTGAAAAAGGCATTTCGCTTTGACTTTGTAATGACTCATGTAGGAGTGTATACAAAGTGTTCGGAAATGTTTGTTTTGAAAAGAATTTGAACTTTGAAAAAGTGTGGTGTGAAAAGCATTTGATTTAGAGCAAGCAACTAAGAGACTTATTTACCCACCGAATTGGTCGCTTTGTTGTACTTCTACATTCCTTTAGAATAGCGCTAGCCATACCATTAGTTAGTAGGTAGCTCCATTCGTTGGATGTAAGCGGACATTCGAAGGACATCGGATGGTCATTGAAGGCAACTTGTAGGAAGTATCCTAGCACATTCGAAGGACTATCATCATTTTTCGTAGGCGACAATCGAGGGTCAAGATCATGTATTCGGAGGCGACGTCGTGGGTCTATGATCTTTGTATCGAAGGGACTATGATGATTTGTTTGAAGGCAACGGTGCTAGAATACCTCTACGTTCGAGGGACATGACCATTTTGAATTGAAAGGCATCGAGAGAGAATTACCCTAAGGGGTGCATGTGTGAAAGAAGTGTGTCAAATTAAGATATTTTATCTTGAAGATTAGTGTGAGCTATGTCCAATTATTATCTTGCCATACACGCCTAGTTACTAGCAATTGATAAGGGTGCGGAAAGTAAAATGCGGAATGTAAAATGCGGAAACGTAAAGGTCCTACGCTATTACAAGGCTTTGGGGCAGATACATAATTAGGAGTGCGGAAAGTAAAAGTCCTAAATTAAGCTATTACAACCCATGAGCAATTACATTATTGGAAAAATAAAACGATAAAAGAAAAAAACGTCCGAATCGGAGCAACCTGTGAAAGAATAAGAAAATCGGAAAATGCAATATGAATCGAACAAGAGAAAAATGTTAGAAAAAATGCAAATTTTAATATGAGAAAAATAATATATGCTGGAAATAAGATAAACATGCTAAAATAATTTTTTGGGATTTTTTGGAAAAGATTTAATAATTAAAATGCAATTAAAAGTGAATTAAATGCAAAATTATGAATAAAATAAATATGCATGCAAAAATTATATTTTTTTAATTTATTAAATTAAATAAAGGTTTTTTAGAAAATAATGTAAAAAGAAAAAATATTTTTGGTAATTTTTTAATGCAGAATAAAAATATATAAAGAAACTAAAATGAATGGAAAATATTAAAATAAAAGAAAATAGGAAAATAGAGTTTTGTAAAAGTGAAAAAAGGGATTGTCTGAACCAGGAATCGAACTGGGGACATCCCTTTCAAACCTTGAAAACCAATGCGCTGACCAACTGAGCTAGACGTGTCAACTGTTTGGAAACGGATTGAGTGGAATACACGCGTTGCTTTCTCATTGTTCCCTCCTTCGCGCCAACGATCGTCTTCTCCGATTCAAATATTTGAAAGTTAGCGTCGGCTTTGGCTCGACGCTACAGGCCCTGGCAAAATCAAAAAGCAAGCATACATAATATAAATTAATTCTAAAGCCATGGTTCGATTGTTGGACTCATTCCGAACACGATGGTATAGGTCTTGTTGGCCAATTTTTCCTGTATAGAGAAACCCTTAACGGCACATAAACCCTAAACATGGTGAAACACGATTCCGGTCATAAAAATCCAATTGGTTTGCCCAGAAAGCTTGCAAGCTTGATTCTAAACACAGACAAACAATCAAAACAAGTTAATAATGCATGAATATGAGAAATCGAATTTGAGATTTTCAAGAACAAACCAAACACTGATTTCACGATTCTGAATGGATTTGTGCAATGTAAAGGTCTGATTCGCTTCTGGAGATATTAAGGAACCTGTTGGACACCTCAAAAACGATTGAGAATGGCTGGAAATAGGATTCCCACTTGCTTCAAGAACACGATTTTTTCACTTTTGGAATAGGGTTTGTAGAGCAATTTTTCCGTTTTTTCTTGATAGGTATGCATCATGTATTTATACTGGATGGATTTGGGATTGAATTTGGAAAGAATCAATCAATATTCAATGGAAATCAAATTTGATATTTCCATGAAAATCAAATCTTCAAAGCTTGATCAATTTCAATCCAATCTTGCCTTTCTTGCTCCAATTTCGAATTTGCTGGCATTTGTGAGTTAATTGGACCTTAAGGAAAGAATAAAATCAATCTTTGCCATTAATTTCAATTTTATAATTTATTTTAAGATTTAATTTGCATTTAAATGAATAAATTACAAATTAAATAGAAAAATAAATCAAAAATTCGTGGCTTTGGGCTTGGACACTCCTAATTGCTTGAGGAACAAGTTAGGATGAAGAAAAAGTAGGCCCATTTGCAAAAGATTTGATTTTTGAAGTATCTCTTTGTGCATTCTTCCAAAATTGCCCAACTTGTGGATGGTGTAACTTGCTCAATTTTCCACATTTTTGAGTGTTCTTGGACTTTTTGGAAAGCTCTAAGAGTCCTCTAACCAATGTATTTGGTCTCATCTCAATTGGAGTTACCATGCTCAATATATCTTCAAAACAAAAAGTTGACTTTTTGTTGACTTTGAAAATGACCTGTAATGTTTTGAGCTATACCTCTCAAATGAAGCATTTTTTGGACATTCTTGTGAGACATGAAGTTGTAGAGAATTGAATTTCCTTCAAAATGAGCTTTGGTGGGACAATTTTTGAGAAAGTATGAGAAAGTTATGATCAGTCAAAGTTCAGTTGACTTTTCATCTAGAAACCCTAATTTAGAAAGTTTGACTTTTGAGCAAATCTTGAGTTTTCTTGATGAATCATGATCAACCTTTGATCAAATGATGAATGTAACTTCAAAATGAGAATGTTGACCAAAAATCAGAAGTTTTGACTGTATGTTGACCACAGTTGACTTTTTGTCCAATACACCCGATTTTCAACCATCTGAGCAATTGTCTGAGGAAACTTGACTTGTGAAGCTTGAAACTTGACATGGAGAATCTTTGAAGCATATGAGGAGGTATGAAGACCATTGGAGATGTTGGAAATCCATCTTGACTTGAGAGATACCAAACCCTAGTTTGGGTTGATTGTCTAGGAGAGAGTTTGTCTGATCAACTCTTGAGGAATCCTTGAGTATGGATGCATGAAATCTCTTGAGTAGATGGAGGGCAAATTTTGGGGTATGACAGCTGCCCCTGTTCAATCTTCTTGTACTGGAAGGTTAGATTGACATGCTTGTCTTTCGTGACCTGGAGGTAGAAGATGATTGAACACCGAGTACACCTGAAAATTTGCACTCGCTGTTGGTGGATGATGCGGGAACGGGCTTAGATGCCATTTGGAGAAGTTGGAGACTTCGTTGGGGAACGAGTCGTACGCTAGACTCGAGGTTGTTAATGGGAGAATTGACGGAGATGGGCTTAAGATGCCATCTGGAAAGGTCGATGCTGGGGGGTGAGTCGTACGTTAGACTCTGTAGATGTTTCTGGAACGGAGAGGAGATGGGCTTAAGATGCCATCCGGAGGGAGTCGTACGTTAGACTTCGTGTTCACTTTGAATGAAGTTATTGGTCTGTATTGATTTTTAACCATATATGCAGCATTCTGAAAGTGAAGAAATGTTGACAAGTAGTCGGAGATGGGCTTAAGATGCCATCCAAGGCAACTGAGTCGTACGCTAGACTCTGTAGTTGCTGTTGATAATAAGGAATCAGAATAAATCTTCGTGCTGATTACTCTGAGGGAGATTGTAATTGGCAAAAATGTGGATAGCTTCCCTGTTGTGCATCGGGTGTTGATCCATTGCCTGTTATCGGAGGATAACCAGAGGTGGTCTTTCGGATAGTTTTCCCGTCGGTTCGGGGCTTAATCCTGGACCAGTCGTCGGAGGCGGTCTTTCAGATAGTTTTCCGTCGGCTCGGGCTTAATCTCGACCTGTTTGCGTGGTGATTTACTGCTTTGGAGAAAACAAGAGAAACTTTGCTAGAATATTTGTTAGTTTTATGCAAAGTATGATGCATGACAGTGTATATGAATGACATATGCATGAAGTATGATTTTATGAGAAATGTATGGATGATGAATGTTGTGATATTTCAAAACATATCCATGTTGAAGAAGATGCGGATGTTCTGTTTGAAGATTTCTGACTCCTGTTTGGGGAATTGTGCAGGTGGAAACCCCACTCTTGAAGGAGGAGAAAGATATCCGGGATTCCTCCGATGCACTATCTGACCAAGTCCTGGGCCTAGATACCGTTGAGGAAGATAGAGATTGAGAAGCTCGTTGTTGGAGATCTCATAGACCCTGCTGAGGAGAGTCTGGGAGACAATCTGTTGGGGACCTTGTATGTAGATCTTGCTGAGGAAATTTAAGAGGTGCTCTACTGGGGATTCCGAGTGTAGATCTCGCTGGAGGGTATTTGATAGTTGTTGAGAGACCGGGCTAGAAGAGTCTGGAGTCCGTTGTAATCTCTGGCTGGGGAATAAAAGGTGTATGTTTTTCTCCGATGCATATCTGACCAAGTTTCGAGTCTGGATACTGCTGCAGGGGAGAAAGGAGAGGATTGAGAAATATCTGCGGGGGATGAGGTGTTACTGCTTGGAGACTGATGTAACATTGCTCGGTTGAATGGAATCACTGCTCGTGGATTAACATATACTCCGCTGGGGAGGTTTGTGGTGAGTGACACCTTTGTGGGGATCATGCTCTGTGGGGACCATTTGGTGACTTTCGTCGTCGTTCCAATTCCTGGAGCCTGTAGTAAGTACTTTTGCATGTTCACTTTTCGTATGTTTGCAAAGAGATTTTTATTGTCAAATGCGTATAATCATTCAAAGCAAACGTTGGACTTATTGCGAACAACAACAGTGAAAATTGTAAAGAGAAAGAATTTGTATTATCGAAGAGGGGTGGCGTATGGCCAAGTAGTTTTGTACACAAGAAAGATAAAAGCTATGCGGAACAATCTCGTTAAGTTCCAACTATGCTAGTACTCATATATTTCGACTATCTCATCTCCTTGTCAGAGAAAGTGAGTAGACCGATCTTCGCCATTTGAACCTTGAATGCGATAGTAGTCTAGAAAGATGATCCGAAGAGACATAGTTGTACGCTTAAATCCCTAACTTTTGCCTAGACCTCCTTTCGGTTTTCACCACCGATACCCTTTTTGCCCAAGCCGCCTTTTCGTGTTTTCGACTTGCGGTGTACATGTTTTGTATATATCCTTAACTTTTGCCCGAACCTTTTGGTTCGCCAGATGCCCTTATTTTTGCCTAGGTTCCGACCTAGCGGGTCTTTTATGCGTAGTATTTTTGACTATGTCTCGCTCACGGTGTGGGAAGTCTTCACCATCCATGGTGCTAAGTATCATAGCTCCGGAGAACACTGCCTTGACTACAAACGGTCCCTCGAGGTGGGAGTCCATTTGCCCCTGGATCACCTTGTGGAAGAATGATGCGCTTGACTACTAGATCACCGACTTGGTAGACTCGGTGCTTGACCTTCTTGTTAAATGCTCTGATAATTCGTTTCTGATAAATCTGTCCATGGCAGATGGACGCGAGTCGTTTCTCATCAATCAAGTTAATCTGGTCAAGGTGTGTCTGGATCCAATCATCTTCGCCTAACTCTACCTCCTGGAGGACTCTGGTTGAGGGTATCTGAACCTCGATGGGTAAGACGGCTTCCATACCGTATACAAGAGAGAAGGGGGTTGCCCCCTGTGGATGTTCGCGCTGAAGTGCGATAACCATGAAGAGCAAATGGTAACATCTCATGCCAATCTTTGTAAGTCATTGTCATTTTCTGTATAACCTTCTTAATGTTCTTGTTGGCGGCTTCCACTGCGCCATTCATCTTAGGCCGGTAAGGAGATGAATTATGATGCTTGATCTTGAACTGCGTGCAGAGTTCGGTGATCATCTTATTGTTGAGATTGGAACCGTTATCTGTGATAATCCTTTCGGGAGTGCCATACCGACAGATAAGATTATGCTTGATGAATCGAGCCACTACATTCTTGGTAACAGATGCATACGAGGCTGCTTCTACCCACTTGGTGAAATAATCTATTGCCACAAGGATGAAACGATGTCCATTGGAAGCCGTGGGCTTAATTTCTCCAATCATGTCAATGCCCCACATTGCAAAAGGCCAAGGAGAAGTTTAAAACATTCAGAGGTACTGGAGGTACGTGCACTTTGTCGGCATAAATCTGGCACTTGTGACAAGATCGAGCATAGCGGTGACAATTAGTTTCCATGGTGGACCAATAGTAACCTGTTCTCAAAATCTTCTTAGCCATAGTGTGTCCACTGGAGTGGGTACCAAATTCGCCTTCGTGTAACTCTTCCATGATACGCATTGCGGTTTTCTGGTCTACACAGCGGAGTAAGCACAAATCGTGGTTGCGCTTGTATAAGATGCCGTTGCTGAGAAAGAATTTGGAAGCAAATCTTCTCATGAACTTCTTATCATTAATGATGCCTCGGGATATTCCCGAGTCTCTAGATACCTCTTCACATCATAGTACCAAGGTTTCTCTCGTCAAGCTCATAACAATACGTTCGCCGACTTCTCAATGATAACTGGGAGCCTCGTTGTCCCATCCGACCTTGAACATAGATGACATAGTAGCCAATGCGTGCCAACCGATTCTTCTCGGGAATATGATCAAAAGTAATCTCTTCAAGTAGGGGACCAAACTCGAACATGCTCGATATGGAATGAGATTCGGATGCTTCGTATCCCACTCGCCTTAATGACCGATCACCAAAGTCGAGTCTCCATACACTTGTAAGAACTTGATTCTTAAGTCAATAGCAGCTTTGATACCCATGATGCACGCTCAGACTCGCCATGTTGTTAGTGCAATCAAACATAATCTGGCGGTGAAAGGCGATGTCCGCTAGGGATGTAATGATGGCGCCAATGCCATTGCCAAGTGAGTTTGAGGCTCCATCAAAGACCATGGTCCATCGGGATCCTTGTTCAGTCCTTCGTCTGGGCTGGTTCTTCGCAATCAGAACTAGTAAAACATCTTCGCTCGAAATTCAACCGCATAGATCGATAGTCATCTACGGCTTGATGAGCCAAATGATCGGCTACTACACTTCCTTTGATCGCTTCGAGAAGTGTACGGATGTCGTATTCGGTCAAGATCATTTGCCATCTTGCTATTCTTCCGAGAGCTGGTTTCTCAAAGATGTATTTTATCGGATCCATCTTAGAAATCAACAAGGTAGTGTGAGTCAACATATACTGCCTTAGTCGGCGAGCAGCCCAAGCGTTGCAAGTTTTCTCGAGTGTGAGTATCTTGTTTCACACGGTAAACTTTTGCTAAGGTAGTATATTGCATGCTCTTTTCGCCGACTCGCCATGTTGCCCCAACACACACCCCATTGAGTTCTCTAACACCCAAGTACATGATAAGAGGTCTTCCTTCGGGGCATCGGGATGGGAGGATTTCGAGGTACTCCTTGATTTTGTCAAAAGCGATCGGCAATCGCGCTCCATTCCACTACTTGATCTTTCTTAAGTAACTTGAAGATCGGCTCAAGTAGCGCTAGGTGTGCAATGAATCGCAATGTAGTTTAATCGGCCCAAGAAACCTCGACTTTTCTCTGTGCGGGTGCTGGCATCTCTTGGATGGCTTTAACCTTGGCGGGTAAACCTCAATACCTTTATTATCGACAACAAACCCCGGAGTTTTCCGGATCGACTCAAAGGTGCACTTGTTAGGATTAAGTCTCACTGTACTTCTTCAACTCAAATAGTTTCGTAGATGATCAAGATGTTCTTCTTGTCGTGATCGAGCTATCATGTCGCCGACGAGACCTCTATCTCGTGATGAATCATGTCATGAAATAATGCCACCATAGCGCGATAAGTGGCGCTGCGTTCTTCAAATCAAACGGCATAACCTTGTAGCGTAGTGCCCCACCGTAATGAAAGTAGTCTTTTCCATGTCTTCGGAGCCATTTTGATCCGATTGTAACCGGAGAAACCATCCATGAAGGAGAAAACCTTGTGTTGAGCGGTGTTGTCAACCGTAACATCAATATGAGGAAGTGGAAATCGTCTTTCGGACTTGCTTTGTTCGGATCTGTAATCCACACACATTCGCATTTTACCATCCTTCTTAGGCACGGGTACCACATTAGCAACCCATGGGATAGGAGGTAACGGCTAAGAAACCGCATTGAACGCTTCATAACCTCGCTTTGATCTTCTCTCGACATCTCAGACGATGCGATTTAACCTTCGTTTCACCGAGAAAACCTTCCTTTGTCGGCAATCGATGTACCACAATATCAATGTCTAAACCAGCATGTCTTCGTATGACCAAGCAAAACCTCAATATAGTCTCGTAGCATCCGAACCAACCTTTCTTTAACACTGCTCAAGACCCGCTCCTATCTTGATCTCTTTCTTGTCTTCGTCAAGACCAAATTCACAACCTCAACTTGCTCTTCGTGGTCAGATAACTCTTCTTGTCAGGCGCAAGTTCTCCGGCACTTCACAATCTTCCTCACTTTCGTCTTCGGCTTGGTAGATCGGATTATCAAGTCATATTTAGCACTAGCATAGTCATATTAACGAGATTCGAGTGATTCGCAGTTGTATCACGGTGTGTGTAAGAAACACATAGCTTTTGAAGGGGTGATAAAGTAAAAGAAAGAAAACAAACAATTGAATGCAAAAGTCCAACGAATTTATTGAATGAAAATACGCAAACGATGATAATAACCTCGCAAACGAGCCATGATGCCCCGGCAAGGCACTAGGCTTTCAAAGTTTATTGTTCAAAACATAAATAAATACGAAAAGCAAAACAAAACAAGAGCAATTACTCGCTAAAGGAGATTGGTATGACGCCTTCGCCTTCCAATTGTCGAGCCCATGATCCGAGTTGGAAGATCCATTTGCCGATGTCAAGTCGTTGTCGCCGCCTTCTATAGCATGGATTCCACTGGCTGATGCGAAAGGAAGTTGGGCACGCTCGCGGCGTATCATCTTTCGACCCTTGATGGTGAAGCCTAAACCGTCTTGTCAAATTTGAAAGGAAGATCGAGTGACCCCAAATAGTACTTCCTTCTTCAAAAGAGCTTGAGCACCTTTCAATGAGGCCATCCTAGGCGGAGCTTGTATAACTTCAGAGGACAGGAGAGTCAATGCATGACTGGGATTGTTTCAAAAGCTTGACAGGAGTCTCAAGAATTCTCCTTCCATCTCGAGGTATCGGAATGATGTAGATGACCGACCATATACTCTTCTTCACCACATCGTAACAACCTTCCCTTTCACCGGTATTTCACGATGTAAGGTAGAGGTATCGCCCCATGTATCCAAGGCGACCAAGTAGGCAAGAGTAAGTCGGACGGATGTCCATGACAAAGAAAGTGGAATCAAAAGTCCGGAACCGACTTTAACAGCAGAGTGAGCTCTCCAAGTATCGCTTAGAACCATCAAAAGCTCTCACAATAATGTCACCGGTCTCGTAACCAACCCTTCGACATCAAGTCGATCAAAAGCGCCGGTAGGATATTCAGAGTAACCGTATCAACCAAGACATGAGATTGTAGTGCCCTTGCATTCAACGAGATGTGCAAGGCTTTGTTGTGTTTCTTTCCTAGAGTCAAATCAAGATCGAGAAGCCTAGGCCGTTGTTGGCAGCCGCTAGCAATACAAACTTCAAATTGATCAGTAGTGTCTTGCGGCACATGAGCATTCTTCGAAACTTCACCAAGGCATTAGCATGAGCCTCGGAGCACAAGAGCAAAGCGAGCATGGAAATCTTGGATGGAGTCTGTCCCAACTGTTCCACAATATTGTAGTCACTCTTCTTGATAATCTTCTTAATTTCCTCCATTTCTTGTTTGAGGTGT
Source organism: Vicia sativa (assembly GCA_021764765.1). NCBI lineage: Eukaryota > Viridiplantae > Streptophyta > Magnoliopsida > Fabales > Fabaceae > Vicia > Vicia sativa. The sequence continues at coordinate 75,896,182 of CM038793.1, forward strand.
CTTCAAGAACTTCCTTTGGTACTTCGAAAGCGGATGAGTCATGGTTCTTTCCTCTAGCCGGGATATTGATTGAGTAGCTGGATGTGAGTGGAGTCGCAGTGTCTTTTGGAGGAGAGATCTCTAGAGAGAATACCCTTCCGGTTCTGGTCACCTTACTGGATCCGGTGATGTTGTCAATGTCAGGAATAGAAGCTCCAATGGTAAGGTCTTCAATGGTCAGATCTTCAATGGTCAGGGGATCTTGTTTGACGCCATGATAGTAAACATCAGCTCCATAGCTCCAAGGGATAGCCTTGTCGAGGAATATGGAACCGGTCTTGGAGAAGTGATAATGAGAGGTGCCACCTAGGCACGTAATCGCAGAGGAAATCCTTATTGTGTTAACATCAAGATAGTCTTCGGGAAATCGTCACCCCATCCGGTCGCCTTAACATCTTCAATAGGAATCTTGTAACTATCAGGGACAGTGTACTTCACCATGTAATCATATTTTCCACTTGGCTGCCCCAAGGTATCCCACACAGATGGTACAGTTTCGTTCGCATTGTCGATCTTCAACTTAGACATTTCTTCACACTTCGCACGGTGGTTTCGAAATAGTATCTCACGGTTATCCATCATGCATCGAACACGCCTTCTCAACCAAGCACAACCATCGCGGATGAGCACCAACGACAATTCTCGGGCATCCGGATTGACACCGCTTGCAACAAATTCTTCTTAATCATCGAGGAATGGTCAAGTCATCTATGTTGAAAACATAAGTATCGCTACCAACAAAGATTGGAACTCTTGTCATGGTTAGGCATAGAGCATTGATCACATTCGAGTCTCAACAGAGGATCAAACTCAATCGCTTAGCTTCAATCATATCTTGAATCTTGTTCTTTGAGCCCAACAATTGTCGTGTCGTGCCTCGGCTATTGGAATGGTAAGCACACTTAGCATTAGGATTGTATTTCGAGAGGAAGTGTTGACATTCGAGGAGGATCCTCAAGGTAATCACCTGCTTTCAACATGTGTTGCAAGGCTTGCGACAAAGGCATGTTGATCTTCAGAACTGTCTTCGGGCGCGCTCGCTACGTTGTCTCACCGAGGTCTGCCGATGTAGGATCGAGATCACAACCGCCCCACAGATTGAGCACGGTCGGTCTTGGCTCGGCTTTTCGACCATACACGATTAGCTTCTTTCTTAGCACCAAAAGATCTTTGCGGCATTCAAGATGTCTCTACATGAATCTTCCCACTTTGATACCACTTCAATGCGCCGCCTATCAATATCACTCGGTGAATCCGGATGAAGAATTTCCAATCGATGATTGAAGAATGGGCCCGGTGTTCCCATAAACATATCAACCAACTCCCTATTGGACAAGGGTGGTTGAACTCTCGCTAGATCTCTCCATTTTGAGCATACCTTGAACTTCTCGTCACGACCCATAGACATGCTTTGTAGTTGCATGCGGTGGGTGTCAATTCAGATTGTACTCATATCGTCAGAAAGCATCACTAAGTCACCCAAGTACGGATACGGTCGTTCTCAGTCGATAGTACCATTCCAACTGGTTCCGGACAAACTCTCTTGAAAATGGTGCATCCACAACTTTCACATCGTGTGGGATTGATCTTCTGGACATAGGACTTCAAATGCAGCTTAGGGCAAGACATGCCATCATATTTGGCAAAAGTAGGAACTTTGAATTTGGGAGGAATCACAACACCAGGAACAAGACTCAGATCATCAAAATTCAGCCCGGACATCTTCAGGTTTTCCACAGCATTCAGACGGTCTTCAAGTTGTTTGTACTTGTCATCTTCATCAGAGTGTTGGCTATAATCAGAATGATCCTCTCCTCCTTTCTTTGGCTCACGCTGCTCACCTTCATCACCCTTGGTACTCCCCTCGGTATGGACACTTCCTTCAGAGAGCTCAATACGGCTGACCACCTTAGGACCCCCTTTGAAACGTCTACCCATGTTGAGGAGACCAACAACCTTCTTCTTCTTGTTGATAAGCTTCTTCAAATCTTCTTGGCCTTGGACCAAGTTGGTGAACATCTGCTGAAACTAAACATTCTGAGCCTGGAGATCTTTGACATCTGCTCAAGAGCCATTTCGCTAAAATAAATAGCGAGCAAATGAGAAAACCAATCTCCAATGTACCTGTGATGCAATATTTATGCTATGCTATGCAATGTTTATGCGAATGCAATGCAATGTTTTCAAGGACCTAAGAGATTTAAATTTGTTAAACAAGCAATGAACAAACATTTATTAGTACTTCTCATTATTCTTTTTCTTTTAAGTACAAGAGATAGTTCAAAACAATAAAAGAGAACATAAAATCCTAAAGCTCTAAGTCTCCCATGGGCGCTTCCTCTTGGTGCCGATGTAGCGTTGATGTTTCGCCTCGTGAAGTAGCTTGGTCAACTCTAGAACTTTCTTCTCGCTTGCATAGCATCGAGCTTCAAAGGTATCCTTTCTTCTTTAAGTCGAATCCGTGATCTCTTCAAGTCTTCAAAATCAGAGGCATGTCGGGATGGAAAGATAGGGTACGCCACCTATAGCAACAGTTCCATAATTACGGTAAAACAGGCGTGAATGGCATCATGAGGTTTTGAGCTCGAGCTCGCACCCATTTGAGGTAAGGTTCCCAAGGAATGGAGTTCGGGTGCCCCAAAGTCTTGGTATCAGTCTTCTTTACCATGCCCCAAGCATGTATAAACCTTTGTCGGTAATTCTGGAGATCGTGATTGTAGTCGAACACAATATCTTGGAGAAGCATATCATGCGGACCATCTCTTCGGGCAAAACCAAACTGACGTAAAGCTAGAGAAGGGTTGTAAGTGATACCTCCCCTTATGCCAAGTAGCGGTACATTAGGGAATTCTCCACAACGCTCAATGAATGTGAAATCCTTTTGAGAGAAAAGATTCCAACGGATGTCTGAATGAGAGAGTGACATCATCCTTTGAGACCATCTCAACCTTTGTTCATTCTTCAAAACTGATGGAGGAAGGTGCGAAATAAACCACCTTGAAAGTAACGGTACACAACACATGAGAGTTCCTTGTCGCTTAGTAGTACGAGTGTGGAGAGAATGTAGAATATCTCCAAGTAAAGTAGGCACTGGATTGCGGGTAAGAAACAACTTGATGGCGTTGACATCTATGAATTGGTCCGAGTTAGGAAATAGAACCAAACCATAAATTAGCAAAGCCACAATGTCTTCAAATGCATGGAAACTCATAACTTTGAGGAATTCTCGCTTTCTTAATTAAGAACTTGGAAAGTAAACCCTTAACTCCACTTATAGTTTCCCAATTGGCTTCAATGTCCGCGCTTAAGATGTAAGCGGATGCGATGTCTTCGAACTTAGGAACCTTTTCCAAACCGGTGAATGGCATTTGGGCAAGAATAGGTATCCCAAGTAGCTTAGAGAACTCTTCTAAGGTAGGAACCAACTGATAATCTGGAAATGTAAAGCAATGGTGTTTCGGATCAAAGAACTGGAATAGGACATGCATCATATCTTCTTCAAAACCGGAGATAACCAAATCAAGTAGATAACCATGTCTTTTGATGAACTGAGCATGGTCGGGAATTTCTGAAACCAATTCTTTGAGTTGAGAAGGGATACCCATGAAGTTGATTCGGATAGTCTTTCTAGAAGCCATAATCCCTACAAAACAGAGCAAAGATAAATCCCTAGGTCCTTGAAATAGTTAGAAATGATATGCAATGCGAATGATGTCATGATGTCATGTTTAGCACACACAAACAATTCACACAATGAGCCTAGGGTTAAGGCTTGCATGAGGTATAGGTGATTACCCTACCAAAAGTTTGAGTTGGTTCATCCGTCCTATAATAGTAACCGGTTCTAGGAATCTCATATCACGATCTTTCTCGTAGGCGCTTATTTCAATACGACGCCAAGTGGTCGATCGAAAATGTCCCAAAATTCTAATCTCAATGAGCGTAGCATCGAGTATCAACCAACCTCGGTCTACACCAAAGCCGGCCATCTCACTACCTTCTAATGGCCAAGATGGGTCAATTAAGGTTCTAAAAGTTTAGTTAGCGCTTGATGACACCACGCAGAAGCCAAATACTATCTTCAACTTGGGAATGAAGAGTATCGGACAACCAAAATGTCACGCTAACGTAGCCATCATGTTGACCGCGTAGTTATACGCCTAACGGTCGCGATGATCTAATGCCACTTACCTAAAAGGAAACCCGGATCCGGGTGTAGGATCCCCCAACAGTATAATACCCAAGCAACCCTCAAAGTTAAAGCATACAAGTCAAACAGAAAGCGATAAAAGTTATCTAGAAATCCCTAAGGCAATTCTCTTTAGGTGTGTCTCAAGAGTCGCCTCGTGATACGGTGAACCGACTTTGTAGGATTTTTGTATCCAAATGTGCGGATAGCAAGAGTCGCCACCGACTTTTATTTTTATCCAATTAAGGGAAGGTAAAAGTAACAGAAAAAGACCTTCGTTAGATTCTGAGTTCGGGAGAATGGTTATGAAAAGGGAAGGTATTAGCACCCTTTCCATCCGTAGTTATCTACGGCTCTTAGTTGCTCTAGATCACTTTTTAAAATTGCTTTCGTGTGTTTGACAAAAATGTTTTGAAAAAGGCATTTCGCTTTGACTTTGTAATGACTCATGTAGGAGTGTATACAAAGTGTTCGAAATGTTTCGTTTTGAAAAGAATTTGAACTTTGAAAAAGTGTGTGGTGTGAAAAGCATTTGATTTAGAGCAAGCAACTAAGAGACTTATTTACCCACCTTAATTGGTCGCTTTGTTGTACTTCTACATTCCTTTAGAATAGCGCTAGCCATACCATTAGTTAGTAGGTAGCTCCATTCGCTGGATGTAAGCGGACATTCGGGACATCGGATGGTCATGAAGGCAACTTAGGAAGTATCCTAGCACATTCGGGACTATCATCATTTTCGTAGGCGACAATCGAGGGTCAAGATCATGTATTCGGAGGCGACATCGTGGGTCTATGATCTTTGTATCAAGGGACTATGATGATTTGTTTGAAGGCAACGGTGCTAGAATACCTCTACGTTCGAGGGACATGACCATTTTGAATCGAAAGGCATCGAGAGAGAATTACCCTAAGGGGTGCATGTGTGAAAGAAGTGTGTCAAATTAAGATATTTTATCTTGAAGATTAGTGTGAGCTATGTCCAATTATTATCTTGCCATACACGCCTAGTTACTAGCAATTGATAAGGGTGCGGAAAGTAAAATGCGGAATGTAAAATGCGGAAACGTAAAGGTCCTACGCTATTACAAGGCTTTGGGGCAGATACATAATTAGGAGTGCGGAAAGTAAAAGTCCTAAATTAAGCTATTACAACCCATGAGCAATTACATTATTGGAAAAATAAAACGATAAAAGAAAAAAACGTCCGAATCGGAGCAACCTGTGAAAGAATAAGAAAATCGGAAAATGCAATATGAATCGAACAAGAGAAAAATGTTAGAAAAAATGCAAATTTTAATATGAGAAAAATAATATATGCTGGAAATAAGATAAACATGCTAAAATAATTTTTTGGGATTTTTTGGAAAAGATTTAATAATTAAAATGCAATTAAAAGTGAATTAAATGCAAAATTATGAATAAAATAAATATGCATGCAAAAATTATATTTTTTTAATTTATTAAATTAAATAAAGGTTTTTTAGAAAATAATGTAAAAAGAAAAAATATTTTTGGTAATTTTTTAATGCAGAATAAAAATATATAAAGAAATTAAAATGAATGGAAAATATTAAAATAAAAGAAAATAGGAAAATAGAGTTTTGTAAAAGTGAAAAAAGGGATTGTCTGAACCAGGAATCGAACTGGGGACATCCCTTTCAAACCTTGAAAACCAATGCGCTGACCAACTGAGCTAGACGTGTCAACTGTTTGGAAACGGATTGAGTGGAATACACGCTGCTTTCTCATTGTTCCTCCTTCGCGCCAACGATCGTCTTCTCCGATTCAAATATTTGAGTTAGCGGCTTTGGCTCGACGCCACAGCCCCGCAAAATCAAAAGCAAGCATACATAATATAAATTAATTCTAAAGCCATGGTTCGATTGTTGGACTCATTCCGAACACGATGGTATAGGTCTTGTTGGCCAATTTTTCCTGTATAGAGAAACCCTTAAACGGCACATAAACCCTAAACATGGTGAAACACGATTCCGGCCATAGAAATCCAATTGGTTTGCCCAGAAAGCTTGCAAGCTTGATTCTAAACACAGACAAACAATCAAAACAAGTTAATAATGCATGAATATGAGAAATCGAATTTGAGATTTTCAAGAACAAACCAAACACTGATTTCACGATTCGGAATGGATTTGTGCAATGTAAAGGTCTGATTCGCTCCTGGAGATATTAAGGAACCTGTTGGACACCTCAAAAACGATTGAGAATGGCTGGAAATAGGATTCCCACTTGCTTCAAGAACACGATTTTTTCACTTTTGGAATAGGGTTTGTAGAGCAATTTTTCCGTTTTTTCTTGATAGGTATGCATCATGTATTTATACTGGATGGATTTGGGATTGAATTTGGAAAGAATCAATCAATATTCAATGGAAATCAAATTTGATATTTCCATGAAAATCAAATCTTCAAAGCTTGATCAATTTCAATCCAATCTTGCCTTTCTTGCTCCAATTTCGAATTTGCTGGCATTTGTGAGTTAATTGGACCTTAAGGAAATAATAAAATCAATCTTTGCCATTAATTTCAATTTTATAATTTATTTTAAGATTTAATTTGCATTTAAATGAATAAATTACAAATTAAATAGAAAAATAAATCAAAAATTCGTGGCTTTGGGCTTGGACACTCCTAATTGCTTGAGGAACAAGTTAGGATGAAGAAAAGTAGGCCCATTTGCAAAAGATTTGATTTTTGAAGTATCTCTTTGTGCATTCTTCCAAAATTGCCCAACTTGTGGATGGTGTAACTTGCTCAATTTTCCACATTTTTGAGTGTTCTTGGACTTTTTGGAAAGCTCTAAGAGTCCTCTAACCAATGTATTTGGTCTCATCTCAATTGGAGTTACCATGCTCAATATATCTTCAAAACAAAAGTTGACTTTTGTTGACTTTGAAAATGACCAGTAATGTTTTGAGCTATACCTCTCAAATGAAGCATTTTTGGACATTCTTGTGAGACATGAAGTTGTAGAGAATTGAATTTCCTTCAAAATGAGCTTTGGTGGGAAAATTTTGAGAAAGTATGAGAAAGTTATGATCACCAAAGTTCAGTTGACTTTTCATCTAGAAACCCTAATTTAGAAAGTTTGACTTTTGAGCAAATCTTGAGTTTTCTTGATGAATCATGATCAACCTTGATCAAATGATGAATGTAACTTCAAAATGAGAATGTTGACCAAAATCGAAGTTTTGACTGTATGTTGACCACAGTTGACTTTTTGTCCAATACACCCGATTTTCAACCATCTGAGCAATTGTCTGAGGAAACTTGACTTGTGAAGCTTGAAACTTGACATGGAGAATCTTTGAAGCATACGAGGAGGTATGAAGACCATTGGAGATGTTGGAAATCCATCTTGACTTGAGAGATACCAAACCCTAGTTTGGGTTGATTGTCTAGGAGAGAGTTTGTCTGATCAACTCTTGAGGAATCCTTGAGTATGGATGCATGAAATCTCTTGAGTAGATGGAGGGCAAATTTTGGGGTATGACACTTGGCTCACAAGAGATACTAGAATTACAAATACCAACTGTTAACTTTCCTAACAGTACACAAAAAAACAACCTGCTATCTCTTCAATACATTCTGGAAGCATGGCAACAGTGTAAAGGTTGAATTCCTTTTATAGAAGCAGTCCTGAAACTTCAGTTTTGGGCTTCCATAAAGATAGCTAGGGTTCACTTAATTTAATCCTAAAAACATGGTCTTTTCAACAACCAATTTAGGTTTAATTAAGATTAACCTAGCAGCCACGTGAGCATGCAATCAGAAAAAAATAATTAAGCAGCTCAACAAACTTCCTGAAAAGTCTCAGGAAAAACAGATTCTGCAGAACAGAATGTCACACTGAATGTCATAACATCTGTTATGACATCAGACTGTTTTCTGCAGAATTTCCAGCACAACTTTAGCTTCCAGTTCTGAGCTGTCCTTTAATATCCTTAGCAAGTAGGATTTATCTTCAATCTCTGAATGTCATGAAATTTATCAAGACATTGCTAAAGCCTATTTTTACCAAAATTAATGCCAACTAAAACACTAACACCTTTTTCACACAAAAAATTGCTAAGTCTATCATACCATGCTCTTGGTGCTTGCTTTAAGCCATAAAGAGCCTTTCTCAACTTAAAGACATGTGTAGGATGTTTGAAGTCTTTAAATCCTGGAGGTTGTTTGACATAGACTTCTTCATTGATGTATCCATTCAAGAATGCGCTTTTGACGTCCATTTGAAAAAGCTGAAAATTTAATGAACAAGCATAAGAAAGTAAAAGACGTATAGCTTCTAACCTTGCAACCGGAGCAAATGTTTCTTCGAAGTCGATTCCTTCCTCTTGATTGTAGCCTTGGGCAACCAACCTTGCTTTGTTTCGAACAATTAGACCATTCTCATCAAGTTTGTTCTTAAACACCCATCGGGTACCTATGATGTGTTTACCACTTGGTATAGGAACAAGTTCCCAAACTTGATTTCTCTCGAATTGATTTAATTCTTCTTGCATAGCAACAATCCATTGATCATCTCCTAAAGCTTCATCAACTTTGGTAGGTTCGATTTGAGAAACAAACGCCATGTTTAAGCAAGCATCTTTTAGATTTAATCTTGTTGATACTCCTTGGCTAATGTCACCAATAATTTTGTCAATAGGATGGTCTCTATGGGTTCTCCATTCTTTTGGTAGATCATTGAAGTTTGAATCTTGTTGTACAATGTCTTCTTGATTTTCCGGTGATTTCACAATTTGATCATTTGAAAGTTCTTCCGAGGGTAAATCTATAGGATCATCATCATCACATACAACTACTTCCTCTTTAGAGGTGTTAGTTTCATCAAAAGATACATGCATAGATTCTTCAATAGTTAAAGTTCTTTTATTATAAATCCTATATGCTTTACTAGAAAGAGAGTAACCGAGAAATATACCTTCATCGGATTTCTCGTCAAACTTACCGAGATTGTCTTTGTCATTGTTAAGAACAAAACACTTGCATCCAAAAATGTGGAAGTGAGCAATATTTGGCTTTCTTCCTTTGAAGAGTTCATATGGAGTCTTCTTTATTATAGGTCTAATGATAACTCGATTTCCAACATAACATGCCGTACTTACCGCATCCGCCCAAAAATATTTAGGAAGATTTGCATCACTAAGCATTGTTCTTGCAAGTTCCACTAGAAACCTATTCTTTCTTTCAACTACTCCATTTTGTTGTGGAGTTCTATGTGCTGAAAAATTATGAGAGATACCATGTTCTTCACAAAATTCTTCAAATTGTGCATTTTGGAATTCTCCACCATGATCACTTCTTATGGATACAATCTTTAGTGATTTTTCATTTTGGATTTGCTTTGCATATTTCTTAAAGGCTTTAAAAGCATCACTTTTCTGCACAAGAAACAAAGTCCAAGAATATCTAGAAAAATCATCAACAATAACAGAAGCATATACATTACCTCCGAATCTTTTTGTTCTTGATGGACCAAAGAGATCCATGTGCAACAATTGTAGTGGCCTTGTAGTAGACACCACATTATTAGATTTGAAAGATGATTTTGTTTGTTTCCCTTTTTGACAAGCATCACAAAGTCTATCTTTGACAAAATTTCTCTTAGGCAAACCAATGACAAGATCATGCTTGATTAGTTTATTCAAGTGTTCCATATGAATATGAGCAATCCTTTTGTGCCAAAGCCATGAATCATCATTGTTTGCCATGAGACATTTTACCTTCAAAGATGGATCATTAAGAGAAATCATAAATATATTATTAACTCTTTTACCTTTGAGTTTTACCTCATTGGTGACTTCATCAATGATTAAGCATTCATCTTTTGTAAATTTGATCTTGAAGCCTTTGTCACAAAGTTGGCTAATGCTAAGAAGATTGTGCTTTAGTCCTTCAACATAAAGAACATCTTCAATGGATGTGAAAGGTGGTGCACCAACTTTGCCTTTACCAATAATTCTCCCTTTGTTGTTATCTCCATAAGTGACATAACCTTTGGCCTTTAGAACAAGATTTAAAAAATGGTTTATGTCACCCGTCATATGCTTTGAACAACCACTATCAAGATACCATAAATTTGAAGTGGTTTTCAAGCACTCCTACAAAACAAATTAAGTTTTGTTAGATACCCAAATTGCTTTGGGTCCTTCATAATTAGTACCTTTCTTTACCCACACATAATGCCCACTTGGAACACTAAAGTTTCTTATATAGCAAGCATTAGGTGTGTGGCCTTTAATACCACAATAGAAACAAGTAGGTTCAAAATTACTTATATATCTAGGAGGATAAGATTTATTCTTAACAATTCTTTTATTTTTAGGATAAACTACTTTAGACTTATTCACTTTCTCTTGAACTGGTTGGTTATTAGCCTTAACAAAGATAGTTTTGTTGGGACTTGGTTGAGAAAATTTTGAAAAAACCAAGTCCACTTTTATCTTTAGGATATCTTTGAGTTCTAAGAACATTTTCCAATCCAACTTGTCCTTTTTCATACCTTTCTAGGACTCTTTTTAATTGAACAATTTGGAAAGAAAGTGATTCACAATTATTGCATACAAAATTCTGCTTTTGATCACTAATCATCTTTTCTTTTTCATCTTTATGTTCTTTTTCAATAGATTTAACTTTTTCTTCTAAAGATGAAATTAATTTCTTTTGAGATGAGATAGTTTTATATAGAATTTTGCATTCATTTAATAGTTCATCTATAGCACCTTGTGCACCATTATCATAAAGAGAGTTGTCATAACTAACCTCGCCTTCTTCATCATCGGAGTGGTGTGAAGCCATCAATGCTAGATTTGCACTTTCGTTACTATCCGAATCGGATGAAGAACTTATCTCATTATCTTCCCATGCAACATAAGCCCTTTTGTTCTTGAACTCCTTTTTGCCTTTGAATCCATTTTTCTTGGAGAGTTTTGGACAATCCGGCTTTATGTGACCTTGCTTTCCACATTCATAGCATGTGACATCTTGTGTTGATGTGGAGGCTTCTTTATCTTTATGCTTATAAAATTTATTTCTTTTGACAAATTTAGCATTATGAAGATTATTTTTATGACCAAAATATTTACCTAACCTTTTAACAAGAAGCAAGAAGTTTTCATCTTCCTCCGATGCATCTTTATCTTGACTTTCTTTTGAATCAATTTTCAAAGCAATGCCTTTGGATTTCTTCTCATGATTCTCATGTTTTTCAAGCCTTCCAAGTTCCGTTTCATATTCTTGAAGCTTTCCGAATAATGTTGTGGAAGTCATAGTTGCTAGGCTTTTCTTTTCGGATATTACCGTCACTTTTGGTTGCCATTCCCTAGTTAAAGACCTAAGCACTTTAAGATTTAATTCATCGTTAGTTAAAGTCTTACCAAGTGCCTTCAAGTGATTTGTCAAGTGAAAGAATCTCTTTTGCAAGTCAAGGATGGATTCTCCGGGCAGCATTCTGAACAATTCATATTCTTGACTCAAGGTGTTCAATCTAGACCTTTTGACTTCGGCGGTTCCTTCGTGAGTTTCTACAAGAGTATCCCAAATTTCCTTTGCCGTTGTACATGCCGATATTCGGAAAAATTCATCCATACTAAGAGCACTTTGAAGAATGTTGTCGAAGAGAACTTTTTTCTTGTCATCGTCATCCCATGATGCTTTAGGCTTTGATGACCCAACACCATTGACAACACACACCGGAGTAAATGGACCATTCTCAACAGCATTCCATATATCTTCTCCTTGCGCTTCAAGATGAGCCTTCATGCGAATTTTCCAAAAGTCAAAGTATTCACCACAAAACAATGGAGGCTTGTTGTTACTACCACCATCTTTGAAAACCGGATTTGGATTTGCGGAAGCCATTCTGGATCTTTAGGAACAAGTTACCTATAACTTGCTCTGATGCCAATTGTAAGTCTAAGAGTGCCTAAGAGGGGGTGAATTAGGTATATAAAAATTTATTCGATTTTATAAGAAAACTTGTAGTAATTTTTGTGGTTAAGTGTTTGAAGGTTTTTGACTATTTCTTATCTTTCCTTGGTTATGGTGATGAAAGCGATAAATGCGGAAAAATAAAGAACACAACGATATATCCTGGTTCCCCTCACAATCCGAGAGTACTCCTGTCCCCTTTCCAACACGAAAGAGATTTCACTATAGTTTAGAATAATTGTACAGCCTATGCTTACTATCTAAACCTATAGGGTGACCAAAGGTTCTTAATACCTTTAAGGTAAAAAACCAACACTAATGTGAATGAAGAACAATCCTCTTCAAATCACAACACTTACTTCCAACAATCCTGGATAGTAAGAGAATATACTCTTTTTGTAATACAATGATTTATTTGAAATAGATTGAGAGCACTATCAATCTTTGATTGATCTTCTTCTTCAAGAAAGAAACAATTCTCAACAATGATTATAAATGTTCACAATGCATATATGAAACTTGTAATGATTGAAAATGTTTATTGCAAGTTTCACAAAATTTATGACTTGAAAGAACACATGAAAGTTTATAAGAATATAACAATTTGAAATGATGAAAATTGTTAATTGAAGAAGGTAATTTGAATTTAAAAATTATGCACTATTTATAATGTCACACATCCCTTTTCATTCATGCCTTTTGATATGAAAAGATGCAATGCAACCATGAATGAATACCATTTGAAATATGTTCAAAAATCAAAAGAAAATCTGCACTGGTTCGCTGGGAACCGGTTCCGACCCAGGCAGAACCCGGTTCCTAGTGAACGTTATAGCTAGATTTCAAAAATTAACACGCAGGAACCGGTTCCCCTATAGGTACAACCCGGTTCCTGGTACAAAATCCAGGGAGGTGATTTTTCACAATTTTGGAACCCGGTTCCCTTATATGTCAGAACCGGTTCCTAAAGATTTATTTTCAAAAAATCTTTTTGAAAAATATTTCAAACATAGTTTTTCTTTTAGTTAAACATATGGGATATGTATATGATTATGAATGCATATTTGTGAACATCTATATCCAAGTTTTAAGAATTATTTATACCTTTTGACATTGTTGTTTCTTTAATAATTCTTCTTCTAATCTTCAAGACTTATAACAAGGTTTTATGATATTGATATACTTTTTGCACATCCTTTGAATGTTGATATCCATGTTGTCTTCATCAAAACCAATGCTTTAAATATGATTTGAGAAGCTTGCAATTACACCTCCATCCAATACTACCAACTTCCCAATGTACTCGGTAATCAACAATACCTTCATGTGAAACTCGTCTGAGTGCACTATCGCGTAACTACTTCTTACGGATAACCCCGTAATAGTCCCTGCACTACCCCTAAAAAAGCCAGGATGGGTTAAAGGTTCTACAACTCTCAACTTCAGGGACTCTCAGGTCGAAAGCAGCCACGTCTTCCCGATCGCTCGGTAAACAAAATACCACAGTGAAGGAGGTCTCCACTGAGTGGGGGGATCTCATATCTCCTTCTTTGAGATTAATCCCTAAAAGTTAACATGACTATATTTCCCTTCCTATCTTAAGTTTTGTTCGCGTTAAAAGGTGACGCGCCTGAGGATGCGAACGTGAGTTCGGATCTTCTGGTACGCAACGATTTAAATCTTTTGATTTGTTTATAAAGATGCCGCGAGCATCAAGCTTTATTATTTTCAACACAAGAAAGATGATTTAATGATTATGAAAAAGGGGAAATCTGAAATACCCTCAATTGATATTGGTATGCGTAACGACTAGCGCAAACTAGACATAACGCATTGGGGAGATTCTGAGTAAGGGGGATTATTATATAAAGGGAATAGATGGAGCACCCTAAATATATGTAGTTATCTACAGCTTTATATATGAATACGTTTGATATGTTTGTATGTTTTAATTGCTATTTCTATGATTGGGAAAGTTTCTCCTTTGGGATTTTAAGAAACAGTAGATTATGTGGGATTCTAGGTTTTGTTATTATTGTGCTCGCAAAGATCTGTGGATCTTCTGCATACATATCCCCTAGTGGGAATCAGAGCATTTGTAGCTCGGATCTACAGGGTTCTATGGTTTGTTTGGTCTGAGGGAGATAGAAATTTGCTCGGCAAGGATGAGACCTTGTGCCTACGTATTCTCAAAAGGATGTTGAGAAAGTCAGAGCAATCGTAGTTCCCACTTATGCTAGTGGAAAGCAACGGATGTTAGTAAGAGACAAATGTCATCTTAATGAAAATGTATCTAATCTATTTCATCACATACATTTTTGAAAAGTTTGATTGATTAAAATCTTTCGTCGTAAGTATTAGGTGTTTTGCTTGAGTGTACAAGCGTTACCACTTACATGTTTAAGAAAGATGTTTTTGAAAAAGTTGATTTAAATCTTTTAACTGTAAGTATTGGGTGTTTTGCTTGAGTCTACAAGCGTTACCACTTACAATTAAGAGATGTTTTGAAAAGAGTTTGAAAAAGTTTGTGAAAAGTTTAGACTGCATGTGATGTGATAGATAAGATACTTCTTCCATAGAGATGATAGATGTCTAAATCTCGAGGAGAAATTGATTGGATTAAAGGGATGCTTTTAAGAAGCCCATGGGTCCTTGTATTGTAAGCCCAAGAGGAGGCATTCCGAGGGTCATCGAGGGTCCTTGTATGAAGCTCAAGAGGAAGCTATAGGGTATGGCTGTTTTTGGCTTGAAAGGGATTTCACCGAGAAATCATCCTTTTCTGAATAAGAGCAATTTCACCGGGAAATTTTAATCTCTGGGGAATTTGAAAGTGATTTCACCGGAAACCATCCTTTCGTGGTTCTATCTTAGCTGGTGATTCTTTGTATTGGAAGCCCAATAGGAGGCTGTTAAGAGATTTTGTCTCTTTCATTGTATGATGCCCAAGAGAAGGCTAAACTCAAAGAGGAGTTCTTTTGAACGAAGCCCAAGAGGAGGTCGACTCAAGGGAGTGTTGTCTTATACGGGCCAAGCGGAGGCTAACTTTGTGGGAGAGTTTCTTTGTACAAAGCCCAAGAGAAGGCTGACCCATGCTGGGGATAAGTTATCTTGTATGGAGCCCAAGCGGAGGCTAAACTCAACTGGTGATGAGTTGTCTTGTATGAAGCCCAAGCGGAGGCTAAACTCTGGGAAACCTATTGATTAGTCTAATTATTATGTTATTTATTAGACAGTTTGTATAAACAGGTGTGTGTGTGTGATATGTATTCACAGGAGTTTATGAAGGAAATATAAACAATGCATGATGTTTATTTACAACAGTTTATGAAATATAAACAAGTGTCTGTGAAACGAACGTTTAAAACGAGCGTAACTTGATTATTCACAAGTTTGAACTGTGTACAAGGAAATGAATATGTACACGAACGAGTTTTTATGTACAGACAAAGATGGATGTACATAGGAGGGTTGGGACTTACACCGTAAGGGAGGCCCATTGATTTGAAAGCAGTTTCACATGGAATAATGCTCCTTTCAATATCAATGGTATTCAGTGTAAAATGTACAGATGAAATAGAAATGATTGATCAAAGTTTATTCAGAAAAGTATTTTCAAAGAAAGAGTATCTCAGATATGTATGATAAAAGGTTTTGAAAGAAGTATCCGTGTTATGTACAGATGAAAATTTGTATGTGTTTGGAAAGTTTTTGATATGTACAAAGAAATATTATGTACATAAAAGAATGTTATGGGACTTACACCGTGATGGAGGCCCATTGGTTTAAAAGAAATTTTGCTCAGGAGAAACCTTCCTTTAGAACCAATGGATTCAGCGTATAGACAAACGAATGAAAACAAACGACAGAAATTTGTTTACGTTTGAATATTAAAAATGATAATTTGAGTATGTACAAGTAAAACTAAATATGTACATAGAGGATTGGGACTTACACCATAAGGGTGGCCCATGATCGATCGAGAAATTCGAGAAAGAACGAATTTGTTTTATCGTTTTAAATCGGATTGATCATGGTAAAAGATGCAAGTTTGATGAAATGTTTTGAAAAATGATTTGAAAATGTTTTGAAAATGTTTTGAAATGTGAGGTTCATTTATGAAAAGTTTTAAAAAAAATCGGAAGTCGAAAACTTGAAAAATTCACTTTTTTAAGGAGGTTTGAAAAGTGTTCAGAACGTCGTTTTCGGCTCGATTAAAAATTAATCAGATGAAAGTTTTTTCTGAAAATTTTTGCATTATCACAAAATAGATGTATTTATTGACAAGTGTTTAAAAAATCATCTCAAAATGAGAAGTTTTGATTGGTCAAAAAAATGTTGAAAGTTTGATAAAAAATATGAAAAATTTGAAGTTTGTAAAAAGAATGGTCTTGGTGGGTTTTGAACCCATGACCATGAGGTGTACCACGTGGCAAGAAAGACTTAAGACCAAGCAAGCAACCACTGGGCCAAACGCGCTGAGGTGTTAGTGGATTCATAACACGCGTTGAAAAAGGATTGGTTAATTTGAATTTTTGAAAATGAAGAACACCAAGAACACGCGCAGTTCTGGGTTCATCTTTTGATTTTCAGATTGTTAAATCCCAGCTCAAATCTTTGTTTCTCAACCAAATTGAGTGAAATAAACATCAAACTTGATCGGTTTTGCACCACGAATATGAATATGCTTGTTAATTTCATTTATTTTAAGCCTATCATGTTTGGATTTCTGGGAATCGTGATGAACCCTAAAACTGATTTTTCAAATTAAATGATGTATTGTTTATGATTGTTTGATTTTATTGAGGGCTAATGGTCGTTATTAGTGCAGAAAGAGAATGGCCAAGAGCTTTTGTCAAAAGATTCAAAGAATTATGAGAACCAAGTTCGTGTTCATACCTGGAAAAGTGAAGATCGAAATCGATGCTGGAGTGTTTCCAGTGGTTGTTTCTTGATCACTTAAGCACCAGCGGCCTCTAGGGATGCTATGTAGATGGTCTGCTTGCTTCGAGCTTGCTTGAATCGAGCTACA
This sequence comes from Vicia sativa, assembly GCA_021764765.1. NCBI lineage: Eukaryota > Viridiplantae > Streptophyta > Magnoliopsida > Fabales > Fabaceae > Vicia > Vicia sativa. Next base: position 75,913,394 of record CM038793.1, read on the forward strand.
CAAGTCAACCTGCACAGACTCAAAATGGAAACTGGAAATCGAGATTAATGGTGTTACAGTTTGTTGTTCTTGTCTTGGATCACTCCTATGATGTTTATGGAAGGTGTATGGATGATCAAAACTCCAAGGAATCAAGCCAAGCTTCAGTTTCGATTGCTATGGCAGTTTGTACAAGTTTGAAAAATAGAAATGCAATTCTGATTTTCTCTTGCTTTTAGTTTGATTTTAAGTTATGAACAAGTTAGATAGTGATCATGAAACATATTAGACACCAAAATTTATCATGTTTTCAATTGATTTTCAAAAATGCTATGTTTGGCAATTTTGCTCTATGTTACTTGATTTTCAAGAAAAGAATGAAAGCATGGATTTTGTGAAGCTTTGGTGTAGATTTGGGCTTGAATTGTGATCCTTTTATAGGCAAGAGATTCTGAAAATGTTAGGCAAGAAGGACATGGCATTTGGTGAATCATGAATTGCTTAAGGGGCAAGAAAGACAATTTACCAAAAAAGGAAACTTCCTTTTTTCACCATGTGCTATATTTTTACAATTTGATCCAATCCTTTCAATTATCACTCTAGGCTGATATTTATCAGTTCATCCATCCACTTGGCAAGGTTAGAAAGCTTCTAGATGAAGAAACACAAAAATGACCTATAATTTTGATGTTGTGATCTTTGAAAAACAAGTTTCATGGAGCCTTATGTTTCAATTTCGAAAGTATAGCTAGACTTCATGGATTTGAGAGTTCTTGGAAATTTTGGAAAGATCTTTCCACAAGCTACAACTTTCATGTTTTGAGTTTTTTCAAATTCAAATTGGAACTAGGTGAAAAAATGGCTTGAAGTTTGGAAAAAGTAAGAAATTTCAACACTTAGAAAAATTTCTAAGTATGAAAACTTTTGACTTTTTGTTGACTTTTTCAAATTCTTGATTTTTTATGATCGTGATGGATCATTTGAAGTATTTTGATGATGGAAAAAGTTTTGTTTTGAAAAATTTGACCAAAAGTCAAAGTTTGACTTTTCTGTGCAGATGAAATTTCATCAGATGTTTCTGAAAACGACTGATGAATTCTGTGAACCTCTGTGATGTTTTGAATCTAGAAATTAGGTCAAGATGTTGTATCTAAGATATAATGACCAATCTCTATCCAAAAAAGTCATTTCTCGTTCAAAAAGTCAGAGAATTCTCATGCCCGATCAAAACCCTAATTGGTCGATCCTCGATTGATCTGTGAGAGAAATGGGTATCTGATGATCAGACGTGGATATTTTGATCAAGATAGATCAAATAGGATGAGAAAATCTCAAACCCTAATTGGTTAGCTCTTGAATCAGATGAAAATCTGATGAAACCCTAATTTTGACCTGTGAGTGTTATACCCGACACGTGTCGAATCGTTAGTTGTGCAATGATGCAAATGTAAGGTGGTATATTAGGTCAAAATTTGGGGTATGACAAGTTTTCCCGAGTCCGGGTATAGGAACTCAAAAAGAAGATCACCAAGCACCCCTGAAAACCAGAAAAACATCTAGACAAACAAACATATAATATTCAAACAGTAAAGCACATATATACAAATAAACAAAAATAGGGTTAACCCACTTAGAGATGTTCCAACAGTAGGTCAAACATCCCCAAAAGAGTCGCCACTTTTTCTATAGCGGCAAAAACTACAAGTATAAGCCATTGAATTGACTTAACTAAAAAATTAACAAAAGAGTCGCCACCACGCTTTTATTTTATCCAAAGTACTAGGAAAAAAAGAGAATAAAATCCTAACAAAAAGATCAGAGATCTGGGATCGGGGGTTAGTTATGCAAAGGGAAGGTGTTAGGAACCCAAAGCATCTACGGTATTCTACAGGAACCTTTTTGAAAATTTGTATGTGTGCTAAAAAAGAGAATATGTACAAAATGGATGGTGGGGGGAAAAAGAAGTATTTTTTATAATTTTTGGTTTGATAGAACTTCAAATGAGTTCCAGGCCTACATACCAACAATGTGCAATGTTGAAATCAAAACCAAGTAGTTCGGCTAAAAAAGACCAAATTTGTGTGTTGGTTGATTTTAAGAAAATGTTAGTTTAGAAAAGCTACAAAGAGCTCAAAAAGTTTGAATGAGGTTAGGTGTTTTTTAGTTTTATGAAAAGAAAAGTCAAAGTATCATTAAATAGATTGAAAGTTTATTAAGAAAACAAGTTTGAAAAATTCATGGACCTAAGTCCAAGTTGTTTATGAAAGCAGTTCAAGTTTTGAAAACAAGAATCCTTTGAAAAAGAGGGAAGATTTTGAAAATTTAAGAATGAGGAGGAGATGAAGAGGCTAACCTATATACATAAAGTAAAAGGTAAGGGTAAAGAAATATCTAACCGGGTGAGAAGACTAGTACTTGACATCAAGAGCCAATACCATATCCCTTCCTTTGGATTACCACATAAACAACAAATAACCAGACAAAAAAACCAAACTTCGGGTAAGTCAATGCCTCAGATGAACGAACAAAGTAACAACTATATTTGGAGGAAATCCATTCTTAATCAAGTATAATAGAACCACTTGCATACAAATATAATAACCAGACAACACATAATAACACCAATGGCACAAAGATCTCCAAGCTGAGGTAGAGGTCCTAATCCTAAGTCCAAAGATCGAGCTCCAAGCACAAGGATAGTAACCAAGTCCAATTAGAAGTTTTTTATGTTTAAGTTGAATTATTAGGTATTTTGAAAAGAAAAATAAAGCTCAAGTGAGCAAATTCAAAATAACAAGAAAATAAAATGCTCAAGTGAGCAAAGAAAAATGACAAGAAAATAAAATGCTCAAGTGAGCAAAGAAAAAATGGCATGAAATGTAAATGCTAAAATTAAAGTTCATAAAAAATAAAGAGCATAAAAGTAAAAACGGAAAGTAAAGAGCGGAAAATAAAAGAAACTAATAGAGGTTAGCAAGATGACCATCTTGAAACTTGTCAAGTATATCATCGAATTCTTAATTGTTGGTCGTCAGCAAGGTGAGCATCTTGAAACTTACGCATGAAGACTTGCTAGAAGCTTGATAGAATCAACTTGACCACACGACAAGTTTCAATTAGTTTTTGTCAAGTATATCGCTGGTTTTGAAATTATCATATCACTCGATCAAAGATGATTGAGAATTTCAAATGGACAATGTTAGTGGAAACTTGCCAGAAACTTGATTAGAAATCAACGCGACTACACGACAAGCGCCATAAGTGTTAAACCAAGATCAAAACTCAAGTCATCTTTTGGGGCTTATGTTTGAACATTGAAGTTCATGCCATCAATTGATCACTTTTTTCGAACCGGGACAAAATAAAAATAAGATGGATAAGGGAGAAGTGATTTTCAAATTTATTTTGCATCAAATGAATTTTATTCGGTCTAACTTCATCAAAATCAATCAACTTTCTTGGTGGATTTGGTAAAGAGACCTATCAACACCAAAAATCAATGGAATTTATTATCGAAATACATAAATAGTATTTTTGCATCAAAATAAAATTCCAAGAAAATTACCCAAAGTCAAACAGAGGTCAACAAGTGTTGACAAATTTTTTTAGAATTTTTCTAAGTCAAAACTATTTTTAAAATAAAAAGAAAATGATGACATAAACCAAAAATGGCAAAAAAGAGTAAAATCGGAAATAAAAATAAAATGATATCACCAATATTAGTCAAATGACCATTGGATCCTTCCATAATTTTTCCAGAAATTTAAAATGTGAAAAAGTATTTTAAAACAATTAAAAACATCAAATAAAAGACAAAAAACTTAAAAAATATCAAATTTTAAAATAAAATTATGAAAAAATAAAATTCAGAAATATAATATTTCAAAATATGTTTGGAAATTTTTTCATAATTTTTGGGCTCGAAATGAATTTTATATAATTTTTTGAAGTTTAAAACATTTAAAATATAAAATCAGAAAATAAAATAAAAGCAGAAAAATGTGGACCATTTGGTCATAGTCAAAACACGTTAGTAAGCTAATCCAATGGATCAGACGCGTTATGCTTGATACAGACCTCTTGGAAATCACACCGGAACACCAATTAAATTAAATTTTAAAAAATAAAATCAGAAACAATGTCATGCGTTGGATTCATGCTGACTAATAAAAGTAATCAGATCCAAGGGCTTCTATAACGCACGTATGGTAGAACCAAAACACCAGATCTAATTTAAAAAAATTACATGTCAAGCCCTCATTGGTTGAAGACAGATACGTAGGTCGTCTTCAACCTCCAGCCATCATCCATGGTCGTTTCTCAAACTATAAAATCAATAGCAATGGGTGATATCATTGAATTCGTCTCTTCAAAACGATTTCGAACACATTCTACGAAAAATTTATTTACACTGAGTAAAGAGAATTTTGGAAAAAACTCAAATAATAGCAAATAGGATTTTGATGAATTTCTCAGTCAGTACTTGATGAAAATGCAAATGGTGCAGATCACAAGGATCAAGGAGATGAGGAGAGTGCAATGATGCTTTATTTTACAAGGTTTGATGGAGATTCCTACCTGAAAGAAGTTCACTTTCAGAGCTCTGAAAGTGGTTTTGGTTAGCACGATTTAGGAAGCTTCAAGGCACGATTCTAGTTCTATTAGCTTCAGTGAGGTTCAAGGAAGAAGAATTAAAGGTTCATTTCAAACTGGAAGTAGTTTAAACACAAATTCGAAATTGCAGAAAATCTGGTTGTGGAGGAAGTTTGGCAGAGGTTTTTTGGCTATCAAAGCTTGAGGAAATGAGTGAGGAATGATCCTCTATTTATAGGAGAGTGAACGAGCTGGCTGAAATCATGCTTAACGTGTGACTCGAAGGTCATCAAAACAACCTCATTTCAAGTGCAATTTGCATCAAAACGCATATGGAAAATTAGTTAAACATGTTTATCATCTAAACTTTGAGTTATTTGCCTTGTAATCCAAGTTTACATGTAATAATTTTTCTGATTCGAAGAAAAATTGGATGACATGGAGCCTCCTTCAAACATGTATGGCTTATTGCTCAGGGACCTTTATGATGAAATCTTGGGCTCTTTGGAAATCTGAGATTGCAAGCTTCATAATTCACTTGGAAAGATATCATTTGGCAACTTGAGCTGAAAGTTGTGATCATTTGAAATCACCAAAAACCATCTGAAATTTTCACACTTAGAAAAATATCTAAGTTTGGCAAAACGTGACCTATAATGTTTTCAATCCAACAATGGTCTTCCACTCAAAATATTCTCATGATTTTCAAATATAAAATGAATTAGATCTCTCAAAGAAGATTTTGCAAAAAGAACCAACCAAAAACTCAAAAATTTGATCAAGTTATGGCCTTGTGAAGTTGATGAGATTTTGTGAAATGACCTATAATCTTTTGATTCTTCAAAGAAACTTCCAAACACTTCCAATAATAAAAACTTATATTGAGATGAAGTTCACATCCTCAAGATTTTTGTGCCAAAAGAATGACCTCAAAATGATAAGTGATGTTCAAGATATGACCAATTGAAGTTGATTGACCAAAAATTGAGAAATTCATCAAGGACTTGAAATCTTTTGACTTCATAGGAAAATTTCCAAGAATTCTCACTTCCCACCAATTGATCTAAGTTTTATTAGACATCCTTAGGTTTATTGTGAAAAATGAGCTAAAGGAGACAAGGGATGACCAAGTTATGATCCTTTGAAGTCATACAAGATAAATGAAGCATCAATCTAGAGAGTGGGCAATCATAGACTTCTAAAACAATCTTTTCATCTATCAAAATCTTTGGATCCAAGCATATTCATATTATAAGTCCTCTTAAGAATCAAATTCCTTTGAAAACATCTATAAACTTTATTCAAACATCAAGACATGTTCCTCAGAAGCCCATAACCCTAATTTCAAGAGAGATGGCCATAAAATGATGAATCTTTCCAAATTGTTGATCTCTTTCAAGCATGAAGCATGTACTCAAGATGAGAGACTATAGGTGATGACAAGATAAATATTCAATGGGAGACAAACACTTTCAAAATCTTGAGAATTGATGAGAGAAGGCATGGAAATAAACTCATGAACCTACCAGCTCTTTGAGGAACTTGTGAACCATTCACCTACACATTTAGAGATAAAAGTATACACATCATGGTTAGTCAAATATTAATCATCACACACAGGAAATAATCACTCCCACAAGGTGTTTGATAATCTCCCAAAGGGAAAACCCTAAAGATAAAAGAGAGAGAGAGAGAGAGAGAGAGAGAGAGAGAGAGAGAGAGAAACAATTTGTGATCTTTGTGCAATGAAATTGTATGAAGTATAAAATATTCTTAGGGGCAAAAATTGGGGTACAACACAGCCCCCGTACCTTGATCTAATTTTCTTTTAAGATTTTATTCGTTTTTTTCATAGTCCTTTGGATAAAATAAAAAGCGAGGTGGCGACTTCAATGTTATTCTTATGAGTTGAGTCAATCAATGACTTAGTCTCAAAGATTTTTGCCGCTACAGAAAAAGTGGCGAATTCATTGGGTACAGATTGACCTCTTGTTGGTCCATATTTAAGTGGGTTGACCCTATATTTGTTTATTTGTATATATGTGCTATATGTGTTGTATCTGTTGTATATATGTTTGTCTGGATTTTCCTAATTTCCAGGATGCTTGGTGATCTCTTTTCGTTCTTATACCCAGACTTGGGTAAACTTAAGATAGGACGGGAGGTACAGTCATGTTAACTTTTAGGGAGAAATCCCGAAGAAGGAGGCATAAGATCCCCAACTCAATGGAGACCCAATTGATTGTGGTATTTTGTTTACCGAGCGATCGAGAGACATGACCACATTCAACCTAGGAGCCAGGGAAGATGAGAGACCGTAGAAACCTTAACCCATCTTGGCCTTTTTAGGTGTAGTACGGAGACTATTACAGAGCAATCCGAAAGTAGTTGTTATGCGATACTGCACTCAGATGAGTTTCACTTAAGAATATTGCTAATTACCGAGTACATCAGGAAGTTAGTAGTATTCGATGGAGGGATGTAGACTCTAAAAATACCCTTTTAGAACCTTGATCTACATGTGACATTAGTATACCTTATGGGTAGTACCCTTTTTGACTCCATGCTCGTGACGTTGAACCTTTGAACCCCTATGTTTGTGATCTTGTGTGTGATTGATGCATAATCATGCATTCATGCATCCATGAAACTCTTTTTCAGTCGGTTTTCAAGAGGCTTAGAGATCTTTCTACGTAAACATCACAAGTTTCATCAAACGCAATGGATCTTGGATGTTGATGGGGGTGAAAACTCTAATCCACAAAAATTGATGATTGATTTTGATGATAACTTGATCAATGCTTTGATCTAATTCAGGATTTACATTCTATATCCGTGACATTCAAGCAATCGGCAGACCTATTTTTGCATCGGTTCAAGCTAAACAAAGATTGCCAATCAAGTCTTGGGAGTCCTCTGATTCATTCTAGATTGTTACCCAGCTTCAACACCTCCTGAAACACGAAAATCCGAATCACAGTTTGCACAACTTATTTCAAAATCGATTTCATTGATTCATGCATTTTTAATACAATTTGATTGCATATTTGTGTTCATGATGATGTTTCGAAACTATCTGAACCGTTTGATTAAGTTTTAAGTGCAGAAATCATGAGTTTCCATTGTTAGGGTTTTAAGCTCCAAATTAGGGTTCTCTTATTTATGGAAAATTGGACGAAACCAACGACACCATCACGTTCAGAGGATCAAACCCAATCGATTCATGCCCTCATAACTTATTTATATTGCATATTTTGAGAGTTGTGATTTGCAGGTCCTATAGCTATGGATGAGATTCATAGGTACAGGTTTACCCATGGAAAAGCCATGGGTAAGTTCGTGGAAAATTCAAAAATGAGGAAGAAGAAGCTTGGCGCGTTTTTCTATTTTAATTAATTTTCAGAATTAATTTTCAATTATATTTTATTTATTCTGTTCCACTAACACCATGTGCACTTGGTTCAGTTGGCAGGAGGCGCGCGCGTGTGACCAGGAGGACCTGGGTTCAATCACTGGCTCCTCACTTTAATTTTTACAACTTTTCCAAAACTAACCAATTGTCCTATTTTCTCATATTATTCAATTATTTTCTTTTCTATTTAATTTTCTTCAAAATCTTTTTTAAAAAATACTACAAAAATCACGAAAACTATTTTCTTTTTGCATTTAGGTCGAAAAAATAGTTATTTAATTTTTGACATCTAAAAATCATTTTTTTAATTAATTGTTAATTAACCATTAAATTAGCTTTTAATTTTCTTTGTACATTCAAATCAATTCACAAAAATCCCAAAAAATATTTTCTTCATATAATTAGGTTTACGAACCCTAAAAACATTTTTCTAACATGAAAATCTATTTTCTACTAACATTATTTTCTCTTATTTACAATTCAATCCTTCTCGCGATACTTTTTTTCGATTATTGTAATTGCTCACAAGTTGTAATAGTTAGGGTTTAAATTCCTCGCATTTTTTACTATTATGTAACTGCTCATGGGATGTAATAGTTTACCTAGGGTTTTACTTTCTGCAATTTATTTCCCGCACCTCCTATTATGTATCTGCCCCAAAGCCATTGTTGAAAAGTATATTTCTGGCACATATTTTATATCGTATCCACAGAGATTGGGTGATATTACCGCCGTTCTATAGTTACAATCGCTTTAAGTTTACAAATTAAAAAGGTTTGTTTGTGTTTGGAAATTTGTTAATCACTCTTGGCATAAAATTAAAGGACTAAAGATATGGTTTTTATCAATTAAAAAGACTTTGTCAAGATTGGGTTTCACTATTCCATTTCCATATATTCTCTTATAACTAGTATGTGAACTCAATAAGTTTGAACATAATCTAATATCCTCTCAATAATATTTATGTCTAAATGATATTGTGATATTCATTAAATTAATCCTTTAGATAATTTCTTCATCCAAAATATTAATCTAACAATCCTTAGTAATTGATACAAAAGAAAAGTAAGGATTAAATCTATTTCTACAATCCAATTCTTACTTGAGAAAATGCTTTAAGAACATAAGTTAAATTATCTTTTTCAACAATAATTTAACATAACATATTCAATAAACCACAAAAGCTTTTCTCTACATTCAACATAAAACTGTTCACATACAAGAGTTTACAAGAATCACACAATAGATTTGGAATAGTTACTACCTTAATCTTGACAAAATAGGAGTTTGTTCCTCATCACCATGGTTGGAATCTAAAGAAAAGTCAAATGTTCTTCTTCTTCCTCCACAATGGCCTCCTCTCTTTTTTCTTGATAAAAATCTGATTGTGCAGAATAATTATAATTAAGTAGCAAGCCGTTCTTCTTTTTATCTCTTTGTTTTACTTTACTCCAATGACATGATTGCAAATGATGTGACCTTTTTTCATGAAACCACACATTTACCTTGACCCAAAAAGTGAGTAAAAAGAGACTTTTACGCTACCCCCAAGAGGTGACCCCAACATACTTCTAATTATTTCAAAACAGAAGTTCTGATGACGCACAGTTCGCGGCGCCAACCAAGGACGCGACGTGAACTAAGCCAAATAGGGTTCGCGGCGCCACAACAGGACGGAATGCGAACTGATCTACTTTATGCTCCTTTTGACTTTTCCTGGCCTTCCTTATACTTATCTTGATCTTGTCTTGACTTGGTTGCTTCTTCCAATTGCAAATGTATCCAAGTAACTCTTTCTTCAGATTTTCTACAAAACTAACAACTAAAGTGAAATATCTACTCTAATTAAAATACAAACAAGAATTATTGCATATTTATAAATTGTGTGGATAAAAGAATGGAAATTAAATAAAATTTGGTTGAAAGGACCAATAAAAATATATGAAACTTAGTCCAATTTGGCCCCTAACAACTCTCCCTAACTTACCATTTTGTGTGTCCCTAAACAAAAGTTTTTTCACCAAAGTACCCAAAGTAAACATGAAGCAAGAGAAGGAATGAGAATTAATCAAAGACACTTGATTGGTTCAAAAGTATATGGCTTTTCATGATTCACTTTACCTCAATACTAGAACAAAACATGAGCAATATAATGGTTGGGTGCAAAGTACATACCAAAGAAATCAAATCAATACATGTCACAATTGAATCAAACCTACACATATATCATAATGATGATGAATAAACACGAGGTTTTCTTTCACTTATCCGAACAATTAAGTCAACAACAACTCGAATCATGCAGCCATCAAACAAATACCAAGTCATGTTAAAAATGAGAATCAAGAGGTCTTTTATGGGTTGTAATGTGGTTTGGGTTGCAAAGAAAGGATAATATCGAGGGAAATAAAAAAAATACTTATCCTAAGGGAGCATTTCTATTAATTCAAACTCAATAACACTTTCTCTTTGATCCAATTTTTTCTTTTCTTACTTTTCAACAACACACAACCGGGAGCTCTTTTCTTGATATTTTTCCTTTTATTTGCTCCATGATTTCAAAAATGTTCACTTGTTCTTATTTCAACAAGGATCACTTATTTTCTTCTCTTTTGCAAAGTACCACATTTTCTTTTTGATCAACTTTAGTTTTCTCCCCAACTTTAGTTTTCAAACCAATTATTAATACAAATAATGCTCCCTATAGGAAAAAGGAAAATTGCACCCAAATTGGTTGAAGGTTCAAATGAAGCAAATTTTTTTTAAGATTCATTCATTGACAAATTTTTTGCACTTATCAATCGAATGAATCCTAATACAAGCTCAAAGGGGTTGACTAAGGATCACTCCTCACAAGGTTAGTTAATTCAAAACTTTTTGGCCAAGTGGTTTTTCTCAATAACAAACAATTCCTCTATCATTTTCATAATTTTCACAAAAAAAAAGGACAAATGCATGATTTAGCATGATAAGAACGAGTTGAAATAAATTTCGGTATCCCGAATTTAGTGCACAATGGAAGGTTACCTCACAATTGGATATGTTCTACTTTGATTCAACATGGACATGTATCTCAAGGAATTCATGATATGCAATTTGCACAAACCATCAACTATTCATGTTAATTCTAGAAATCGGTAAAAGTGTACCTTGAAATTCTAAGTACCAATCTTATCATCACCATCCAAAGTGTCTTGCATTCCTCTCTCGAAACCGTCACTTTGTTACTTCACGCTTAACTTAATGAACAAACAATTAAACAAATTTTTTGAAAAGTGGGTTGTATCAAATTCCATAGAAGCACATAAGTTTACTCACATAAATAAACATGCAATTAACAAAAAATTCTTAATGGTGAACGAGAGCCACCACCTACGGGTACGATGACATCTTCCATGTCCTAATCATCATTTTGCGCATCACCCACACCACTAGCATGGACACCGCCTCCTGCACCCCCCATAAATGTTGGCCTTCCCTCAAACCAATTAGAGAATGCAGAAACAAAAGAGAGGGTTCTGTTATGCTCAGTTTGCGGCGCAAACGTTGTGTGCGGCGCGCACTGCAGCAAGAATAATTTTGAAAAGGTTTCTGCCTACTCAGTTCGCAATGCCAACCCTTGTACGCGGCGCGAACTCAATTTTCCTGCTAAAGACGCGGCGCGATCTACGTTAACGACGCAAATTGAATCAAATTTTGAAAAATGTAATGCTGCATGATTTACAATTATGATGCATAATCGATCAGCAGAGGGATTGCCTCTCATAAACTTACAATTACTCAAATTATGAAAGAAATGCTTACTACGTTGGGTTGCCTCCCAAGAAGCGCTTTGTTTAACGTCGTTCGAGCTCGACGGTTCGACGGTGCTTCAAGGCTCAATGAAAGGAATGGCACCAACATCACGATTTACTCCTCCACCATGGTAAACCTCTATGATTTCCTCCTCGGTAGCATCGATTCTGAAAGTGTCATGTTTGTCCTTGGGATGCTTTATGGCTTTAAAAAGATTGAAAGTTACCTCATCATCTTGTACTCTTACTTTCATATGTCCATCATCAATATCAATCATCATTCGGGCAGTCTTCATGAATGGTCTTCCAAGAATTAATGGCACATCATGATCCTCCTTCATGTCAACTACCACAAAATCCACCGGAAACAAGAATTTTTCCACCTTTACTACCATGTCTTTAGCAACTCCATATGGTGAAGTGGTGGACTTATCGGCTAGTTGCAAAGTCATCCTAGTAGACTCCATCTTAACATTTCCCAACCTTTTAACAATGGATAACGGGATTAGGTTGATGCTAGACCCCAAATCAATCAAGCCATTACCATTGTAGGTATCTCCAATGGTTATCGGCAAAGTGACTCGCCCCAGATCGAATTCCTTCTTTGGGAGAGTCTTTTTGATTATGGCACTACAACGGGCATCAAGAAAAATTGTCTCTTTATCCTTGTGCTTCTTCTTCTTTGTGAGCATATCCTTCATGAATTTAGCATATTTTAGCATTTGTTCCAATGCTTCGGAAAATGGAATATTTATAAGAATTTGTTTAAATATATCCGTAAACCGAGCATATTATCTTGCCTTCTCCTTCTTTGATGGTGCATGCGGATAAGGTAAATGTTGAATGGGAATTGTGCTTACTTCTTTATTTCCCTTTTTACTCTTCCTTGCATTCTTCTCTTTCTTTTTTACTTCCCTCACCATCTTCTTTCTCCTCTTCAACTAAGTAATCTTCCACTCTCTCTTCCAACTCATCTTTAGCATCTTCCACCACTACTTCATTTTTTTCATTTTCAACTACAACTTCCGCCTCATCCTCCTCTACAACTTAATCAGTAATCCCATTCTTCAATTCTTTACCACTTCTTGTGAAAATTTCTTTGCAATACTCCTTCGGGTTGGTATGAGTGTTGGCGGAAAAAGAAGGCCCCGTTTGTTGCTCGGCCAATTGCTTTGCAAGCTTCCCCACTTAATTTTCTAAGTTCTTTATGGCAGCCACATTGCTCTTTTGATTCTCCATGGAAACTTGCATGAATTGGTGGAGAGTTTCTTCCAATTTTGAGCTTCCACCTTGAGATTGTTGGCCTTGAGAATTTGAACTTTGGTATGGACTTTGATGTTGATAATGTTGATTGTTGAATCTTGATGGTTGGTAGCCTTGGTTATTCCTTTGATAAGAGTTGTTGCGATGTGGAGGTTTCCTTTGGTAGCCTTGATTTTGATTGTTCACATGATTCACTTCTTCGCCTTCGGGAGGTGGACAATAACCGGTAGGATGATTACCTTGACAAAGTTCACAATATGCCACTTGATGCTTAATTTGAGCTCCTTGCATTTCCTTCATTTGTTGTGGGAGTTTGGACATTTGTTGAGTGAGTAACTCCACTTGTTGTGAAAGTAGCTTATTTTGAGCAAGAATGGCATAATTGGTGTTTAATTCAAGAGCACTCGGTTTCCTTTGTGAAGAACCACGATCATGTTGACTTTGAAGATCATTGAGTGCCATCCGGTCAATAATAACTATAGCATCTTCCACATTTTTTGACTTTAAAGAACCACTCGCAGTAGCATCTAAAAGTGTTTTATGCATCGGTTGAAGTCCATTTGGGAATATATGGATTTGAGTAAGTTCATCAAAACCATGACCCTTGCACTTTCTTAACATAGACTTGAATCTTTCCCAAGCCTCATTTAGAGACTCGTTGCCTCCTTGAGTGAATACCGCAATCGCCGTTTTGGCTTCCATGAATCGGGATTGTGGAAAATACCATTCTAAGAACTTTTCTTCTAATAAATTCCAATCTGTCATCACTCTTGATAATTGATCGAGATACCACTCTTTAGCTTTTCCAATTAAGGAATGTGGAAACAATCTCTTGAATAGTGCCTCCTCACCCGCTTCATCTACCCCCGTTGCACCCGCAATCTCATAACATTTGGTGAGATGCGTGAAAGGGTCCTCATGGTCCATTCCGGTGAACGGACTTGCATAATGAAGTTGGAGGATTCTGGTCTTCATCTTCGTGTTCCTTCCACCATGAGCATAGTAAATTGAGCGGTGCGCATTGGACTATTTGCAGACATTTCGGTACGAACTTTACCAACCATGTTTCCTTCAAAAGTGTTTACACCTACTTCCTCAATTTGATTTGTTGAAGAAGTAGATGCTTATTCTCTTAGTCTCATCTCTTCTTCTAATTTCCTTCTTCTTCGTGTTTTGCTATTGAGCCTCTGAATCATCCTTTCAATTTCGGAATTGAATGGAAATTGTTCTTCGGTAGCTTTTTCCCGCATACACAAAATTTTTACAAAACTAGCATACCAAGTGAAACACAAGAGATATTAATAAAGTAACAAAACTTAAAACAATGAACTATTTCAATGCTTGTAATATCAAACGCCAATCCCTGGCAACGACGCCAATTTATTGAAAAGTATATTTCTGGCACATATTTTGTATCGTATCCACAGAGATTGGGTGATATTACCGCCGTTCTATAGTTACAATCGCTTTAAGTTTACAAATTAAAAAGGTTTGTTTGTGTTTGGAAATTTGTTAATCACTCTTGGCATAAAATTAAAGGACTAAAGATATGGTTTTTATCAATTAAAAAGACTTTGTCAAGATTGGGTTTCACTATTCCATTTCCATATATTCTCTTATAACTAGTATGTGAACTCAATAAGTTTGAACATAATCTAATATCCTCTCAATAACATTTATGTCTAAATGATATTGTGATATTCATTAAATTAATCCTTTAGATAATTTCTTCATCCAAAATATTAATCTAACAATCCTTAGTAATTGATACAAAAGAAAAGTAAGGATTAAATCTATTTCTACAATCCAATTCTTACTTGAGAAAATGCTTTAAGAACATAAGTTAAATTATCTTTTTCAACAATAATTTAACATAACATATTCAATAAACCACAAAAGCTTTTCTCTACATTCAACATAAAATTGTTCACATACAAGAGTTTACAAGAATCACACAATGGATTTGGAATAGTTACTACCTTAATCTTGACAAAAAAGGAGTTTAGTTCCTCATCACCATGGTTGGCATCCAAAGAAAAGTCAAATATTCTTCTTCTTCCTCCACAATGGTCTCCCCTCTCTTTTCTTGATAAAAATCTAATTGTTCAGAATAATAATAATAATAATCAAGTAGCAAGCCTTTCTTCTTTTTCTCTCTTTGTTTTACTTTACTCCAATGTCATGATTGCAAATGATGTGACCTTTTTCATGCAACCACACATTTACCTTGACCCAAAAAGTGAGTAAAAAGAGACTTTTACGCTACCCCCAAGAGATGACCCGAAGATACTTCTAATTATTTCAAAATAGAAGTTTTGATGACGCACAGTTCGCGATGCCAACCAAGGACGCATCGCAAACTAAGCCAAATAGGGTTCACGGTTCCACAACAGGACGCAGCGTGAACTGAGCTGCTTTATGCTCCTTTTGAATTTTCCTGGCCTTCCTTATACTTATCTTGATCTTGTCTTGACTTGGTTGCTTCTTCCAATTGCACATGTGTCCAAGTAACTCTTTTTCTTCAGATTTTCTACAAAACTAACAACTAAAGTTAAATATCTACTCTAATTAAAATACAAACAAGAATAATTGCATATTTTTAAATTGTGTGGATATAAGAATGGAAATTAAATAAAATTTGGTTGAAAGGACCAATAAAAATATATGAAACTTAGTCCAATTTGGCCCCTAACAGCCATGTAATAGCGTAGGATTTACATTTCTGCACTTTTACTTTCCGCACCTTTACTTCACTGTACATATTTAACTGCTAGCTAATAGGATTGTATGGCTAAGACTAAAATCAACCCTAGATCACTTCTAATGTCAAGATAAATATTTGAATCAAACACACTCATCACACTTGCATCCCCCTTAGGGTATCCTCTCTTGTTGCCTTTCGGAATACAATGGTCATGTCTCTCGAATGTAGGGATACCATTAGCAAAGCTGCCCACGAATAACATCATCATAGTACCTTCGATACAAAGATCATAGTCCCTCGATGACCCTCGATGTTGCCTACGAATATATGATCTCGTCCCTCGATTGTTGTAACACCCCTTCTAAATACCCGCGTTTTATAGAATTAAATAATCAGAGTTTATCCACAATTAAGAGGCGTCACAATTTATTTCATAAAAATTTGACCAAACAGCATCATGCTTTCACTGAAGAATATTCATCAATTAAATCATACTCAAAATTATGTTTATCAGCGGAAATGAAACATAATTAAATCCCGAATACACCACTCAACAGTTATTCCAGGCTAATAAATTAACATGATTCAAAACTATTTAAAATATCCATTAAGGATTTCAAACAATCGTTTCCCCAGTGTTACATCTACCAGAGCACGACACTGACACGCGGACTAAACTCGAATCTAAAGCTATCCTCACCAACTCCAAGCAGCTAATCACTTCGGATCTGAAATTGTTAAAGTAAGGGTGAGATTTCAATTCAATATAATCACACGATGCCATTTCACCAATTATAGCACATTCAAATCATAATGGATATCAAAGTATAACATGGTATGCATTAGTTCTCATCCGGTACTCAGACCATTCACATTAATTACCCATCATCCGTAATTCAATCCATATTCTCAAAATCGGGGACTCGGCTCTATTAAAATAATTTTTGAGAAAATAATATTTTTCCTTTCCAAGAGGTAGAATTTTAAATTTAAGAAATAGAGCCGAAAACGGCACTCGAATCGGAGTTACGGTTTAGAAAATATGAGTTTTTGAAATTTTAGAAGTTTTGGAAAAATACACAGTGGTAACCGGTTCCTCACTGGGAGAACCCGGTTCCCACAATCTTTGAAAAACACGCTCCTGGAAAATTGTATGGGGAACCCGGTTCCTCCCCACAGGGAACCGGTTCCCAGGTTTTAAAAATGAGTCCCCCTGGATTTTTGTATGGGGAACCCGGTTCCTCCCCACAGGGAACCGGTTCCCATGTACAAAAATGCCAGATTTTATAATTTTCACACTTGGAACCCGGTTCCTCCCCACAGGGAACCGGTTTCCACGACCTGTGACAGCAAAATCTGCTATTTTTGACAGCTTAATGTATCCATAATCATTTTCCAACTTTCAAACACGAATTGTAATATTATGAACACCATTCTAACACCATTGCACACCATTATAACATTAAACAACCTAATTTAATCATCCTTAATAGTATTCTGACACACTAATGACCAAATCTCCATACACTGACACAACTTAGGGTTTCATGCTATAAACCTACAATTCCATTTCCTATCACACTCAATTACCCAGTTGAACCCCAAAACCCATAAGACATATTAACCAAACGAAATCACCCCTTACCTCGCGATGAATCTTCGGTTTCTCTCGGCGTCGGCTTTTCCTCTTTTCTCTTCTTTCTCCAACTCTACGTGAAATGATTTCTCCAAAAACCTTCTCTCTTTCCTTTCTTTTCCTTTTATATTTCCTTCTAATATTCCAATAAAATAATTAATCAATACTTAGTAATTAGTAGAGTGATTTACTCTTACACCCACCATTTACTCTGCACACCTCCAGGCCTTTCCTCATTAAATGATCCAATTAATCCATATGAATTAAATATTTAAGACTTTAAATCAATTAAATAATTAATTCTCACTTATTTAATATAGAATTAAATCGGGGTGTCACAACTCTCCCCCACTAAAAGAGTTTTCGTCCTCGAAAACATACCTTAGACGAAAAGTTCGGGATACGAGTCCTTCATCTGACTCTCCAGCTCCCAAGTTACATTTCCTTCAGCTGGTCCTCCCCAAGCTACTCGTACCAGTGCTATCTCTTTACCTCGCAATTGCTTCACTTTTCGATCCTCAATTCTTGCAGGCACTGCTTCAACAGTCAAATTATCTCGTACCTGAACATCATCTACTTGAATCTCATGAGACGGATCCGCAATGTACCTCCTCAACTGAGATACATGGAAAACATCATGCAAATTCGCAAGTGACGGCGGTAAAGCAATCTGATAAGCAACTTTCCCAACTCTCTTGGTAATCTGAAACGGACCAATAAAGCGCAGAGAGTCAATTTCTTTGACTTCAAAGCTCGACCAATACCCGTCATCGGAGTAACTCTCATAAACACGTGGTCTCCTTCATCAAACTCAAGATCCTTCCTCCTCTTGTCGTGATAACTTTTCTGACGACTCTGAGAAGTTCTCATCTTCTCCTGAATCATCTTAATCTTTTCTGAAGTTTGTTGAACGATCTCCGGTCCAATCACAACACTTTCTCCAGATTCGTACCAACATAACGGTGTCCGACATCTCCTACCATAAAATGCCTCAAATGGAGCCATACCAATGCTCGAATGAAAACTATTGTTGTAGTTAAACTCTATCAATGACAAGTAGCTATCCCAAGCTCCGCCTTTCTCTAACACACAAGCCCTCAACAAATCCTCTAACGACTGAATCGTCCTCTCCGTCTGACCATCTGTCTGCGGATGATATGCAGAACTCAATCGTAACTTAGTACCCAGAGCTTCTTGCAATCCTGTCTAGAACTTAGAAGTAAACCTCAGATCTCTATCCGACACAATGCTAGACGGAATACCATGCAAACATACAACCTTCTCAACATACAATTCTGCCAACCTTTCCATCGGATAATCCATTCTTATCGGAATAAAGTGAGCAGACTTCGTCAATCGATCGACAATCACCCAGATAGAATCACAGTTCTTCGCTGTTCTAGGCAAACCAGACACAAAGTCCATAGAAATGCCATCCCATTTCCATTCCGGAACGAATAACGGTTCCATCAGCCCCGACGGCTTCTGATGCTCAATCTTCGATTTCTGACAAACCAAACACGCATACACAAACTCGGCAATTTCCTTCTTCATTCCAGGCCACCAAAATAACTTCTTCAAGTCATGGTACATCTTAGTAGCACCAGGATGAATACTCAACCCACTACGGTGTCCTTCCTCCAAGATACTCTTTCTGACCTCAGCAACATCCGGAACACACACTCTATCACCAAATCTCATAACACCATTCTCGTCAATTCGGAACTCACCTCCTTGACCTTGGTTAATCAATGTCAACTGGTCCACTAAACCAACATTAGACTTCTGCCCATTTCGAATCTCTTCCAAAATGCCACTAGTCAGCTTCAACATGCCCAACTTCACACTATTCGAAGTGGTCTCACAAACCAAACTCAAATCTCCGAACTGCTCTACTAAATCCAATTCCCGAACCATCAACATCGACATATGCAAGGATTTCCTACTCAACGCATCTGCTACGACGTTTGCCTTACCAGGATGGTAGTTCAAACCAAAATCGTAATCCTTGAGAAATTCTAACCATCTCCTCTGCCTCATATTCAACTCCTTCTGATCAAAGAGATACTTCAGGCTCTTATGATCACTGAACACTTCAAACCGTGAACCATACAGATAATGCCTCCATAGTTTCAACACAAACACAACAGCCGCCAACTCTAAATCATGAGTCGGGTAATTCCTTTCATGAGTCTTTAACTGTCTCGAAGCATAAGGCACAACCTGCTTATCTTGCATCAAAACACCTCCTAAACCCATCAAAGACGCATCACAATACACCACAAAAGATTCTTCCGGATTTGGCAAAATCAATATCGGAGCACTAGTCAACCTCCTCTTCAATTCTTGGAATCCTTTCTCACAATCTGCGTCCCAAATAAATGCTTGACCTTTTCTCGTCAACTTAGTCAACGGTAAAGCTAACTTCGAAAATCCCTCAATGAATTTCCTGTAGTAACCTGCCAGACCAAGAAAACTACGAATCTCCGAAGCATTCTTCGGCACTTCCCACTGAGATACCGCTTCTACTTTGGTAGGATCAACAGCAATACCATTCTTGGAAATCACATGGCCAAGAAAACTCACTTTGCCTAACCAAAACTCACACTTCGACAATTTCGCATAAAGTTTCTTTTCCTTCAATAATTCCAATACAACTCTGAGATGCTTTGCATGCTCCTCATCATCCTTTGAATAGATCAGAATGTCGTCAATAAACACCACCACAAACTTGTCAAGATACGGATGAAATATCCTGTTCATATACTCCATAAACACACCAGGTGCATTAGTAACTCCAAATGGCATAACAGAATATTCATAATGCCCATACCTCGTTCTAAAAGCAGTCTTCTGAATATCCTCCGCCTTAACACGAATCTGATGATATCCAGATCTCAGATCAATCTTGCTAAACACACAAGCTCCAACCAACTGATCCATCAAGTCATCAATCCTCGGCAGTGGATACCGATTCTTGATCGTCACTTTATTCAACTGTCTGTAGTCAACACACAGTCTCATCGTACCTTCCTTCTTTTTAACCAACAACACCGGCGCACCCCACGGCGAAACACTAGGCCGAATAAATTTCTTCTCCAATAACTCTTCCAACTGTTTCTTCAGTTCAACCAACTCAGATGCCGACATGCGATAAGGCGCCATTGACACCGGACTAGTTCCAGGAATCAAATCTATAGCAAACTCCACTTCTCGCTCAGGTGGTAACTCATTAACATCCTCCGGAAACACCTCTAGAAATTCATTCACAACAGGTAACTCACCACTCTTAGCCTTCCCTTTCACTTCCATTGAAGAATATAACATGAACACTACCGCACCATCTCTGACAGCCGAGTTCATCTGGTTAACTGACATGATCGCATCTTCAACTTTAGCTACTTCAGGAAATATAACCGTCTTCTCAAAACAATTGATATGAACCTGGTTGAAGACCAACCAGTTCATCCCAAGGATAATATCAAGTTGTTCTAACGGTAGGCACACTAAATCCATACCGAACCCTCTATCGAAAATAACGATAGGACAATTTCTACACACATACGAAGTAGTCACTGAACCCGACGCAGGAGTGTCAATAACCATACTTCCATCCAAATTAGAAATTTCTAGATTCAATCTCTTAGCACAGTCCAAAGAAATAAAAGAATGTGTCGCTCCAGTGTCAATAATTGCAATTAAAGGTATGCCATTAATAAAACATGTACCTTTAATCAACCGATAATCCGGCTTAACCTCTGATCCTGACAAAGCGAACACCTTCCCACCAGCTTGCTCCTTCTTTGGCTTAGTACACTACGGACGGGTGTGTCCTTCTTCGCCATAGTTGTAACAAGTTACTCTTCAGGATCTACACTCAGCAGCTAAATGACCAACTCTACCACAATTGTTGCACTTCCTCGCATCAGCCTTGCATTCAAGAGCTCGGTGACCCGATTCACCACATCTGTAGCACTTTACGGGAGAACCAGAAGAACCAGAGTCTCCCCCACTAGGCTTCTTCCAACCTCCAGATCTATGATTATTCCTATCATAAGGCTTACCGCGATCCATCTGTCTCTTACCCTTACGGTCAGCATAACTCTGAGCATTCGCCTTAGTACTAGTAAGATCTTCCTCCAGAATCCTACTACAGTCAACCAAATCAGGAAACCTTCTAATACGCTGATACCTGATACCCTGCTTGATCTCATCTCGCAGACCATTCTCAAACTTGATACATTTGGAAAACTCTCCATCTGCATCGTTAGGATAATTAGCATAATACTTTGCTAACTCAGTAAACTTGGTCGCATACTCACTCACAGACTTGTTGCCCTGCTTGAGCTCCAGAAATTCTATCTCCTTCTTACCCCGAATGTCTTCAGGAAAATACCTTCTCAGAAAAGCTCTCCTGAACACAGCCCAAGTCAATGCAATCCCATCTTCTTCCAATTCAGTCCTGGTAGCAACCCACCAGTCATCAGCTTCCTCTGCCAACATGTGAGTACCATATCTCACCTTCAGCCCCTCAGCACAATCAATAACTCTGAAGATCCTCTCGATCTCCTTCAGCCACTTCTGAGCACCCTCGGGATCATGTGCACCCTTGAACAATGGAGGATTATTCCTCTGAAAATTCCCCAATTGTCTGTCAGCACCAATCGCAGCTCCCTGCTGATTCCCTCCGAGCACTCCAGCTAACATTCCCAAAGCCTCAGCAATAGCATCATCATTCCTTCCGTTACCTCTTCCAGCCATTGTTCAGTAACATTACAACACAATCTACATCAGCACACAAGTATCGACAGTGTTACTTACACTAGTCGCATACTAAAAGGGATAACGACACTAAGACAAGACCGACTATGCTCTGATACCACTATTGTAACACCCCTTCTAAATACCCGCGTTTTAAAGAATTAAATAATCAGAGTTTATCCACAATTAAGAGGCGTCACAATTTATTTCATAAAAATTTGACCAAACAGCATCATGCTTTCACTGAAGAATATTCATCAATTAAATCATACTCAAAATTATGTTTATCAGCGGAAATGAAACATAATTAAATCCCGAATACACCACTCAACAGTTATTCCAGGTGTAGCAACTCGATTTTCAAAAATCATTTAAATCTCGAAAATAGTGAAATCGCCACCTAATTTTATTTGTTCCAAAAAGAACGGGAAAATATAGATAAAACCCCACAAATGCGGATAAGGCGGTCTACGTGACCAAAAATATGGAATCGGGAGTCGGTTATATAAGAGGAAGGTATTAGCACCTCTTACATCCATCGTACTCGATGGGACCCATTTAATTCTAAGTGTGTGTGTATATTCGCTGATTTCTAAGTTATAAAAGAAAAGAGAAACATAATTTGTTTATTATTATTTTGAGTTTGGCACGGTTTTTGAACCGTGTGCCTACATATTTCCTTGTGCAATGGGAAAGTCAAAACTCTGTAGTTCCTCTTGAAAATGTTTGAATTGGTTGTGTTGATTTTATAAGAAATGTTTTTTTGATGATCGCATGTGAGCGAAAAAAAAGAATTTGAATGGGTTAAGTTATTTTTTATGTGGGAGACAAGTATTGGACCATAAGTGTTCAACGGCTAACGCCCCAATTACTCGGATGAGTGGACAGAAACATCCTAATCATCTTTTTCTACCCAAAAGTTTTATTAAGAAAAATGAGGTGAAACATGGTCCACATTAATTAGATTCAATTAAGAAACCAAACATACAGTCGAGGGTCGATACTGGACTGACTACCATATGTTTGGGAGGAGGGAGAAATAGAGTATTTATTCGTAAAATATTTTGAAAAGAGACTCGACGTTGGATCGAGATTTAGAACTTAAATTACGAAAGTATTTTTGGAACGCGGGCTGGAGAAATTGGCTTATGAGCCAATCAAAAGAAAAATCAGAGTTATTTTTATATTAATCGTTCGTGACGTGTATAATGGTGAATAAGCAAACAGACAATTGAAGCATATGAAAGTAAATATAAATTGAGGAACAATTGACTTATCCCAATAAATTTTGTTAGAAAAATGAAATAAAATATAGTTGATAAAAATGAGTTGAAATTATCATGTTTTAGTGAATAAAATTAAAGATCAATTAAATATTGATTGGAAATCTTTTTGTTTTGTTTTTATAAACTTGGAAATAAATAAATGACATGAATGAATAAAAATTATATAAGATAATAAAAAGAAAATAACTAAATAAATAAAAAAACAAAAATGGGTTAAGAGAAAATCCGGTTGGATCATTGGGCCGGACCGGTTCAACCCGGGTCCAGGCCCTCCCCAAGGGAACCGGCTCGGGTGATTGGGTGTAGAATCCTAATCCCCAAATCACCATTCTCTTCCTTACGCGAAAACAGAGAACTGAGAGAAGGAAAGATGGCCGATTCAGCAAGAATACTCGTGAACCACATCCAAACTTTCATTGATTTCGTGATCAAACGACAACCTCCGGTCAAGAATTCCGTTATCTCCAAACTTCCGGCCAAAACTTTCAAAAAGAACCTCCTCCATCGGACCACACGAGGATTTCCCCCAAATCGAAAACACTGGGTTTCGAAGATCACTGATAAAAAGTGAATCACATCAAAGTTCGGATCTCCCTTGCGACCTCAACGAAAGCTATATGCTCGTGGTCGTTTTTTTGGATCATCTCCGAGAAACTCTATCAGTAAGGTTTGTATGTCTAATGACTTCCAGTTTCGGAAACACTAGCCTTCCAATCGTGACCATTTTTGTTCTTTTGTTTTTGCAAGGAAAACAGGATAGGCATGGTATGAACGTAAAGCCAGTCGCGATACCTCAGCTCTGTTGGAGTGCTAATTTGATATTAGTCTCTCTTTGAGCTTTTCATTGGTATTACACAGGTTTTCGAATACAGAACAATCAAACTGGCAGTTATATGTGTCAGGTAACCATAAAGAAACCTCAAACATTCATTCCTCAGTTAAGTCGTATTCTAATGTAAATTACACTTATCCATGACAGATGATGCAGGGTAGCAAAACTGACAGAATACCTCAGCTCGATGAAGTATTAACCAAAAACTGGTTTCTCTTTGAGCTTGTCATCGGCATTAACAGATTTCGAATACAAAACGTTCAAACTGGCAGAAATGTATCAGGTGACATGAAAGAAAACTGGAAAACATTCATTTCATATCTAATTTGTATTCTGATATAAGTTGTATCTACTCATGACATATGAATGCAGGGCAGCAAAAACTGAAGCACGCAATAGGGTATGCTAAAACTCAAAGGCAGAATGTAGAGAAAGAATGTGGCTATGTTACCTGAAGGAGTTGTGGCTGCTAGTTCTGGTTCTGGTAAGTTCTTTCCTTCTCTCTGAACTGGGCTGGTATGAATTGAGTATGAATAGAGTATGAGAGCTTTGAGTGAAAAGTGTTTGAAGAGGATTTTAGCAGAGTTTCCTTAGGCTGAAAGTGGCTGCCCAATGAGTGAAAACAGTGCTGTTTATATAGAGTGTAGGTTTGGGTGAGAGAGGGTTGGAGTGAGGTCAGAAAGGTAGCTTGGATCTAGGTTAGGATAGATGATTAGGCTAGGAGTTTGTTAGAGTGGAGGGGCAAAAACCTTGGTGCAGCAGGTAGTGGAAATATTCAAAAACATATGTACTATTTTGTTTCTTTCTCAAAAATTTAACTGATGTAACAGTAAAAAAAAGGGTTGGGTAAAATGCTGGCAAAGCATGTTATTTGTGAAGTGTAGCAGTGAGCTGTCCATAGGACAAAACAGAGGTACAGGCTGGAAAAAGTTGAAATTTTAACTGTGGTAAAAAACTGACAAAGTGGACCCCCCTTGCTTGCACATTCATTTACAGAAACATGGGAAAACATAATCTGTTTCATTTAAGAAAATTTCTTTCTTGCCTTTGAAGCTTTCTTTTCTTAAAACAAATTCAAACTATATTTCCTCCATGCTGCAGGTTGGTGAAGAAAAAAAAGGAGGGTGAAGGTTGTCCCTTTTTTCTATTGTAAATTCCCCGGAGAGCGAGGGTATGATCAACAGCGAGGACAGTATTACAGAAGTTGCAACGGACGTAGCAGAGGTGTTGATCAGAAGGTGAAACCAAGTCCATGGTGACTTTTCTTCCAAGTTCATGTTGCGAAAATTCTGAATCTCATATTTATCTTCCTTTGATTCAATGCCTTATTAAGTTGGTCATGTAACTTGTGTTCTCGTTATTTCTACAGTTTCCGAATACTTGATGCCCATTACATTTATTGATCTTTGTAGGTTTGTCAACGTGTTCATGGCGGCAACATCATGGTGATTGGAGGAGTGAAACACAATCTGCTTTACCCCTGCAACTTTAGCAGCATCAATTTGACTTTTTTTCTGCCCAAGCCAGTCAACTTGTTCGGGGTACGCAACATCATCGACATAGAACTCCGGTCCATCTCCAGAAGAACATCTTCTATGCTACATTTGTCTTTGTACAGACTAAAAAGACCATTGCTATGAATGAAGTCGTATGTCCTCGGATATGTAGAGAAAGCTTCACACCAATCGTGGTAAATGCCTCTAAGTCCTTACTGATATATAACACCCAGAGTATGTTTGTCAGCTATAGTAGGAACAACGTTCATGACCCGTAGCTTAGGAGATTGAATCGCAGCAGCGAAACTACCCAAACCGGCATTCACATCCATGATATTGCGACATCTTCCAGAGTCCAAGAGTTTATTTATTTTCTTGTAAGCAAGTTACGTGTTTTTTCACTTTTTTGATATCATCTTGATACGTTTCAGCAGAAATTCCAGGAGCAGAACCACTGGTAGTTTTAAGAGAAACAGCATAAAGTCTCTGGAAAAGGCTTAAGATCTCTGTGGAGTTGAGAATTACAAGTAACACATGCCTCCATTTTCTTATTCCAAGCATCATCGGCATCGGTTGATTCACAGAAGTTTACACCAGAATCTATGACAGTGTTTTATTCTCAACTGTATGTGCAGTTAAAAGTAATTGCATTTGCTAATTGGATTTGCTTCGTGACCCTTTCCTTTGTTTATTCTTAATTGAATTTGCTAACTATAAAATTCTTGTTGCAAATTGGTGCAGGCTGTTTTTATGCATTCGGGGAGTCAACACATTAGTAGTTATTTGATTCAAGAACGGACCGCTGATTACTGATGTGCTGACAACATGAATTTGAGAAGACGGCAAATCCAAATTCGAACTCGTTTGTAAATTCGTTAATAAATCAAACTCGGGTCTGTTTGACATCATTCTCTAGAACACTAAGATCAAGCCTATCTACAGATTGCCGTGACGCAGCTCCATCCAGTACAACTGCAATTCTCTCAGCTAAGGAAACAAAGTTTTTTTTTTGATAATTGATCTGTGTTTGAGGACTCTATGTGCTGCCCACAAGATCCATCAACACTCAAAGCCTCGATAATCTGTGGACTATTCCAGTCAATGGTACTACCGATCCCAAGTTGCCCATTTGTGCCTCTTCTCCAAGAATATACATTGTCTTTTTTCGGTAACCTTTTGTGTGTCTCCACCCAAGACAAACTTGTCTTTTAGGATAATTGTAAAGTCATATTCATATTCTTTTTGCATTTAAATTAAAGAATAAAAACTACTGTATTGACTTCCAAAACAACTTGTTTCAAATTCCATTGGTAACTTAAAATTGAAATTTAAACATATTGAATCAACGAAAGAAACGACGACCAAAGTAAAGTATTTTGTATTGCTTGTAAGAATTGAAGATAATGAATGTAGTAATTCACTATAGGATTTATAACGATCAATAATCAAATCGCGACAAAGACTCCACCAAGCCTAAAACTTGTAAGCATGTATGCGCTCTTTTAAGGAAACCAAAATCCATCAAATTTAGCGTCCATCTTGAACAAAAGACCAAAACAGGATCCAAAACAAACAAACATATTGATTGGCATTGGAAGACGAATTACACAAAAAGTTATGATAAAACCTTGATTACAAGTGAAACCAAACCCCTTACCCTTTTTTTAGCTTTTCCTTGATATTGCGCCAATGTTGATGAACTCCCACTCGAACCTTAATCAATAATAAAATTTATGGCCAGGTAAATAACTTTCCACAACGAGAAGCCAATCAGACTGATCGCGAAATCCACACCTTGATTTCGATCCACTACACAGATAATGCTAACAGTCGTGCTCACTATGATTAGTAAAACAGAAAATGAGGCAAATTTTGGGGTGTGACACCAGGCTAATAAATTAACATGATTCAAAACTATTTAAAATATCCATTAAGGATTCCAAACAATCGTTTCCCCAGTGTTACATCTACCAGAGCACGACACTGACACGCGGACTAAACTCGAATCTAAAGCTAT